>VXAC01008068.1:51472-69130 GCA_013399225.1 Rhipidura dahli
CCCATTTTTAACCCAATCACCTGAAACCATAAACTGGTTTTTTTTCTGTAAATCATCTCCTAGAAGAGGAAGCATCAGAGCTGCTTGATTTTTGGCATAAAAGGTTGCTGCTGGCCACCCCAGCATCCCAGCTTGGTGCTCAGCTGTAAACAGTATTCAAAGAAGGATTGAAACACAGCAAAGTCAGGAAGCAAAAGGCTCAACTCATTCCTGGCTGTGCTATAGCCTTAAATAAGAATAAAAAAGAAATCTCAATACTTCCCCGCTGCCTTCCAGACACTGTGGTTCAGTTTGTGCCAGTCCTTGAAGGTTCTTACCCATAAGGAAGGGAGCTCTGGGTCTGAGCAGGATTGGCACCACCCCAGGGTATTCCTGAGCTCAATTTGGGATTGTTTTTGGGGCTGGTTTGCTTGGATTTGAATTCTGCTGACGCAGCTGTCAGTGAAGCACAGGAGAGCTCTGGGGGGGATGCCCTTTCTCACCTGGTTGTGCCAGTTTTAGGGCTTTTTTAACAACTTGATCAGATGTTGATGGACAGGGGAAGAGCACCTTGGATCAGTAGGTGAATCCTGCTCTTTCCAGGAGGACAGAATTCCAGGAGAATTTCAGGACAGGTAACCCTGTGCCTGAGAGGCTGGGAGGGGAACGCAGCTAAACATAACCTAAATCAGGGCTTCATGTGGAGCCAAAGCAGCAGGGTTTGGGAGCCAGGACAAGTTGAACAGGCGCTATTTAAAGAATGAGTTGGCTGCAGAAGCTCTCCAAGCTCAGTGTCACTGAACTGAGCCCCCTCAACATTCAGCTTGAAATTCTTCTGGGTTTTTTGTTGAAGGTGGTTGAATTTTGCTCATGAAGGTCCCAAAAGGCAACTGCAGTGGCCCATTTCTTTAGGAAATTAAGCTACTCTTAACCCTCTGGACTCTTTATCCCTTAACCAGGAGGCTTTATCCATCAGTTTTGTCCATAGTGGGGCTGTGGCTGGGAATTCCAACAGGAATATTCTTTTAGACAGGTTATTGATGGGCCCATGCAGGCCCAGTGCAGGGTTAGGTTGGAGAAAAAGGGGGGGTGGGTTTTTGTTTTTTTTTTTTTTTTTTTGCTTAACCCATCCTGATGAAGTTTAGCGTAGCAGAAATGTATTCCTGGAACCCTGTGCTGGCGGGATCTGTTCTCCTTTGGGACAGAGGAGTGGGATAACGGGAATAAATTATTTGTGTATTTGGGATCACAGGAAGCACAGCCATTGTCCAGACCTGGCTCGTGCAGCTCACTTGGGGCTCCACCCAGGACGTGATCCCTGCCTGGAGGAGAGGGAGTCAAGGGTGGGATAAAAGGACCAGAACAGCAAAGGCAGGAAGAGCCCCCAGCCTCCAGGAGAAGACAGGCAAACGCTGCTCTCTCCTCACACTCCACAGTGACCCCGGCAGGAGATGCTCCCTTGAATCCCAACCTTTCCAAAGGCCTCGTGGCAAGGAGCAGCTCCTTGGTGCCACGACCCTGAGCTGCCCCTGCTCCCCTGGCTCGTGCTGGTGCTCAAGGGGCTCTTTCTCAGTGCCACTGATGGCCCTGACCTTTATGTTCCGTCTGTGCCGGAGCTCGCCCAGCTCCCCCTCAGCGGGGAGGGAGACCTGGCACTGCTCCCTCCCTCCCCATCCGCCTCCCGGCTCTCCGTGGGATGGAGCCCTCCTCAGGCTACCTGCCTCCCTTCCTCCAAGGGAGTGAGGGGATGAGGGGAAATGGCAGAAAATCCCTTCCATCGCTGGGATTTTTGGAGTCATAAAAGCTTCTCTTTGAGAGCAAATACTTTTTTTTTTTTTCATTTTCCACTCCCCCTTTTCTCCTTCCCCTTCTCGTGGCATTAAGGCTCAAGAAATTCCTTGGAAAATAATTTGTCAAGGCCCTGCCTGATCAAAGACATATATAAAAGGACCCTTTTTTTTCAAGGGGAAGAACTCCCCCTCCGAGCTCAGAATGAATTGGCAATTCATTTACCAACTGTCAGATAAAGTAGCTCAATCCCTATCACGTCTTTAGCTGGAGCTGTGTCCAGAAGGAAGCAATTCCCGGCCCACTGTGCGTCCATGTTTGGGGTATGTTAGTGATTAGGGTATTCCTGCCTGGGGGATGCAGAAAGATATGACTCAGATTCACAAAAGAGCCATAAATCTCCCTCCTTTTATTCAAAATGTGTGCTTTATAGCCATTTCCTGGCCAATTTCTGCCTCGGATAAATATGTAACATATCTCTGTGTGTATAGTTTTGTAGGGCTGAGTGTTGGGCTTCCTCTCAGGAGCCAACTGGCTGCTCAGAGCAGCACAGAGCCACACTCAAACTTCTCCTTTCATTCCCAGAAAATTCCCTCGTTGAGCCTCAATTGCCTGTCCTGGTGGCACCTGCTGCTGTTCTCCTTGAGCCGTGGGCCCTGCAACAGGATTGGGTGGGAGACAGGATCTGGAGGACCCCAAAACAGTCATCCAGGCCCCAAGACAGGATCAACCAGATTGGAAGGATGATGTGGAGCTGGAGGGAAAGGCAGGCGGAGACGGACAGCAGTGCAGGGAAAGTCAAGGCAGGGATTTCCCCGGGTTTTGGACCCCCCCATCCCAGGCTGCACACGCAGAAATGCCCAGAATCTTTAACTGCGTCATCCTTTGGCACCGATGGCCTGCAGCCCTTCACTGGAATCAGCTGAAGCAGCTGAGAAACGCTCCCCAAGAACCATTTGCTCTTCATGTTTAGGCAGAGGATGAGTTCCAGCAAGAAGGAGGAACAACAGGAGCAGTGGTGCTCCTGCAGAGTAACAGTGCTCAGCCTTCCGTCGGTGCCCTGTTCTTCCAAGTCACGCACAAAGCTGATTCCCCTCCCTGAAACAACAGGAAAACCCATCCTCTTCGCAGGAAAGCAGTAAATTTGGGGGTCTGGCATTGCTGGTACTTTATTTTTAGCTCTTCCTTCTAATCCCTTAAGCCTGTAGTTCCTTTCTGTTTCCTTTTCCCCTAAAGCAGGAGCTGCAATCGCTTGGCCCTGGTTCAACGTCTCAAAGCCAAGGGCAAAGCTCCCAGATCCCTGAGCAGCCTGCGAGGGGCCTGAGGTTTATCTCCTGCAGGGTTTGATCTGAGAGCTGCTGGATTTGGTGGGAATCTCACCCCCAAGCCTCAGGAGCTTTTTTTACCGTGCCCTCAAACATCCCCAGCCTATCTGGCAGTACCCTGGCTGCACGTGGTGTTCAAAAATAACACGTGTGGTCACAAGAAATGGCCTCAAAGTGTCTCCTAAATTTTGGCCCAAGGCTAGAATTGATCTCAGATAGCCAGTGTGGTGCCTTGAAGGAAAGACAAAGCAAGAAGGACGTGGATAAATGACTGGGGATGATGGGAATTTCTCCCAAAGGTGAGTGGCAGAGGAAATCATCACTCCCTGGAGTGACATTTGTGTTACAGCTGTGCTTTGGATGCTCCCTAGGGGAGAGGCACTGCCAGGCTGCTCTTTTTCTGCTCTTTGCTGCTTTTCAGTGCTTTCTGGGGGCTTCACACTGCAGGTTTAGCCCCTTCCATGAGCCATTCCCAACAGGTGAATAGTCCTGTGGCTCCCCGTGCCAGGAGATGTCAATTCTTTTGAGCCATTTCCCTCTGCACCAGGCACTGCTGCTCCTGAGGTCAGTTATCAGCAGGGGAAAGAACTCCTGGAGATGCCCCAAATGCTGGGTTTAGTAATTCCCCACCTGAGCTGGCACTTTGACTTCAAACAAGGGACCAGCAGATCCGAAGCCTTCCCCACGAGTGTCTCTCAAGCTCTGGCTGCAGCTTTTGGCCGGATTGATTTTTTTCCCCTCATGGTATCTCCATTTCAGGCCCCCTCCTGTAAACAGGGAGAAGCACATGCTGGTTTGGGCAGTGATTCATTCCATTAAAGTCCAAGTGGTTCCTCACAGGATGCTTTCCAGAACCAGGCAGCAGATATAAAAAGGGCAGGGACCATGACTTCCCTGGGCTATCTCAAGTGCCTGATACTTCAGACATAACAGGCTCACTTGCAGAGGAGCTGGGCTCTCCAGCAGAGCTGCCTAGAAACAGGATTTGTCAGGTTTGTGTTTTCCTCCAGGACATCCACTTTGTTCAAACATCCCAAACGGGCTCAGATTGTTGGGGTTTCAGGCAGCTCCAGGGATGGTTCAGAGCAGGGGAGTGGGATGTGACTCTGGGCACAGCAGGGTTTTGTTACCAGCCAGAAAACAGAATAATCAAGTTGAGAAATGCCAGTTTCCCAGCTTTTCACCCAAACCTTTGGCCTTCAATAGAGAGAACATGGAAAAGGTTCCCCCCTGCCCGATTTGAGACACTCACTGGGTTTTACACAGCTGGGGAGGGATGTGGCTGCTTCCAGCTCGGCACAGGAGCTTGGGAAGCTCCTGGCTCTGCCTGGGGACCACATGCAGCCCTGGAGAAGGTCCCTGGCTGTGTTCAAGCACCTCAGATGTCACTGGGAAGTGGCCTCTGTGCCCTCTGTGACCCTGGCTGGGACAGCTCAGGTGCTGCCACAGGGGTGTCCCTGCACATCCAGGGCTGTGAGTGTCCTCCAGGAGCCTGCAGAGCTGGGGAAAAGCCAGGCAGAATGGACAAGGAGCATCCTTGGGCTGCATCCAGGACTTGTTCTTGTGATACCATCAAAGGTCTCTCAGGATTGGGGCTTTTTTTTTGGTACCACCTTGTGCACTTGGGCAGAGAAGCTGAGGGAATTTTGGGGGATGTCTCTGGGAAGTTTTCCAAGCATCCATGACCTTCAGTGCCGTCTCCTCAGCTGGCTGGAGCTCAGCCAGCCCTGCATGGCTTTATCAGGCTGCTGCTGAGCCTGAGCTCTTCCCAAAAATAGAAATTAAAAATATGTTCATTGATTTCTTTTAAATGATTTTTTTTACAAGCTGAAATGGAGCAGGGGTTTTACAAACACTGCGTTTTTCATGAGAGACTTAAAAGCCAAAAAAACCCCAAACTATCCAAAACTGGAGCTATGACAAAATGAATCTTTTTCATTACAAGATGATTCAATGCAGAGAAGTGTTTTACTTCTTTAGTGATTTATCAACTGTCTTCAAATAGACCAGGTAATTTAAGTTAAAAAATTATCATTCTGCTGAAAAATCACTTTATTTCCCTGGGGGGGAAAAAACGTTTAAAGAAGAAAAGCTTTTTCTGGGTACCAGGGAAGTGCTCCTGGAGATGTTGTGGAAACACAGAAAAGAAGTGGAGTGAGCTGCTTTTATGTATTTATATAAAATATTTTAAGGCGTCTATAAAATATTTTTAACCTGCTTAATTGGTGGGCAACCAAACACAGAAGTAGAGATGCTAAAATGATACTTTTGGGGGGAGTTTCTGCCTCATCAGGCATTTGTAGAAGGGATCTGTGGACCCTGGAGACTTCTGCAAAGAGAAAATTGATAGCAGGACATTACCTGCAGGGAGAGAAGAGAAAATCCAAAAGCCCTGAGCGTGGCTAGCCTGTTGCTTTAGGGGGGAAAAAAATAATAGAATTTCCAGGAAAAGCCTCGAGATGCTCGTGGTGAGGCTGAGCGAGGGAACACCTGGGGAAGATTGATTAAGAGACAGCCAATGTGTGCCTGGGATTTATGAGGAGCAGGCCTGCCTTTAGTAGGAGTTTTGGGGAGATATTGCTGCTGTGGTGCAGGACAGAAAGCTCCTGGATGCAGTCGAGCTCCCAGACTGTCAGACATCACTTGATAAGGTTCCACAAGTGAGATTATTCATTTGGAGAGGGGGAAGCTGAGCAGGAGGTCACAGCAGCTGCGGGGCAGAAACCTGCTCGGAGAATTCTCCCTGTGCATCCCACTCAATGAGAGTGGGGGTGTAAAAATAAAAATATATCTCTCCATCTGCCTGTCCATCTCATTATCTACCTAAACCAGTCACTCCTGCTTCCCAGCAGCTGGGAGCAATTCCATGTGGCTGAATCCTGCCTGCTTCAGCTGGGAGATTTTTTTAGGGATTCGCTCCCAGGATGCCCCTTTGAACTTGAGGTTTTGGGTTATTTTTTTTTTTTTTGCTCCCCCATGGGCTGGATGGCGGTGCTGGGAGCAGGGGTGGTGGCTGGAGATGCAGAGATCCATCCCTGCTCCTTTAATTGCGGCCAGGGCACCAATCCCCCTTTTAAGCCGTGGTGAATAAGCAGAGGGTGCCTGAAGGATGCCTAAATGAGCACACAGAGTTTTCCAGCTGGATAAAGACAGGGAGCAGATAAGAGAAGCTGATAACTTTGGCTTTTGGGAGTGATCAATGGCCCCAAGATAGGCCTTATTAATGTTGGCAAAAGGAAGGATTTGAAGCATCCCTGGAGCTTGCAGAGAGTCTGGAATGTGTAGCCCTGTATCCAGTGCCTTTCACATGGATCAGTGGAGATTTCTGGCACGTAATCTCTGCCTTTATTTGTTTTCATGCCTTTTGGGATTCTCTGGGGAATCAGAACGGCTGAGTTGAGTTCCCTGCCCTTTGATAAGGTTGTATCTTTTGGAATTTCACTTTTGGAGGTGGAGGTTTGAAAGGTGTGTCCAGAAGGGAGTGAGGCAGGGACCGGCAGCTTTATGGATTCGGCTCCTGCTCCACACCAGGTACCCGGCTGCTTCTCTCTGCTCTGCTCCCCTGGGCCTAAACAAGGAGATCTCTCCCATTCCCGACCTATAATCCCTCTTTTTGGCATGAAAATGGGCACTTCTGAAGCCATCCAGTGCGACATCAGAATGGGTTTTAGGTCACAGTGAAAAGCCAGGCTGTAGGACAAAAGAGAAAGGAGGAAGGCCCAAAGCTGCCTCATAAATCCCAGAAATCTCTTGATGCCTTCAGCTCTAAAGCTACAATGGGATAAAAACCACAGCCAGCAGAAGAATATGGGATATTGCTTCCCTGGAGCAAGGAATCAGCTGGGAACTTAGGCCAGATACAGCCATGGCATCACCTTGGGAGGCCACAAAAGCCTGCCTTGGTTTGTGGTTGGGAGGGAGGGTTGGACTGCCCTGTGAACTGGGGCAACTGGGGTAACACTTCCAAAGTGTTCTCTCTGATGGGGGTACCTTAAACCCTAAACTGGGGTTTTCCAGTTTAGCAAGAGACTCCACATGGTCAGTGGCCCATATTCCTATTGGGAAGGTCCAGAGTCAGTGGGGCCATCAGAAAAAAGGGAATTCCAGACAAAACTCTTCCCTGGCAGCACAGTCAGAGGATGGAGGCAGTTGCCAAGAGGGCCACCAAGGTCTCGAGTGCTTTTATTGGACCTTTTATAGGACAAGAGCAGCATGTGGGACTCTCACAGGGAAAGGAGGGGAGTGAGGTGCAGTAAGTGGCAACAGGGATGTGTTTTGGGGCTCATAGCTCTTTTTGAGAACTGTCATCTGTGATCTGTGTCCTGACATTCTTCATTCCAGCCTGAAAGGAGCTTTTCCAGCAGATTGCCACCCTGGCTTGGTTCATAGGAAGCTGCTTTGAATCAGTTCCTGGCAAGGCCCAAATGGAGCAGAGGCCAGAAGCTGTTCTGGGCAGGGTCCCTGGGAGCTGCATCCTGTGCTTGCATCCAGCTCCTGCATTTTCCTACAAGCCTCATAATAACTGACCCGAAAAAAAAATACTCTAAACCCCCAATATACTATCCCCTGGGAGCCTTTACCTTGGTTGTCCCAGGATTTGCAGTGCTCTCCCCGGACAGAATGGGATGGCTGCAGTGTGACCCCATCCCCACAGAAGCTCTTCTGGAAAATTAACTTTATCCAAGCCCAAAAGAGCCCAGGGAGAGAGCTCTGCCTCTGAGAGAGGTCTGGCGTTCTTGCACTCGGGGCTGTGGGAGCCCTCAGCATCCAATTTTAGCTGTTTAAAACTTAGGCCTCATATTGAAGCTCCTCATCCAGGATATATTTTTTTTTTAACAAATGCAAGTCCTTCAGCTCCTGGAGGCCGTGCAGGCCGGCAGAAAGCCCCGGGGAGCGTGTGGCGGCTGTGGGGATGCCCAGCAGTGCAGGGCAATGGGTGAGGACAGGCAGCTGGCACACGCTCAGCTTTCTGCTCGGAGCCCCTCAAAGGCTGAGACAGAGAGATAAACACCAATGGGGAACAGCGGCTGCAGCCACACAAACCCAGCTTCTCCTCCGATAGCTGCTCCTGGGGGCGGGTGCATTCCTTCAAAGCCCAGAGCAAGTCAACAACAGCACAATAATAATCCCGGCAGCAATGGAGAGCGTGTCCCTCTGCCTGGATCCTGCTCTGGGAGGGCTGGGTGCTGCCCCGGGGCTGGGAGGCGATAAGGGGACACAGCTGCTGCACTTGAGGGTGTGCTGGAAATAGCAGCACAGACAGACAGAGCCCCGCGGAACGAGCCCCGCGGAACGAGCCCCGCGGAACGAGCCCCGCGGAACGAGCCCCGCGGAACGAGCCCCGCGGAACGAGCCCCGCGGCCGCTGCTGCCTCGGGCCCGCCTCGGGCCTTCGGCACCCGGGAGCCCCTCGGGGCAAGCTGAGAGTGAATGGATTCCCTGTAATCTCTGAGGGACGGGGGCTCAGCCTGCCCCAGAGATGGATTCCCTGTTCTCTCTGAGGGACGGGGGCTCAGCCTGCCCCAGAGATGGATTCCCTGTTCTCTCTGAGGGACGGGGGCTCAGCCTGACCCAGAGATGGATTCCCTGTTCTCTCTGAGGGACGGGGGCTCAGCCTGCCCCAGAGATGGATTCCCTGTTCTCTCTGAGGGATGGGGGCTCAGCCTGCTCCCCCAGCTCTGCTTTTACCCAGCTGGCTGGGGCTGAGGCCTCAGGGAGAGAGCAACCTGGGGGCCATTGGCACTGCCGGGCTTTGGAGCCCTCTGGGCCAGGCTTCCCCTCATTTTAGGGGTCAGGAGGCTCTGGCCTCAACAGTGTTAGAGAAATGATGGATTATATACATATTATATACATAGGAGGAATTGTTTCCTGGAAGGGTTCCAGGCCCTGGCACAGGGTGCCCAGAGCAGCTGTGGCTGCCCCTGGATCCCTGGCAGTGTCCAAGGCCAGGCTGGACACTGGGGCTGGGAGCAGCCTGGGACAGTGGGAGGTGTCCCTGCCCATGGCAGGGGTGGGATGGGATGAGATTTAAGGTCTTTCCCAACCCAACCCATTCCATGGATTATCCAGGTATGAGAATAGACAAACTCCTCCTTCTGGTTGGAAAGCAGGAGCTTTGGGTGGCTTTGGGGTCACCACGTGGCCCCTCTTGGGCTCTGTTGCTTTTTCTTACTGTTCTTTTCAGATGCCCAGCCCCTTCCCAACCAGCACCCAGAGAGACTGGCGGGCCAACTGGATGGTGGAGCAGGGAACTCTTCCAGCTTTCCAGACTCTTTGCTTTCCCTGCACTTGGTCAGGTAATCAGGAGAGGGGAAAAACCTCTGTGAAAGCAAAACCTTTGCCCACAGACCAGCAAACCCCATAATACTGAACATCAAACATTTGTTTGGACCTCAGGGGAACATCCAGACCTTGGCCATGAGATAGGATGAGAGCAGGGTGTTTGTGTGTGACAGATTTCAAACCATCTCTGTGCTGAGCATCAAATTTAGCTTTGTGTTCTGAGAGCTTCTTCCCCAGGGCTGCTCCCGTGCTGGGCATAGCTGGTGCTCCCTGTGCTTTTCCATTTTCCAGCAGTGAATTCAGTTCTGCACCTGCTCAGCTGTTTTCCAGAGGTGGATCCAGGAGCCCAGTAGCTACATGAGGATATCTAATCCCCTTTTTCCACCCTGCTCCCACGTGTGCTCCTGCCCTCCAAAGCAAACAGCAGCAGGCAACGCGAGCACTGCTTTCCATGAATTGTTTTGCTCTGTTTTCGAAGAAGAGACCTGGGAAAATCTGTGGAAACTTTCTCGCTGGCCCAAGTGAGTTGAGAGAAAGAAAAACATTGCTCCAGAGTCAAAACTGAAATGGTTTTGGTTTTTCTTGCGTTCAAAGATGAACAGGAAAGGCAATTCTTGAGGGAGAAGGGAACGGCTGCTGTAGAAACCACAAAAAAGCTTTCTAGGACCTGGCTCCGGTCCTGCTGTGCTTGGATGAGCTGCTGGTTCACAACCTGGATGTCACCAAGAGTCAGGCACGATCAGCTCCTCTGCAAAACATTAAACTGTGGGACATGGAAGGGATTCTGTAGGTAAAACTGCCTGTTGGACGGGGCAGCAGAGAGGCAGCTGCTGTTTGATCAGAATTACTTCAGCCTGGATCTGAGTTTGCTGAGACTCTGCTAAAATCCAAGCCCCGTTCCTCCTCTTGCGCCCTTCCCAGGATCAAAGGCAGGCAATTGAAATAAAAGGAAGTGGTTGAAATGGTCTTGAAAGAGGAAATTCTTGTCTAACTCCAGGTCGTGGAAGAGGCTGCGTGTTCTGCCTGGGGAGATGAGAGCATCTCCCAGGCCTGGAAAAGCCATTGGCAGTTTTGAATCCAGAACTGAAGATTTCCTCCCCTCTGGCCCCAGAGAGGGAGGAAAAAGAGGAGCGTTTGTGTGCATGGAGAGGGTGGCCTGTTCCATGGCAGGAATCCTGTCCTGGCTGCTTGAGAGGCAGCGGGTCAGCCCCGGAGGGCCAAGTGTTTATTCTGCAAAAGTGAGCTCCAAGCTCCTCATCTCATGCTGTGCTTCTCCTCCTCCAGCCCTCCTGGTGGCCCTGTCCCCAACCCCAGGGCACAGTGTCACCCTGTCCCTGCTGGCAGCAAAGCTCCTGGCACAGGAGGCTGAAGCTGGAGGCTGCTCTCCTCTTCCCCACCTCCTTGTGGAGCTTCCCTGCTGGAAAACCTTGGCTTCTTCAGTTTCCCACACTTCAGCTCCTCCACTCCTTCCCTGGGTTTCCAAAGTGCTTTGTGGGAAGCCAGAGCACCTGCTCTGTGAACTCGGATCCTGGAGGAAAGTTGGCAGAGATGTCCTTCCTGCACTGGAATGAGGATTTTGTTTTGAAATTGCAGGTAGATGGGATTCCTCCTGCCTCTCCCTTCCACTCTGCTTCAGGAATGGTCTGGGATGTGCCAGCTTGTGCCCTCTGTCCTGGCTCCCGGCCAGCATTCCCTTCTTGCTTCCAGGAGGTGCCAGTGTCACTCCCAGGGCTCTGCTGTTCCTGCTAGGTGAAGAACTTGCCACTTGGCTCTGCCAGCTCTCATTCCTGCCTCATCCAACTGTGTGAAGTCAGGCCAGGAGTCTGATCCGGAATTAGGGAATGACAGCGAGGACTTAATCTGGTGGACAATTAGTGGTTGAGGCTCAGCTCCTGACATACAAGGGAAGAGAGGCAGCTCCTGCTATTCTCCTTTTCAGCAACAGCCCAATAATTCCCCAAATCCAAGCTTTGGATGGCTCGGCCATTCTTTTGGAAAGGGGAACAAAACCAACATCACTAAGCCTGCTGCAGCCCCTTGAAGTGGACTCAAATGGAAATAAAAGCCCTCTGCAGAGGGAGCTTTGGATGGATTTTCCACTGAGTGTCCAAAAATTCCTTGGAAAGACCGTGTCGGCCAAAGGCCAGGCTCTGGGCTGTGTACCTGTGCTCTGTCCAGATGGAGGAGAAATAGAACAGATGCACCAAGATGAAGAGAAGTTTTCAGAGCATTCTCAGAGCCTCCTGCTCACTGAAAGGCCTGGAAAGTGATTTAGAAAATAATCCTTTGAACAAGAGGAAAAAATTGTCTTGGACAGTGCTCCCAGTGCCTTTCCAGGCTTCCAGAGGTGGGGAAATGGCGTTTGCCTGCAAGGAACTCAACCCAAAACCTCCCTGGGGGCAGCTGCCTCTGTGTGAGAGGCTGCAGTGGGAGGAGACAGCACGTGGGAAGTTGAATGAGGCTTTAAAATATTCAGCCTTCCTCTAATGGAGGTGAAAGCTGGCAGGGCTGTGGTGGTTCTTCTCCTACGCCCCAGTGTCCGAGGAGATCTGGGATTGCAGCCCTCTCCCAGGTTCAGGAGCTGGGGGCAAAAGGAAGGAAACTCTTTGGCTGATACAGATGGAGGAAGGAAAACGCTGCACTTGCAGTCCCTTCTCACAGCAGGCAAGGCAGGAGGTGCAGGAAAGCAGCCCCTCTCTGGCCACAGCATCAGTGTGGGCCCTGGAGGTGGAAATCAGACTCCATCCCTCTTCTCAGTTTTTCACATATCGTTGTTTTTCCACTGCAAAGAGAGAAATTAAAAAAAAAAACCTCAGGGATTCACGTCGGGTTTTTTCTACCTCATTAACTGTGGGCACAGAAAAAGGAAAACCAGACATCTAGACAAGGATCAGCAGTGATTTCCATGGAAACCTGGGGTTTTTAACAACTCTGGAGACTGATGGTGATGGATGTTCACTGAAGGTGAAGTTCTGGCAGCTGAGCTGGTGTTGAAACCACTGGATTGAACATGGAAATCAGCGTGGGACTAATGTTGAGCCTGATGGAAAAACATGGGGCTCACAGTGAGTTACTCAGGCCAGACAAGCAAATCAGGTAATTTAATAACAACAACAACAACAACAACAATAATAATAGTAAGGAAGAAACTTGACCAAGAATAACTAGTCTCAGATCTGTGGACACCAGAGCCTGCTTTCCCTTTAGAATATTGCTTTACAGGCTCCTGGCAGCATTCCTGAGCCTAAAAGCCATGTTCAGTTCCCCTCCCATAGAAGGCCTGTCTATTCCACCCCTGGGGGCTGCTCTGGGATAGCAGGGAACTGGGCTGGACGTGGCCAGGAACCACACAGGATGGGAAAAGCAGAACTGACAAGCGTAAAAATCTGGGTTTGCAGAGTCCAGTGATGTGTTTGAGCTGCAGCAAATGCAGCAAGGATGGAACTGATCCAGCTCCTTTGCTGTGGGAGATGTGGAAGTTCCTCACCTCTGTGAAGGGAGAGACACTGAGGTTTAAGGTCTTGCATCACATTTAGCCTTTCATTTTTGCTATGATCCTTCTCTGTGCATTTAAGGACTTCATCCTTCATTTTCAGCTCGCTTTAAATGTGTCAGTTGTGTGCAGCTGAACCTGGGAAGGGAGGAGCACACATCCATCAGCACTGGTGTTACCCAGGGGTTTCCAGGCTTGGATGTCCAGTGAGGAAAGGTCTGTGCCTTGCATGTGGAGCTGGGAGCAGCAGTCAAACAGAGAAAGGAGCTGCTGCCATGGAGAGAGGGCACAGGGCAGGACAGGCCTTGCTCCTGCTCCCTGGGGCTCCTCAGCACAGCTGGGGCTTTGTGAATCAGGACCTGGTGCAACCATTCCTGGTCTGCCCCGGGGCTGGGTTTGGCTGCAGCATCTCCTGGAGTGTCTTGGAACACCATCCGCTGGTAGGAAGCTGCCTTCTGATACTGTTGCTGGTTTGGGGGTGTGACCAGACTGGGGAAGCTGGAGCTGGAATTCAATCCTATCTCAATTTCTCCTCTTCCCAGGCCAGTGCTGAAGCTGGAGGACTCCATGGATCCAGAGAGCCTGGCTTGGCTGGGCTCATCCCCTACTCAGCACGCCTGGGCTGACTGGTGGCCTGTGCTGAGGAGAAGGGCTGGAACAAACCCTGAGTGTGATGCAGGATATCACAGGGAACAGAGAGAAAATTCCTCGGTAGATGCAGAGCAGTGGGAGACTCAGGCATGGAAGATCTGGGCCTGAAAAACTGTCTGTCTGCAGCTGTCATCCACTTCAGCAGAGGCAGAGTGGAGAGGGAACTGCTTTCCTTTCCTTCCCAGGCCCTCACTGCTGCAGCAGCACTGCAGCAACGCCGGCTCGGCCTGCAGAGGGGAGAGAAAGTTGTCTCTGCAGAGACACGAGCAGCCAGCCTCTGGCCTGTTCTGTGCTCGGAGCTTCAGAGCTTTTAAAGGAGCTGTTTGTAGCCAGGAACAGAATCCAGCTGCTGGCAGAGCTCCCCATAAAGGATTCTCAGTTTGGTCCCGGATGGCATTTTAACGGGAACAGCCACTCATCAGCAATGTCAGGGTTAAACCCTCCCAGCATGTGTGCAATTGCAGAAATGCCCTGAGAAGAACCAAGGAAATATTTCCATCTTAAACTCCGATAAGGAGTGAAAATGTGCAACTTGTTCCATATGGTGGCTGCAAGGCCCGAGCCAAGCGGAAAAGCCGCGGAGTCTGCCAATCCCTAAGAACTTGCAAGCCTGATAAATGAGTGCCTTGCTTTGGGAAAGCCAAAGTCACACTAGAAAGGAGAAAACAGAAGAAAAGTGAGGAGTCTTTAAAAAAAAAAAGCAAAGCCAAGTCTTTCCCATTTGTCTTGTGGGATGGCAGCAAGAATTTCTGGAAATGTTTTACATGTCAAAGATTTAACCAAGCTGGGATGTTTGTGGACAAGCCATCATAGGCAATGAATAAATAAATCAGGAAAAGAGTCTATCTCCTGCTTTGCAAAAATGATCCTCGGCTGAGACAGCTGCATTCTTCTGGGATACTCCGTGCAGGCCAGCATGGAAGCGCTCAAAGCCAGAGTGCTCTCAGAGTTCTCCAGCATTGACATGGAAGGCAGAGCTGTGCTTGGTCATGCAGAAGGGAGGGAAAAGCTGGAGGGACAGGGAATCACCTGGGAGGGTATCTCCCAGCAGTGGGATGCAGATTCCCAGCAGTGGGATGCAGGTTGCTCCAGTGGCATGGAGACTCCCAGCAGTGGGATGCAGATTGTTCCCAGATTTGCCTGGGCTGCATTCCTGGCTGAAGGGACCTGGCTGTGCCATGGATTTCGGGAGTGGGCAAATCCACAGCTTGGCTGCCTGGAGGGAAGGCTGTGCCTTTGGAAAAGTCCAACAAAAGGTTGTCAAGCTCTTGGAGTCACCTCTTCCAGCCAAGCACACTCCCACATTAAATCAGAAATAGAGGAGGAAATCCACCATACAAACAATCCCCTCCCGTTTCTTCTCCAAACTGGGATGTTTTTAATCCAGGAGCTACTTTCAGGCTGGGACTGTAGAAGCTCTGAGGTCCCCTGCCAGAGGCAGTCTTAGCTGGCTCATCAGCCCAAGCAAATGAGTTGTGATGAGGTTTTTCTGTTACACCAGGAGTGCCACCTGTGCCAGCTCGCTGGCTTCTCCCAAGCCAAGAGTGTTTTGCTGGGCTAAAAAGAGCAGCAAAAAGAGCAAACCCTGCAGGTTGAAAATGACTGGGCAAGGAGATAAATGCTACGTGAACTGGACACTATAATCTGTCTGGAAAGTTGAAAGGAATTCCGCCTTCTCGGGAGCCTAAAATACTTCTTTTCCTAGAATACCTTATTTTCCAGCTGTGTGCCACATTAGTCACTTGCCAAAATATTTGTTCTCTGGTCTGTGCTTCTGTCTTGCAGCTGCTGACAAAACTGGACACTCAGAATTTCCCTGGCAAAAGGGAGATGAGAATTTCCTGTTTCATGAGTGGTTCTAGGGCAGCTGGGTCATTGTGGTGGTGCCTGGGGACAGCCAGGTTACACTGGATTTGTAAATAAGGGGGATTTATCTGCTGGGGAAGGCTCAGACGGAAAGAGGCACCTGAGCCCTGGGAAGATACTTCACTTTGCCCACCCTCTGGCCCAGTGTCCCCTGTCCTCCCCTCCCCTCTGTGTTGCCCAATGTGCTGCTGGCTGTCCCAGGCTCATGGCAGGGAGGTGCTGGGCCATCCCACCCCTCCGTGCCCTCCAGCCTGGCATTTATTATTTGCTGAGGATTTCTTGAGCCAGCCCGAGACATTGTAGGGAGGTCCTCTCTAGGCCTGGGCTGGCCAAAAATTCAGTGGGTGGGAGAACTTGAGAGATTAAATGCTGAGACTTCTCAGACAACAGTCCCTTTGATTTCCATTTAAAAACAAGTTAAAGAACGAGCTCTGGTTATGACATCCCCATCCTTGCAAAACACCCTCCCACTGAAAGGTCTGAGCATGAATTATAGGGCCAGATTTTCCTTTGTGTTTTATTTTTTGCCATCATTTACAGCTCGGAAAAAATCCTGTAAATACACTGAGTTTTCCCACAGAACCTCTATTCAGATGAGCAGATCCTGTCAAAGATTTCGACATTGGATATATAAATATAAACAATAAACAAGGTTTGCTTCCCTTCAGCCCATTTTTATTACATAAGACAGGACCTGGAGCATCTGAAGAAGTCCCCGAGCTGAGGTCTGGGAAATTCCAGGTGTGTTCTGCAGCTCAGTGTTCTCCACTGAGTTTGTGCCATGCCAAGGAGGCAGCAAGAAAATTCATCTCCATGGGATGATGTTCGTGCTGCCCCCAGATGGGTTTTTTTTATTTAAACATTGCCAAGTTAAGCAGTCAGATATCCCTACAAACATTGCAACATTTATTTATCACGGTTTTCTGCCATAGGAAAATCCTGGAATGAAAACTTGCTTGTGAAGGGCTTCCTGAGGCTGAAGCTTGGAAGATATCCCAAACCCCTGACCTGAGGCTCTGACTCCATCTTCCAGATGGAAAAGCCGCAGCTTTTGAGACAGGTCTGTATCTTGCAGCCCCAAACCCCACTCTTTTGGAAGGAGTCAATCTGTTAAAGGCCATGTTCTGGGGGCTTTGGGATGGCTCAGATCAAAGATGTGCCTCTCCCCGTGTCCTGTCTCTGACGGTGCCAGCAGCAAATGTTCAGGGCAAGCCCACAGCAGGTCCCTCGTGGTGCTTCCCGGGGGCCTTCCAGCTCCTGGCAACTCACAGCTAAAGGACTTCCAGGGGTCACATCCACATCCCTGTGTGGAACGCATTGCCCAGGATGGATCTTTCCATGTTTTTAATTGTTATTTGAACCCATTTATGCTCTTGGCTCCCACAGCCTCCTCTGACAGCGAGTTCCAAGGCTGAATTAAAAGCAGCACCGTAAATCAGAGTAGCCCTCAGTTGTAATCAAAGCCTTGGATTTGGATGGGATTGCCAGCAGGGGTAAAGTTCCTTCACCACACCCGTGGATTTTCCCCATTCCCCAGCAGGGGCAATGCCCAGAAGGAGTTTGTGGCAATGTCTTGGAGGTCCTGGTGATCCAGGAGCCTTCAGTTCCCAGCTGCCTCCTAGCCTGGGCCCTGCCAGGGCCTGCTCAGCCTGGAGGAGTTTCCTTGGGAAACTCTCTGGGCTTGTTCTCTGCTGTGGCCATGCAGGAAAGCCTGG
This sequence comes from Rhipidura dahli, assembly GCA_013399225.1. Taxonomy (NCBI): domain Eukaryota; kingdom Metazoa; phylum Chordata; class Aves; order Passeriformes; family Rhipiduridae; genus Rhipidura; species Rhipidura dahli. The sequence goes on from VXAC01008068.1 coordinate 68,571, forward strand.
AAATGAATTCCTGGAATTCCCTTCCTGCAGGGGAAGGGAAAGCTCGCAGCTGCTGGGAGGAGCAACCTCACTCCCCCTCTGTTTGTGTGTTGTCCACCCTGGACTAACGAGTGCTGCTGGAAGAGGAAATTCTGGGGAAGCTGGGATCATCCCAGATTTATTCAGCCAAGGCATGGAGACTGAGATGTTCCTCTGCTGTCCCAGCAGAGATGTAGATGTAGATGGCTCCCAGGAGGTTTTCCCATCTATCAGAGCAAAGCTTGACTTTCATTCGGAAGTGGAACATGGCCCAAAACCAGCTCTGAGAGCTGAATCTGTTCTTCTTCCTGACATCTGTACCTCTTTTTCCCAAGACTGATTTTTTGCAAGATTGACAGTGGCAAACCCATAATTCTGCAACACTGTCTGGTTGGGACAGCCCCAACTTTGTGTTTTTCCTCAGTGCTGGTCACCTTGGCACCACCAGCTCCTCAGAATTTCTCTGAGGAGAATATCACACATTTCTGTGATTTCTGCTCTGAGGTTTTTTTTTTTTTCGGGGGGGGGGGGGGGGGGGTGGA
>VXAC01008068.1:69231-95085 GCA_013399225.1 Rhipidura dahli
GGGGGGTTTGAAAAGCGGGGTTTGAATCTTCCAGCTCAGTAAAATCACCTGCACTGGGAAATTCTCCAGGAGAGGCACAGCTCGGTGCTTGTCAGGCTAGGATATGGAACGAAGCCATTCCCATCAGGTATCCCATCTTCTGCTTTGTGCCAAACACCCAGCAAACCTCTGTGCTCAGAATTCAGCCTGACTGGAGTGGAGGTGCTCATCCCATTCACCTCTCAGAGACACGGGAGCATGGAACGGGAGCCATCTCCATGGAGACTCCTCCTTGCTGTGGGCCTGCTCCTGCTGGGATCTCCTCTCCTCCCTGAAAGGGCAGCAGATTGTGCTGCTCCTGCTGCCCATCCCCACTGGCCCTTCCAAAGCTGCCGAGGATCCACACAGGGAACGCTCCAAAGGGATGGAATCCTGCTCTGGTTCCCTCCTGGAAAGGCTCAGCTCTGGCTTCCTGTCCAGCCTCCCAGCTCCCATCCAGAGCTTTGATGTCGTCACCCATCAGCCCATGGGAATTATGGAATCTCCTCAAAGTTAGGTTGGAAGGGACTCTGGAAGGTCATTCCCAGTGCTTCCAACCCTCTGGAGCAGCCTGTCCTTCCCCTGCAGCCAAGCAGCTGGTGCTAGAGCATGAATTTGAGTATACAAAATGTACAGCTTGGGATGCATCAGGAAAGCATCAGAAAGGGTGGGGGGTTTGGGGTTCCTTTTGCTGATGTTTTGTAGGTTCCTGTTGTTCCAGCCTTCCCAAACAGTGCTCTGGGAACCATTTCCCACTTCTTCCATTTCTTTTCTATTTAAAGTTGAGTTGTGCTGTGATTATGCGACTCCAGGAGCTGGGGCTTGAGGAACAGCAAACAAATTTGCTGTCAGCAGGTTCAGGAAAGGCACAGGGTTTGTTTTTTCCAGGGTCTGCCTGGCTCTGAAGGAGCCTTTCTTTCTTTTCTTCAGAATTCTATTGGATTTTGCCTTTAAGGGCATCCTTGGGGCCCACTTGCCTCACCTGGAGAGTGGCTGGGAGTGCAAACCCAACCCATTTCCTTTTAGCCAAGGTGGAAAATCCCCATCCCCAGAGCAAGGGCAGTGAACCAGGGGCAGCTCCAGAGCTTCCCAAGGTGAGCAGTGAGCCAGACTGAACTGAAGTGTTAAAGGTGAATAATTCTGGTCGGCCACGTGGCTCTGAAAGGCCCAGGAGGTGCTGCAGCTGGGCAGGGCAGAGATGTTCCTCCTGCCTCTCCAAAACTCAGTGACCTCCTGCTCATTTCCTCCCCAGCTCCTGCTGCTTTTTGATGTGGAGGGGAAGGATTTGATCCCTCCCTCCCTCCCTCTCTCCCTCCACAGGGGGCCCAGCTCTCCAAACCCACCCCTGCCTGCTCCGAAAAGGACTTGCAGCAAAATCAGGTGACAGGAGAGCAGTGTCACAGAGCAGTGACAGGAGAACAGTGTCACAGCTCCTGCCTGGGCCTTGGGATTCGGGGATGAGCAGCCTTGGGAGCAGAGGGACAGCAGTGCCAGCTGAGCTGAGCTAAACCTGGCCTTGGTTTTATGTCTTTTGTAGATGTAACTCAGATGAAAACACTGACAGCTGCACAGTCACTCTGTGCTGTCATGGCCCTGCAGTGATGCTGTCTGTATCTCTCTATATGTTGCTGAAATTTGGATGGTTTGCATGTAAATAATCAGAATTCCAGGGGCTTTCTTTCCTTGCTCAGAGCTCAGGGGTTCCACAGCCATTCCACCTCGGCTTCTTCCCTCTCAGCCTCTTTACAGCTCATCCTTGCTGCCACTGCTGGTGCCATGAGGATCTTGGCTTGGGGCTCTGCTCCCTGGAAAGCCCTGCCCAAAGTCCTTTTTAGGTGCCAGCTCCTTAAAAACTCTTTGCAAATCCTAGAAAATGTCATCTGTGAAACAAGCAGGAGGAGTTTTGCCTGAACAGAGCTGGATTTAACTTGTTGCTGCCTTCACCTGCTGCTCTGGGAAGAAAACCAGGTTGAAACAGAGTCAGGTGCTTGGCAAATATTCCTTTCCTCTCCATATTCCAGCGCTAATATCAGTGGATTTCTGGCTCTTGGTTCAGTCCATGTGCAGGTTTTCATGCCACTATTAACTGCAGAGCAAATGAACCTTCCTCAGACCTGAAGATGCTAAAATTGATGCAAATATGTTGGTGAGTATAAAAACCCAAAGATAAGGCACGGCTGGACCAGCATTCCTGCCAAGAGATTAAATGCCAGCGTTTAAAAGGTTGGCAGCGTTTCCACAGCGGGACTTTTGTCACCTAATGCTCTCTCTGCTGAGATTATTCTTTTAAAACATTGGCAGTGGCCTCAGAAAGCACAGCCTCTAGCTTATTTTTTTTTCTTTAATCTCTTTTTCTTCCTTCTGGCAGCCCTTGCAGAAGTCCCCTGGCCATTCTCAGCCCTTCTGCTTCCAGCCAGCAGAGCCGGATTCCTCCTCTCAGCGTCTTTGGGACCCCCACGGGTCAGTGACAGGGAACTGGAGTGAGAGGAGGGGTGGCTTGGAAAATAAACTCCTCAGATCCCAGAAACATCCGCTGCTGGCCCATCCCCACTGGTGCCAGGGTGGAGCTGTGCCAGGGTGGAGCTTGGCCCCGGCGTTTTTCAAGTTATTATTCTTTCATTGATTATTTGCTGGAGTGAATCGAAAGCCTGGTTTTCCATCTGCTTCCATGTGGATTTTCTTGCCTTCTGTGATGAGCATGCTTTGTTTTCATGCTTGGCTTTCGCTTTGCAAAGCCTGGGTTAGTGATAAGCAGGGTTTTTTCGGGAATCGTGGGCCACGTGCACCAGTTTGTTATTCCAGAGGCAAGCCAGCAACAAGGTATTTTTATGGAGCTGGAAAAAAATCAAAGGCAGAAAAATCAGTTCTGAAGGCAAACCAGCATGTTTGAAATACTGAACCTTTTTTCTCCAGTTTTAATGAATACTCCTATATTTAAAAGCAGAAATCAGTTGAAAAGACACAGACATTTTAAGCCCGGCCTAACGTGCCTGTAGTTCAGATGACAATTTAGATAATGACCACTTAATTAGAAGCAATCAATGTTAATTAGGACAATTTAGTTCATTATGAAAGGTGATTGTAAACAAGTGGATTGTTTAGATAACAATTAATTATCTCCCTAAGGCCCCATTTCCCAACACATTCAGCCTTGGTGACCTGAGCAGGGCTCCCTCTGCCAAGTTCACCTTTTCCATGGGAGGATGTGGGACTGGGAGAGCTCAGCAGTGGTTTTAAAACCTGGAGATTAAGGCCAGCTGCTGAAAGATAAGTAATTTAAAAGCCTATAAAATTGCACATTAAAAAAAATCAAATTCTTATCAACTTTTCAAATCCTGAAATTGTAGCTGGGGATTCGATGGCTGCCAGTTTGCCAGAAGCAGATGGATTTCAGACATAAAATTCTCCCTGCCCGGCTGAGAACCCAGAGAAGTCACAAATCAAGCTGTGACATTTGGGTTCCAGCCACGTTCAGTGCTCAGGATGTGCCAAGAGGAGCCCACCCAACCTCCTGCAGCAGGAGGAGACCCTGGAGGATTCTCCAGGAGGAAAGGGGTCTGGAGTGCAGGCATGAGCAGTGTGGTGATGGGATTCTCCGGGCTGGAGTCTGAAGACAGGGGACAGAACCTGTTCTGTCAGCACCTCCAGGAGGCTGCAGACTCCCAGCTGAGGTAAATCTTGTCGAGGAGCTTTCCAAAGGGGTGGAAAGAGGGGATACAGAGCAGCATCCCAGCCCCTCGCTGGGAACACTCCTCCGACGGGATCCGCAGGGAGTGGGGTCCCGAGGAGCCCTTGTGGGCAGCAGTGATGGGGCTCCAAAGCCCCCTGATCCTCTGGTAACAACTGGGGCTCGTAAGCACGGCTGGGAAGGGCTTCTCCCTCCTCTGCACCGCCAGCCTGCCTTGGCCTGGAAATGTCTTCCAGCTGGAAAGCCCGCGAAGACGCTGATAAGCCCTCGCTGTCCCCCCAGCTGGGAATGATGGATTTTCCAGGGGTAGCTCCTCGGAGCCGGCTCCCTTCTCCTCCGCAGCGGGAGCATATGGAACACATTGTGGTCTGAGGGAAACGCATCCCAGGAATTCCTCCCGCACCTCCTCGGGAGCGCTCCGGGGCAGCTTCCAGCAGGTGCCACGGAACTGCCCGTGGTGAGCCGTGCCCCAAACCTCAGCCCAGCTTGGCAGCCAAAGGTTCTGCTGTTCCTCGGCTTTGGGGGAGGCTTGCAATGGAAGCACCAAAGGAGACTTTCCAAGGACAGGGGACAACAAGGAAACATCCAAGGTCTGCCTGGAAAATGCTGCTCCTGCCAAGGGACTGATAAGCAGTTTCCATAATGTGATTTTTATCCTCTGCTGCCCGAGAAATCAAATCAAACACCCTCTGCAGGGGTTGCCTGGAGATGCCCATGGATTCCTAGAGTATTGCAGTTTTCAAGGTGTCCTCAACTGAAATTTTTCTTTGAAATTAATAGAAATTTAGGTTTTATCAGTGGTTATTTTTTCAACCAAAATCAACAAGCCAGATCCTGTGGTTTTCCAGTGCCAGAGGGGACAGATCATTCCCACAGGATCAATCCACTCTGTTTTTGCACTGGTGGCCATGGTTTACTTTGGGTAAAACATGGCATCAAGCTGAAACCCCAGCACAGGCACCTCCCTTACAGTCAGAGCAGATGGGAACTCAGAGCCGAGATAAAATCCTGCTGACCCACCAGGATGAACTGTCCCCTCCATGGAAAACCTCTGGCTCCTCTTTCAGGAAAAGGCACGGCACACTGGAAATGCAGAGAGCCTTGGGAAGAGGGCTGGGAAAGCCAGAGCATTTCTCCCACTGGAAGGGCTGGGTCCTGCTGCGGGCTTGGAGCAGCTGTTTCCGATGGGCTTTTCCAGGTGGAGGAGTTTTCCCTGGTGAAACTTTCCCCACAGCACCGAGTGGGCCCTTGGAGCATCCAGAACACCGGAATTGTGTTTGGTTTTGTGTCAACCCTGCATGAAAAGGAAGGGCTTGATTTAGGCCAGACATGTGACAGGCTTTGCTGCTGCCTCAGTCCCTTGTGGCTCATGTGCAGAATTTGGATAGTTTTGCCCTAATCCAGGAGCATTCCTTGCTGCTCCTGCCACAGGGAGTGCAGGAAGCCGGGAATGCCAGTGGGTTCAGCTGTTGCTGGGCTTTTCCCTGTGTCCTTCCTTTGTCTCTCCCTTGTTTTGCCAACCACCTTCTTGCCCAGTGTCTGGGAAAAAGTGACAACCCAGAGCACCTGGGTAAGAAAAGGGAAAATGCCTGGGCAAATCCATCCCTGTTTTCCCTGGGAAGGACCTCCCTGTGAGGCCTTGCTCTCTGGGAAAGGGCTGTGCCTTGACCCCGTGGGGCATCCCAATAAATTCTGGGAGCCCAGCACTAAGGGGTATGAGGAGGAGGAGAGGGATTCTCCTCAGGGAACTCTCCATATCTCCAAAGCAGATTCCCAGTTGTCCGGACTCCAGCCAGAGTCCGTGGAAGGTGATGAGCACCATTTGTCAAGCCAGCTGCTGTTTCTGGGGGAAGGAAAGAGCTTTGAGGTGTCAGTCCCTTCCCATGTTCCAGAAGTGGCCTTTGGTGGCTGATTTGGGTCAATGACTCCGAGCAGCATCACCCCAGGGGAGTCACAGCACAGGCTGGGAGGAGGAGCTCCTCCAAACTGGGTTAGGAACAGATTCCTCTCACTGGGGGCTTGATGGGAATTTGCTGCTAAACCAGGGGAATTTAAAAGCTGAGGAGGTGTCCAACACCTCCGGACAGCGGAGGTACCCGAGGGTGTAACGAGGTGCCACTGGAACGTCTGACACCTCGCCAGTGAGCCGTGCCTAAAGGGTCAGGCAGCAGAGGTGGCACAAATCAATAGTGCTGGGCTGGAATCTTTGCAGGGCCAACAGCTCCGTGCTTCGGGCTTGTTCTGGGTTTGTTTTTTGTGGGTCATTGTTGCTGCTGGGTTTTTTCCCCTCACTTCCACCGAAGTTTTCAGTTCCCTTGTAAGTTTTTCAGGTTTCACTTTTGGCCAACCCAAGATCTGAAGGGTGGCTGCCAGAGAGCCGAGGTCCATCAGGACACGCAGAGCATTTGGCAGGATTTGTGCTGAGAAATATCTGGGAGGGTAGAAAATAGGAGCCGTGTCCGGTCTCCTGGGGGAGAGCTGAGTCCTGCAGACAGAACTCCAGGCTCCAGCCCCAACCCCAGCCCGACAGCTGAGCCAGACAAATCCAGTGGCTGCTGGATTACAGCACCAACGAGGAACGTGTGCTCTGTGCTGATCAAAAGTCCCAAGCCCAGGCTGCTCTGCCTCTGATCTGCAAATACATCACTGGTTTTTATCACTCAGTTTTGCTTTATCGCAGCGGGGCTGCTCTCAAGCGCTACAACCTGATTATCTCGCAGGAGGCTGCCAAAAGCATGTCAGGGATGCTTAAAGGGAATAATAAAGGAAGCAGGAGGAATCAAGTGGTTTGAGGAGGAAATCAGAGGGAATTCCTGGCTGGGGAAGGCTGGAACTTGCAGTGAAAGAGGAGGAGGGGACAACTCAGGACTCTCAGATTGGTGATGTGTTCAGTGGAGTTGCTGGGCTGGGCTGGATTCCCCAATCCTCATTAAAAAAGGGTCCCACACATGCCTGAAATCTGGAGGAAAAATGGCATTGAAGGGTGAAAGTCAAACCCCCTCAGAGAAAAATACTTGATCTTAGCCTGTGGCTTTGGGTTCTTTAATGCTCAGAAAGAAATGGAGTCAGTTCATATTTGTAGGACAATGAACAGCAGCACAGCCCCACTTAATTTTGATGAATTAGATAACAAGCAGCAATATTCTTGTGCCAAAAACCCCTCTTTAAATCAATTTGAAAAGAACATCATTTTGTACTCAAGAAAACTTGAGAATTACTTTTGACATAAACAGACATTTTTAGCTTGAAGTGGTCTGCAATTAAACAATTTGCTTTAAAATAATCAAACAAAGAGTTGGAGTTCCTTCCCTCCTTGAGCTTTGCCAAATTATTTGTTTTTAAAAAATGTGTTACGGCTGTTTGCTCTGATTGGATTTCTACTGATTTGGCTCCAAAATACAACTGTGGCTAAAAAAAAGTCCTGTAGCTCTTATCAAGATCCAATTAATCAAACCTCGTTTGCCACTGGTTTGGAGCTACCACACGAGCAGAGGGGATCTTCTCCAGTCACAGAAATGGGGTTTGGTGTGAACTCGGGGTCTTGTAACGAGGTCTTTTTATTGCTCTTGTAACAGTTTCATAGGAATTGGATAAAACCAGAACGAAAACAAATCTGGGCAAGAATAGATATTAAAACCAGGCTGCCTTTGAGTAGGTAGAATTATTAAAAATATTCAGCTCTTTGGGGTTGTTGCAGTGTATTTTGGCACCTACACCCCTCCCTAGGGCTGGATGGAAATCCTCTCTGCTGTCCCTGTTTTAGCAACAGTGTTGGCATCTCCTCACAATCCCAATCCTCTTTAGGTCAGGAAGACTCCAGAATTCCCTGCCCTATGAAAGGCTTTTCCTCCTATTTTAAGTTTTTTTAAGCTGAAGTTGATCCATGGGGCTCAGGGCTTATGGAGCTTCCCGTGGCTCCATCAGCAGGTGCCAAATAAAGTGTGAGCTCTGCCTGCAGCATTTCCTGGTCCTGCTGCCTTTGGAAGAGCTCTCTCCCATGTGCCTTTCCCAGCATCTACCAGCCTGGCTGGGCTCCTGCTCCCAGGAATTCAGAGTTCCCCCTCTCTCCAGCCACCCAACTGAGCCTACTCCCAGTGCTTTTGGGGCTTTTTCCGTTTGAGTTGGCTGAGATGGACCCAGGGATTTCCAAAGTTATTCCTGGAGGGAACCAGCTGCCACCCACGGATGGTGCAATTCCTTGGGCAGGACCTACCTGGGGCGGGGTCGTGTCTTTGGTGAGATAATTCAGGACTGGTTTGGGTTGGAGAGGGACTTCCTGCAAGATGGGGAGTGACAGGGCAAGGGAGGATGGGGTCACACTGATGGAGGGCAGGGCTGGATGGAATATTGGGAAGAAATTGTTCCCTGGGAGGGTGGGCAGGCCCTGGCACAGGGTGCCCAGAGCAGCTGTGGCTGCCCCTGGATCCCTGGCAGTGCCCAAGGCCAGGCTGGACATTGGGGCTTGGAGCAGCCTGGGACAGTGGGAGGTGCCCCTGCCCTGGTTCCCTTCCAACCCAAACCATTCCGGGATTATATGAAGTTGTCACAATGTTCTTGGGAATTTCCTAAAGCACTTGGAGTTTGTTACCCACATTCCTCCACGTGATTTTCCCTGAAACAGAGAAGCCATAAATTAATTCCCGATCTCACATCGAAATGTTGATACTCACAAATAATTCTGCAATGCAGAAAGGAGACAAACGCTTGAAAATCCTTCCCTTCCCATGCATCCCACCCCAAACAGCTCCATCCTCTTGGTTTTTTAGGGAAAGTTGATTCCAGCAAGTGGACAGTGGCTACTTTTCCTCCTCTTTTTCCTGGATGCGGGCTCCTTGTGGTGTTCAGCTGCAGCTGCTGGCAGCTTTGGGGATGGAGCAGGCAGGGAAGAGGCAGGGAACAGAGAAGGAGGCAGGGAACAGGGAAAGAAGCAGGCAGGCATGCCAGAGTGCTGTCAGCAGCCAGCAGCATTCCCATGTGTTTTCCAGGGCCAGGGTGTTCTCCTGCTCCCAGGCTGTTGGATACAGTGTTCCCTGCCCAGAGGGACAGGCTGGGACCTCTGACCCCGGGGTGGGAGCTCTCAGGCTCCAGGGTGGGAGCTCTCAGACCCCAGGGTGGGAGATCTCAGGCTCCAGGGTGGGTGCTCTCAGACCCCAGGGTGGGAGATCTCAGGCTCCAGGGTGGGAGCTCAGACCCCGGGGTGGGAGCTCTCAGACCCCAGGGTGGGAGCTCTCAGGCTCCAGGGTGGGAGCTCTCAGACCCCAGGGTGAGAGCTCTCAGACCCCAGGGTGGGAGCTTTCAGGCCCCGGGGTGGGAGCTCTCAGACCCCAGGGTGGGAGATCTCAGACCCCAGGGTGGGAGCTGTCACACCCCAGGGTGGGAGATCTCAGGCTCCAGGCACAGCTGCAGGTCCGGGATGCAGCAGAGCCGTGTCTGTGTGGAGTGCCAAGTGTGAGCAGCAATATTCCTGGGAGTTGTTACTCCTGGGGCTGGGCTCAGCTTGCTCCATCTCTGCTGCACTCTGGAGAGGTGGAGTGGAAAATGCAGAAGGTGTGAGGGGAGAGGTGTGACACCCGGGAAGGGGGAGCTGGAGTTTCAGCACGGTGGCAATTTGGGGGCCCTCCCCAAAGCAGGAGCTGCCACCTTGCTGGAGCTGGGTTTGTTCCAGGAGGGAGAGTGGAACATTTTTAGCTTCAGTTCGGTTCTTAGGTTTGTTTTTCCTGCTCAGGGGAGGCAGAGGAGGGAGAGCTGCTTGGTTTGTTTATTTACACACACTGGTTCTGCTGCACTGTCCAGAATCACTGAGCTTTAACCCCTTCAGTTCATGGGGTAACTGGGAGGGCAGCAATCACCAACACTTGGCACCTTACCCAGCCCAAAAATCCCAGACTGGATTTGTCAGGGAGGAGTTTTTGCAGCCGTGGGTGAGGATGCAGGTTTGAATTGGGCAGCTCCAACACACAGCCTTGGGAACAGCGATCCCAAAGCAGGGGAAATGTGAGTCTGAGCACCTCATCCTGACCCCATCTGTGAAGGGACAGTGGGAGCAGGCTGGGAATCACCCAGGGGACCAACAGACCCAGCCTGAGGGATATCCCATCCCTGGAAGTGTCCAAGGCCAGGTTGGCCAGGGCTTGTAGCAACTTGGCACAGTGAAAGATGTCCCTGCCCATGGCAGGGGGTGGAACAAGATGAACTTTTGGGTCCCTGCCTCCCCAAACCCTTCCATGACTCTCTGATGCAGAGCCAGGCAGCTGCAGCCCCGTTAGGAAACTCTGCCTCAGGTGTTGCAGTTGGGTTGCCAAGCCCATAATCCCGTTAAAATCCTTCCTAGGATTGAGGAGGAGCCTGAGTTGGCATGTGCCACCTCCAGGCTGGGATAAATAATAATGAAGGGGACAATGAGTGATGGGGAGGATCTTAGCAGCACAGTTAATGGTGATTTATGGTGCAGGGCAGCAGGGAGAGCCAGGCTGGGACACAAGGAGTGGGTGAAGTTTCTGAATGAGAGAGAGAAGGGGATGACAGTGGGAAGTGAAAAATGAAATGTGCCTGGCTAAAAAAAAGCAAGTGGAGCTGGCTGGAGCCCCGCGTGGGGCAGGGCAGGTGACAGAAGTAACACCAGAGGATCTGCCAGCCCCGAGCTGGGGTGGCTGGAATTGGATGGAATCATCGGTGTCCCGGTGCTGCAGGGTACAGGGGGAGCTCTCCGTCCCCCGGAGCCAAATAAACGGCACTGAGGGAGAAAATGAGTTTCGTCTGGGCACAAACGGCACTGAGTTACGAGACTCTGAGGGTGGCCTGAGCAGGACTGCAGTGACATCACCCAGCTTCTGGCAGGGCCGATATTGCTCAGCCCCTCCCCAGCCCCAGGGAGCCTCTGGAACCTCCAGGACTCCCCGGGCTCCTCTCTGGTGCCCCAGGGGAGCCTCAGCCCCATCACTGCTGCTGTCACTTTGTCCCCAGCCCTGAGCTCCTGAGCCCAACACTCTCCCCTGCAGCCACCAAAGCAGCACAAAACCAGCACCAAACCAGCATCGAACCAGCACCAAAGCAGCACCAAAGCAGCACAAAACCAGCACCAAACCAGCACCAAACCAGCACCAAAGCAGCACAAAACTAGCATCAAACCAGCACAGAGAGCATTGGGACTCTCAAGGCTCATCCTGCCCCGTGCAGGATCTTGGCCAGGGACTGCACCATTATCTCCAGTTAATTAACTGCCTTAATCACGGCCCAGGGCAGCACCAGCAGTGCCACGGGGTGAGGCAGAGCTGGCCCTGCTCCCCGGGCTGGCACAGGAAAGGGAATAAAAAGGGAATCCTCGCTTTGCCGTGGTGCCACTGATGGCACCTTGGGAGCTGCAGCACATCTGAATTGGTTTTTAATATCTATTTAATGTGAGTTTCATCTGGCAGCAGCCCCGTGGATCGATGTGGGATCGATCCCCACCTCCCTCTGCTGGGAGGGAGGGCAGAGGGCAATCAGTGGGGGGCTGCCTGCCCTGGGCAGCTGGAACCATCCCGGGAGGGGCTGCCCCCTTCCCTGCCGTGGATTGCAGCATGGATTTGGGGATGCTCAGGGAATGCTCTGCTGCTCTCCCACCCTCTGGCTCTGTTTGTCCTCTTCCCATGCTGCTCCACCAGCCAGGGGCTTTTCCCTACCTCTCCTCCTACCCCAGCAGGAGCTCCAGAGGCCTCCTGATCCAGCTGTGCGTGCCCTGGGACACCTGGGCAGGTGCTGCAGTGAGACAGGGGCTGGTCCCAGCTCCAGACACAGCCCTGCCCTCCCCCTGGCTGCTTCCAGCTCGGGAGTGGCAGAGGAGATTCTTTGACTCCCAGGGACTCACCCTGGAAAAGGAATTGAACTCAAATGCTCTGAGCCCAGGGACACGGGCAGCACAAAGCTGCCAGGGAGGAGGTGGCAGCCTGGAAGGACAGCAGCTCCAAGGGGACAACAAAACAGCTTTGAGAAAGCTGAAATAGCGACTGGATTCTTCCAGCAATGCCAAACCTGTCCCTGCTCCCACTGGGCCACCTGGGCCTGAGGGCTCCACCCTCCCTCTACCCTTTTCTGCTGGCACCAGGCAGGAAAAGGAACAAGCAGGACCAGTTATTTCCAAGCCTTTGCCCAGAAAAAGAGGGATTTTACCTCCCTGCAGGGCTCAGAACTGCTGGGTCACAGTGAATCCCTCCAGGGACTCGCCCTCCCCATCTCCTTCTCCCGCAGACTGCCACATTTCTGTCCCTCCTGCCCCTATTTCTGCCCCTATTTCTGTCCCTCCTGCCCCTATTTCTGCCCCTATTTGTGTCCCTCCTGCCCCTCAGGCAGGTGGCCGATGGCACCCTGGGCTCTACATCCCTGCTCCCAGCCTGTCCAGCAGGCAGGGACTGTGTGGGAGCCGTGCTGGGGAGGTGGCCAGCGGGCCCCCAGCCACACGAGCCGTGCTGGGCTCCTTCCCCCACGCACAGGTCCAAAAGGACACTGTGACTCACTCCTTTTCCACAGGCCAGCTCTCCAAATACTCCGTGTTTTTCTTAGAGTCTTGGCTTCTGCAGCCCTGCAATTACTTGAACTTTCATTTTCTTTAAATAAAGCCAATTTCTGACACTCGCCGAGAATCGCCGGAAAATGTGACCTCCTACAAGCTCAGGAGCCACTGAGTGAAACCCCCACTTTCATTCCTTCTTTTTTCAATCTTCTTCTTTCCTGTCACATTTTTTAAATCAATTTCCTTGCAGACTGGGGCTGTTGGAAATTGTCTTTCTGTGCCTCCAGTCTTGCAATGTTTGTGCCTTGCTGGTGGTGCTGAAATCTCAGGTGCCTTGGGCTTCAAGCATCTGGTTCTGAGTGTAGAATTCAGGAATAAACCTCGTGCTTTTTGGCTTCAGGGTTCTGACAGCACAGATTTGGCTCTGGATTTCGTGATTCCTGGGGGACTCAGTCCATCCCTGCCTCGGGTGGGACGGGGCAGCCCCTGGCACAGCAGCACCCGTTTCCCCCCCTGCTCTGAGAAGGTTGGGACAGGTTTGCTGGGTGTCCCCCAGCTCTGGTGCCCAGCACCAGGTGAGGTGGAAAAGCTTATATCCTGCTGGGATAACCCCTGGGGAAGGGGTGCTGCCTGCGGACGAGGATCCCACCCAGCAGCATCAGGATGGAGGTGCCACACAACGATCCCACCCCCCCAGGCCTGGAGACGCAAGGGCACAGAACCCCAGGCTGTGGGGTTTGCCTTGTTCTGTTCAGGAGCTCTGAAAATCCATCTCCTGTCCTCAAGCAGCACAACAACACAGCCAACACACAGACAGGAGCCAGGGAATTGCCTTGGAGGCTGATTTAACAACAGCCCCGGAGATGTCCAGAAGCTCCCTGTGAAAAGGGATCCAGAGACATTCCAGAACACATTTTTTCCAGAGGAGTTGGGGGGGGGGGCAGGGTTCATTTTTAGCAACATCCATCAGCGACTGGCCTGAGCCACACATTCAAACCAAGGCCTAGGAATTATGGAAAAGCTGAAATAATCCTTGGGAGCAATCCAGGGCCTGGTCACTCAGCCTGCAGGACCTCTCCTGAAAAGCTGTGTAACACAAACCCAGTGGAAGCACCAAGCCAGCCCCTGGGCTCTGCAGGTTTCCCATTGCAAGATGAATGGGCTGGATTTTTGGGAGGGGAAGGAGCAGGGCTGGTTTGTCTCCTGGCTGGGAGAGCGTGGCTTTGAGGAGCTCAGCCTGCAGGAACAGGCAGCGCTGTGAACTTCCTCACCCCAGGGTTTCTCTTGGCCTGGATCTCCTTTTTATTCCCCATTATTTAAACTTCTGCTACACGGCCAGGAAGTGGCCTTCGTTCCACACTGAGAGAAGCCAAAGCCTCGGGGGCCCTGGGCACCTGCAGGTCTCCATCTCTCACCTTTCTGTTCCATCTCATCACAGACATCTGAAGCTTTTCATCCTCCAGGCTGTGGAACAGAGGCAGAGGAGTGATCTGAAAGGACTGAAAGGCCTGAAATGGCCTCCCCTGAGCACAGGGGGCTTTCCTGCTGCTCCCTGTCCGCCAAAAGCAGCTGGCAGGGGGTGGCAGGAGGGACAGGGATTCGCCACAGGGAGAGCTGCTCCTCTGCTCTCAATTAAAGCTGGCTTAATTCAGATTTTCACAGGAAAAACCTCCCGTTTTCCCCATTTCCCAGCAACCACCCTTTGCTAGAAGGGGATGGAGAAGTGGGTGAGGGAGGTTGTGTTTCCCAACCAGCCCTGGGAAGGCTGTGAGAGGGTGGTGGGAGCAGAGAGCACAGGCAGTGGGGTCACCCCTGCCTCATTCCAGCCTTTGGCCCTGCTGGAAAAGGCTGGAAAAGGCCACGAAGATCATCAAGTTCTTTGTGCATCAGAGCATCTCCAGGCTGGCACCTGGCAGCAGCTCTGGGGGGTCTCTTGCTAAACCCAGCCCCACATCCTCTTTCCTGATGAAAGGAGTGAGAAAAAGAAGCTTTAACCCAGAGATTCCTGCCCTGACCTGTGACTAGTGCTGAAGCAGTCCAGCACCTTCCCCTTGGTTCTGTGGTTTGAAGTGTTTTTGGAAGTATCTGTTTATTACAGCTCAATAAAGTTTTATTTTGCGAAAAACCATTATTGATTTCCTCTGCTTTAAACAACAAGCAGGCACCCTCCCCGGCCAGCACCTCCTCCTCCATTCATAAAAATGTGTTAACAATTCGTTTAAAATTCATAGACAAGCCAAGCACAGTTTATTCCTGAAGTTACACAAATTAATACAAAGCAGCACATGGCCCAGGCCTGGCATGAAGTCAAAGCCTGCTCCAAAGGCCTCCCTCTGCTGTACGAATCCTCCATGTGCTCCTGGAAACTCCAGGAATCAGCAGACAGAGCTTGGAGTTCCCTCCTCCCCTGCCTGCTTCCCTCTGCTCTCCTGGTGGGTGTGAAATTACCTTGGTTCCCTGAGCACGACACAGAGCATGGATTTAAATCTAATCTGATTTAACTCATTTCGGTTGTGCTCCCAAAGTTGTGTTTGGGAGTCACCCTGGATTTTGGCTTCTCCTGAATTCTTCTTCTTTCTGGTGCGTGGGTGCCCAGAGCTGAGAATTGTGAGCTTGGGGGCAGAGGTGACCCAGGAGAGCTTCCCAGCCTTGGGAGGGTGTGGGCTGGGAAGGAGAGCTCCAAGGGAAGGTTTTTATCTGGGAAAAGCGCAGGTGCAGCACCCCCACAATTCCCAGGCCCCTGTGGGACGGTGAGAAGTGACTCCCACTGAGGTTTCCCACCCCTGTCCCCTGGGTCACCTCCCAGCAAGGTCCCTCTGCTGGTCCCAGAGCAGCCCTGGGCAGCGGTGTGAGCCCAGCTCCCTGCTGGCCCAGGAGGTGCTTCCTCAGGTGGATTTTCCCCCTGGAACTGGGCTGTCCCTGGTCTCCTGGCTGGACTGTGGATGAGCTGCAGGGAGTTTGTCCCCTGGGGTGTCCCTGGACTGTGTGCTGTGGGCAGTTTGTCTCCGTCCTCCCTCCTGTGTGAACCTCGGCCCCCGGTGTAACTTTTCTGGTGCCCTGGAAGGGCAGAACTGCTCCTTTCCCTCCTTTCCCTCCTTTCCCTGTCCTTGCCCTGTTCCTGAACCTGGGCAGGGGTTTCCTGCATCACCATCAGGTGCCTTTCCTGGAGGTGCTCAGCACAGGCAGCACAACCTCCTGACACCAGCTCTGCCTTCCCAGGGACTGGGGTTCTGCAGTCTGAGCATCCCAGCAGTGATGCTTTTCTGGGAACAAATGATCCCATCAAACATCCCAACCAGTGTTTGGTGCTGGATTCTCTGTTCGCCCCAGTGCTGCTCTGCTGGGCTGCACTTTGGAGGGAACTGCAGCAATAATTTGCTGTACTGATTGTGTTTGTTTGTTTAATTACCTCTTCAGCTCCATCCCCCCTCTCCTTTTGCTTTTCTCACCCGAGGAAGTCCCTGCTGAAAGGCTCCTCTGAGCAGGAAGCCTGGGCTCTCTCCCCTCCCTGCCCTGTCAGCACAGCCCCTGCTCCTGACCCCGAGCGAAGCCCTGAAGTTCTCATTTGTCAGCAGAGGGAGGGAGAACTGGGACACATCGATTGGCCTTGCTGAAAGCACCTGGAAGTGGCAGCCAGGGAAGTGTGAGGCCAGGTGGGACATGGGGCAGCCTCCCTCGCTCAGGCAGCGCTCGGCTGTTGGTTGATGTCGTCAATAAATTGTCAGCCTGGCTTCCTCTGCGAGGCTGTGGGCTGGGGCACCTTCCCCAGGGGGGCTCCTGCAGTGCAGCAGGGCCACCTGAGCTGAGGGCAGGGCTCTCCTGCCTGCAGGGACAGCCTGGGATGCTCCTGGCTCCGAATTCCAGCCTTTTCCACGGGGACCTGGGGGATCTGCCACTGACAGCATCAAACATCCCCCAGCCTTGCTCCTCTTTCTCCTCTGCTGACCTCTTATCTAAAGTGCTTCGTGCTGCCCTCAGCAGCTGAGTTCCATCACACCAGGGAGGGCCAGCAGCCTGTAACCCCCTGGTGAATCCCACTGCTCCCAGGATGCACCCAGGGGGCCACAAAGTGTCACTTTTTGGCCCTAAGTGCTGAGTGCTCTTCCCCAGACCTTGGTGCCAAGAGGTTATTTCGTAGTGTAACTGCCCCAGGATGGGAGGGAATGGTCCTGGGTCTGGCCTGTGGTGAAACACAGCTGGAGTTTGGCCCTAACCCAGAACCATCTGCAAAGCCAGGGGGAAACCCTGGCACCAGCTCCCAATCCTCCGACGCTCCTGGGCAGGGCAGGAGCTGGGCATGGCTTGGCTTTGTGTGCTGGAGAGCAGAGCTGCCCTGGAACGTCCCTGGGGGAATATTCAGGCAGTTTCTGGCCAGATGAGTTCAGTGCACATGGGAGAGATGTGGGGATAAGGAGGGAAATGTTTAATCAGCCTTGGCTGGGTGAGGAACCGAGGTTCAGCCAGGCCGTTGTCTGAGTCCCCCTGGAATTCCTCGTGAGACCTGCACAGGGATTTGGAGCTCCTGACTTGCCTTCCCTGGTTATCCCTCATGGATCCTCCGTGGCTCTGGGATCCTGGCTCAGGGCAGGGTGGCTCAGCGAGGGCCACAGCTCTGCTGTGCCGTGGTGCTCTGGGTGCTCCTGCTGCCACCTGGGGCTGGCAGGAGCTGAGGCTGGGCAGGTTTTGCAGAGAAATGCTCGTTCTCCAGGCTCTTTCCAGAACATTCTTGCAGTGCCAGCCCTCATTGTTGGGGCTGTGTTTGCTGAGCTCACTCAGGAGGGGATTTAAGCCCTTTTTCCATCACAGCAGAGGCTGGGAATTATTTCGGTGACGGAGCCGTGTCCCAGCTCCCCATTTCCCAAAGCTGGGGCAAGCCCAGCTCTGCACTCCAAGGGAAGAACTGATGTGCTCTGTGCCTCAGCAGCTGCAGCTCCAGAACAGACATCCCAGTGCCCTCCCCAGCCCCTGGAGCGCTGTGGTGGGGATCAATCCCTGCAGCTCCCCGGCCACACAGCCGGCCTGGAGGAGACACCTCCCTGCAGCTGGTTAAGCTTAAGGAAAATGCAGCTCCATTACAGCCTCCTGAATGAAATCCCCAATTGCTTTGGGAACCTATTTCAGAGAGGAAAACGTGGATCATGTTTCAGCAGACAGTGCCCAAGCTGAACCACTGGGGCTGCTTTTATAGAAGGCACAGTTGATTTCTCTCCAAACATTTTTTTTTTTTTTTTTTTTTTTTTTGGGGGGNNNTTTTTTTTTTTGGCAGGAGAGGGAGAGAGAAATCCTGGCAGATGAGTCTTTGCTGGAGAAAGGGGCTGTGAGTGGAGGCAGGAGGCAGGAGATGGTCACTCATGACTGGCAGGGAGAATTCCTGCTGCTGAGTGTCCCGAGAAGTGATGGGAATGCAGAGATCAGCGGGGATCTCAAGGAAAGCATTTCACACCTGCTGGACTCCAGCTGTTCACCTGGTACCCCAGTTGCTTTTGGTTTGGTTTGGGTTTATTTCTGAGGGGTCGGATGCTAACCCAGGACTGGGAGAAGAAAATCTGGAGTAAAGATGGTGCTGGAGCTGAAAATTCAAGGAACAGTCACTCCAGGATGAGCAAGAAGAGTAATTTGGGTGTGAGGACAGCAGGGCCTGGCCGGGAGGAAGAATGGATCTTTAACTCAAGAGAAGAAAATGAAAGGTTGTTTTTTCCCTTTCCTGACTTGGGGAAAAGCCGATATCCCAGGCTGGATGGGGTTTAGAGCAGCCCAGGGTAGTGGAAGGTGTCCCTGCCCACAGCAGGGAGTGGGAACGAAATGATCCCTGAGGTCCCTTCCAACCCAAACCATTCCGTGAACTTCTGCCTATTCAATTCCAAAAGGAAAAAGCCTCTTGGAGCAGTCAACAAATTCCATTTTGGTAGCAAGGCTGATTTGTTTTGAGCTGGATGTAGAACATGAATGTCAAGGAGAAGTCCCTTCCAAGCAGGAGAGCCCGTCCTCTGCGTGGGGGAAAATGTCAAAAGGCCACGCTGGCATTTACGTTTTTTTCTCTCTCCACTTTGTTCCTGAACAAAAATTTGCCAAAGCCAACAGGGTGTCACTTTGTGATGGAAATCTGTTTTGACAAAAAATTTTCCACCCAGCTCTCGTCGCTTGCACACAAACATTTCCGCTCTCGATTCCAGCTGGGATTTGGCAGGGAGCAGGGCAAGGATGGAGAGGGGCTCTTCCCTTCAGGCCCTGCCACAGATGTGTCACCCTGGCAGGGGACCTGGGAGCTTCCTGGCTCCAGGGAGGGCTCCAGCGCTCCCTCTCGCTGCCCGCCTGGCTGGCCTGGGCAGGGATGAAACGTTCCCTGGCTGGGAGATGCTCACCTGGGAGCTGGCTTTGGGCTGGGCAGCTGCTGGTCCAGAGCCGGGGCCTGGGCAGGGCTTGTTCTGCTGAGTTACATGTCTTCCTCACCCCTTCCTGGGGGGTTTTCCCTGCTCCTGACACAGTTCCTGGGTGGCTGTTTGGACTGAGACTCATTCCCAAGGGCCTGGAGTGACAGGATGAAGTGGAACATCTTCAAACTGGCAGGGAGTTGGTTTGGGTTGGGTGTGGGGAAGGGTGGGGAGAAGCTGTGGCTGCCCCAAGCCTGGAAGTGTCCAAGGGAGAAGAAAACCTGGAATAAAGATGGTGCTGCAGCTGAAAATGCAGGGAGCAGGCACTCCAGGATGAGAAACAAAAGCAATTCAGGTGTGAGGACAGCGGGGCCTGGCTGGGAGGAAGAATGGATCTTTAACTCAAGAGAAGAAAATGAAAGGTTGTTTTCCGCCTTTCCTGAACTGAGGAAAAGCCAATATTCCAGGCTGGATGGGGCTTGGAGCAGCCCCACCACACCGTGGAAGATGTCCCTGCCCACGACAGGGGGAAAATGGGATGATTTGCGAGGTCCCTTCCAACCCAAACCATTCCATGATTTTGTGATATGGGATGAACACAGGAGCCCAGGCATCTGCTTAGTTTTTGGTATTTACAGACCGAAATTGGTATATTCTTGCTGCAGTTTATCTGCACAATGTTGAGCCCCAGCACATGGGATGGAGGAGGTTTGAGAGTCTCTCATTACCCTGGTGGGATTGTATCCTCCTGGGAACATCCTCCTGGGAACAGGATGAGGGCCCAAGCCACCCTGCCTGTCTGCTGGGAGGAGGACAGCCCAGTCTGTGCTCCAGCTCTGAACACCAGGGGCTTGCCAAGAAAAAAAAAAACAATAACAACAACAACAACAAAAAAAAGAAAAATAAAAAAACAATTCTGAGCACAAGTGCTTGGATGTTACAGGCAGGGAAAAAAAAAGCCACGGCGGCAATAAAATTAATTTCCTTCTCCAATATATACAAGACTTTCTCCAAGAGAATTATGAGGCAGGCTGATCAAAGTCTGTAAGTGGTACTTATGCTATCAGTTTCACCCCCTTAATGCCCTGCTGTCAAAACAAAATCCCCTCGAAAGGCTTTGAGGAAAATCACATGAGCATAATGGCTCGGAGAAAAATGGCCCTAAGTACTCAGTAACATATACAGAGAGGACTATTAGATGGGCTGGTGTAATTGGACTTATTTTCCAATGTAAACACTCTTCTAGGAGCAAGTTACTGCTCAGGCACGGGGCAGAGCAGGGCTGGGTTATCGAGGAAGAGGGGAGCACGGGGACCTCTGCCCCGGGACACGGCGGTGACTCAGAGTGAGATAAAAGGAGGAGGGGAAAGGCAGGGGAAGGACGGGGCTTGTTAAAGAATCATTTCCAGGCACCCAGAGGATGAATTTCAGGCACCCAGAGGATGAAGTTCAGGCACCCAAAGGATGAAGTTCAGGCGGTGCTGCAGGTGGGAGCCTCTGAGAGTGATCTCGCTGAGCCTTCACCTGCTGCTGCCTGTGTTTGGAGCCATCCCTGGTGCTGCCCTGGCAGCTCTGGGAGCAGGAGGGCTCCGAGGATTCCCAGCCCTGGTGGGGACAGGAAGGGTGACAGCCCCGGCACCCGGCTGCAGCGCTGGGAGGGGCGCAGGCGGCTCTGGGGCTCTTCCCCTCCGGAGGCTCTGGGGGGCACCTGCAGGGAAAAGCCAGCTCCGTGTTTCGGTCCCTGGCTGTGCCATCCCCTCGGGAGCAGTGCCAGAGCCTGCCCTGTGCCAGCTGTGCCCTTTGACCTCACCTTTTGGGGGGCAGCAGCCCCTGAGCTCTGCTTGGCTGCAGCAGCAGTGCCCCAGCGGCGAGCAGTGGGGTTAAACGGGGGCTGTGTTTGGAGAGATCCCACGTTGAGGCAGGAAAACTCCTGGTTTGGATGCTTCTGGGTGGAAAAGCTGCTCCTGAGGGTTAATTTCAGTTTCCCCCTGTGCAAGCAGTGTCCAGAGCAGGCTCCAGGGCCCATTCCTGTGGTCCTTGCTTCCCCTTCTCCCTCTCCCCTTTGGCACTTCAGCCCTCTGAGGCCAAAGGCCCTTGGAGCCTCTTTCCCAGACCACTGAACCTCTTTGCAGGGTGACTTTTCCCCCTGGGAGCACCAGCTCAGCCAAAAAAAAGCAGGATCATGGATTTTTTAACAAAATTCTGAAATATTTCAAAGACTTAGAAAAACCCATCCCAAACAACCCAACAAAACAATACCGATAATATACCAACAATATATACCAATACCAGGCAGTCTCTTGCAGCTGGTGAGTGTAAAATGAGTCTTCCCTGACCATCCTTTGGTGCTGGGGCACAGACAGAGGCTGCTGGAGTCAATGAAAAGCTATTCCTAGGCCAGGCTCACCCAGATTCCTGACATCTCCTGGAGCTGTTTCCCTATCTGTCCCTCTTTCCTGGCCTTACCGTCTTGCTTTCCCTTTGGAGGAAATTCCTTTCCTGGTGATAACCACGTCTGTAGCTCATATTTCCTCTTTCTTGTTGACAGTTTTAAACCAATAGATTTATGAACTTTGAAGCAATAGAAATATTTCAGGCATACCTACCCTTGCCCTTATCTGGAGCAGGCAGGGATTATTCTTTTTCTGGACACTGCACTTGTAACAGGAGCCATTTGCCTTTCAAGCCATCCTTTGGAAAGCCAAGCCTGGTTTGCTTAATGAGGGCTTTGGTAACCTCTGATGGTTCATGTGGGAGACCCCCAGCTGTTCTGCCAGTTTCTGCCTCGGCTGGGACTGAGGAGGTGACTGTGCCCTCGGGGTGCTACCCCTGGATGGGTGTGTGGAACTGGGGGAGATGGATGGGTGCCCCCTGAGGAAATCCCTGATCATTTCCCATCCAGGCTGGCTGCTCCCCTTCTGCAGTCCCTGCTCCATCTGAGAGTCCCATGCTGCTTCCTGGGTTTCATCTCCTCTGCAGAGCTCCCCTTTGGGAATGGGAACAGCCTGGTTCCCAGTGCTGCAGGCAGGGCCAGCCCCAGCCCAGCAGGGCCAGGGGACAGGCAGGGGGACTTTGGCCCCTTCCAGCCCACCCCAGGGTGTCTGTCCTGGGGGAGCACCCCGGAGCTGTGCTCTGCTTTTCAGAGCTGCTGGGTGTAAATTCCTCCCCCGGGGGCTTCACAGACAGAACTCCTTCCCTTTCTAACTCTGCGGGATCTCAAATTAATGAAGGGGGCTGGAGGGCTGGTGTTCCTGTCAGTCAGAGATGACAGGACAGGGCTCCTGAGCTGATTTACTGCTGCCTGTCCCACGAGTGACACAAGCTGGACACAATCCCAGGGGCAGCAGCAGCTCCCCGTCTGAGCCCGAGTGCTGAGGCCTGGGGGGTGTGAAATGATGAGCACCAAGGACTGGCACCTCCCAGAACTGCCCAGGGGCAGAGGAGAAATGCTGCAGGTGGCACAACTCAGTGTTGATAGAGATTTTGCAGGGCTGGGACCTCCAGTGAGGTGAATTCAGAGAAATCCTGAGGTAAAAGCATCTCTGGGTAGGGGCTGGGTTTAGGGAAGGCTGAGCCTCAGTTCCTACAGACCCCAAAATGTTGGTGTGGATGGAGCAATGACAGCCCTGCAAGGTGCTGGGTCGGGTGGGAGCCTTTCCTTCCCCGCCGGGCAGCTTCTCCAGTGTGATCCTGCCTCCACAAAACCTCCTCCTTGGCATTCCCGGGCTCAGGATTTCCTGGTGGGGTGGGGAGAGGGTGAAGGCACTGGAGGCCCCCAGGAGGGTGCTGGGGGTGGGAGATGGCAGAGGCAGATCTACCCCAAGCCAGAGCCTTCCCAGGAAAAAACAGGCTCAAAGGAGTGACCCTGAAAGGCCTGGGACAGCTTTGAGAGGCAGAAAGTGGCTGCTGGCTGCGTGCTGAGGATGTGCTTTGGGACTGGAAGGGGCTGAGCCATCCCCAGGCTGCTTGTGTTCATTCTGGAAGCAGGAGGGGTTGGCTGGGTCTGTGCCCAAAGGAATCCCGGAATCATCACGGAACCATGGAATGCTTTGGGTGGGAAGGGCCCTTAAAGCCCATCCAATGCCACCCCTGCCATGGGCAGGGACACCTCCCACTGTCCCAGGTCACTCCAAGCCCCGTCCAGCCTGGCCTGGGGCACTGCCAGGGCTGTGTGAGGGCACAGATCCACACTCTGCAGTGAACAGCAGCTTTTGGGGCGTTTGTTTGTCCCAGCACCTCTCTCCTTCCTCACGGGGTTCTGGCGGCTCTGGTGCAGCTCTCCGGGGAGCAGCAATGCAGGGAGATCCCTCACTGGTGTTTCCCCAGCTGGATCAGCTGTGGGCTTAACAAAATAAATCATTTTCCGAGGCTGTAAATCGCGAGCCTTTCAGCAGCTCCTACAGTAACTCCCATGTGCAGAACAACAGCGGGCTGTTTATCCAAACTCACCCAAGCATCCGCAGCACCGTTCATGGCTTCCCAGCCACCCACACCCTGCCTGCGGGCTAGGAGCTGCTGCCCGGAGCATGGGAGAGCAAAGCAGACGCTTCAGGGTAGGAGAAACTCGATTTCCCCTTCCAAACGCTAAGCTGGGATGTCTTCCGAGGGTAGTTTCTGCCTGCTCTGCTCCATGCCGGGATTTCTTTCCAGAGGCACGGGAATCGGTGCAGGAAGGGTTAAGCTGATGCGCTGGGATGCTCCTGTCTCCTCCTGATCGCCAGGTCCTGGCTCTGTTAAACATCTCCCCCTCTCTTTTACACGCAGCTCCTCTTTTACAAGGCTGGCCTCGGGAATTTCGGCATCCCCCATCCATTAGGGCGCAGTGACAGCAGGTGACGGCAGCGCTGCCCCGAGCCGAGCCGAGCCGAGCCGAGCCGAGCCCAGCCAGACAGCGAGCAGCAGCAGCCGCCCCGTTTCCCTGCGAGCCTCGTCCGCTCCCAGACGGGCCCGTTTTGGGGGCAGAAGCAGAGCTGAGCCCGGCGGCCGCCGGTGGTTTTTGGGGCTGTAAGGCTGTTTGGTTTGCCCCCCAGCTGCTCTCCAGCGCAGCCCGAGCCGTGGCACCCCCCAGGAGGAGCTGGAGGTGCTCTGGTTTATCGGAGCTGCTGACCCCTTACCCTGCCGCGGGCCAGCGGGGCTGGATCATGTCTGGGCTAATCACTGGGGCTGCGGAGCCCCGAGGGGCTGCACCCACCCCGCCAGGCAGCAGCTCACTTGCACAGCCTTCCCCTTTATTTTTTTCCCCCCTTCAATCTGCATTTTCTCCTCTCTGCTGACTCAGTCCCACGTGTCTCCCATCTCCGTTTCCCCACCGGCTGCCATCCCTCAGCCCTCCCGAGCATCCTCCCTGTCTGTGCCGTTGGGCAGGACAGGTTTGCTCGTGTGTGGTCCCCCACCTGGAACAGCAGCGGGGGGTTCTGCCTCTCCTGCCCCCCCGGGGATGGCGGTGACAGCGGCAGGAAGGGCTCTGGCCGGGGAACATCAAACGGGAGATGCGATGCTGGGCTGGATGGAGCTGGGAGCTGCTAGGGGGTTGCCTGGCCAGGGGGAAGAGGCAATTGCTTCCTTTCTTTCAAAAAATCTATTCTTTCTGCCAAAAAAAAAAAAAAAAAAAAAAAAAAACGGAAATGTGAAGGTATGACCCCACCAGAGTTCTCAGGCTCTACCTGCGATTTCTTCTGATTATTGACATTTTCTTCCACGAATATGAATGCAAAGCGCTCACTTTCCACTTCTGCCGAACCCGTTCATTTCCAGAGCCCAGCAGGAGCCCTCAGCAGAGCGAAACCGCAGCTCGGGGGCTGCATCCCCCGGTTCCCAGCGGGATCCCCTCCCAGCAGGAGCTGCAGCCCTGCCGGGGTGAGAGGCTCTGGTTTAACCCGCGGTACCCAGTTCAGGGTGGTTAAACCCACCGAGCACCGGGGCCCAGTGGGGCATTTCCACAGCCAGGGCTGTGCCCTCCCTGCCCCCTCTGCCATTGCAGGGCTCGGCTTTATGGCTTCTCCAGGGGAATCAGCACCAAACCAGCCCCAAATGTCCTGGGATCCGTTCCTGGAGGGCGGGAAGGGACGGAGAGGCACCTGCTGGTGTGTTCCCATCGCAGCTCCCTGCGGAGCTCCTGGGCACCTCGGCCCTGCTGAAGTCTCTGCAGCCCGGAGGAGCCGCTGCTGGGAATTCCTCCGGCAGGAATAGCTCCTGTGGAGCTGCTCTGGCTGGATGGCTCTTAATGTGTGAATAATGACAACTCTTTAAAGGCAGAAATAGATTTGGACCGTGGGGAGCTCTTCCAGTCTCCCCCTAGGCCTTGTGGCCTTTTTCTGGGCTTTTAAGGGGAATTATCCAAAGGAGACCACTCTCCTTTCCATTTATGGGATCAGTGTTTAAATACGGCTCGGCTGATAATTCAATTAATTGATTCAGGTTGGGGCTGGTTTGCAAATGGCTCATCCCGGGCTCTCCCCAAAGCTGGGATTTCTCCTCTGCACTGGCTCTGAGCACCCCAATCAGCACCCAGGCACGTGTGGGGTGACAGGAGGGAGGTGAGCAGCATTCCCGGCTCCAGATCCCTCCCTGCTGGGTTCTGTCACCCTGCTGAGCCCCAGACACACCCCACGGACCCGCAGCAGCAGCATCCTCCCCCCAAGATCTAATTTTCAGGTGGGGAAACCGAGGCACTTGAGAACCAAATGAGCCTCCTCGATCACAGCCACGCAAAGGCAGAATTTAGCCATTAAAATAACTCTGATTTCTGTAATCCGGATTTTAGGATGCTGGAGAAGACCGAGGTCCCTCCACAGACTGAAACAACATTGCCAAGGGGTTCCTCGTGCTGGCAACTTTTCTAAACAGCGAGAAATCCAAACTTTTTGCAACGAACCCCTCCAAACCCTGAACGTTCAGGGGACAAAAAGGCAGAACCGGGGCCGGGATCTCCGAGCGCTGAGCCCCCGTTGGGCGAGGCACAGCAGCCATCCCGGAGAATCCCCGTCCGCCTCCATCTGCCCGGCAGTGACAGAGATGGATGGGGACGTGCCCCCGAGCTGGGGCTGTCCTCCCGGGGGAGAGCTGCGGGCTCTGGGAGCCCCTGATGAAGATGTAAGAGCCGTGTTTGACACGCCAGCTCTTTTGTCGGGGCACTGGCGGCTCGTGGCACCCGCCTGCCCGCCAGGAGCCACCACCACGGGCCTGCCCAGAAGCGTCACCGGGACCCGTGGGCCCTTTTGTGCCTGCAGAAAACCCGGGGCGATGGGAAAGCTGCCCTGAGAGAAGCTGCAAGAAGCTTTTTTTTTTTT
>VXAC01008068.1:108517-128823 GCA_013399225.1 Rhipidura dahli
GGAGGTTTTGGTGGGGTTGTCAGGAGGTTGTGGTGAGGTTGTCAGGAGGTTTTGGTGGGGTTGTCAGGAGGTTGTGGTGAGGTTGTCAGGAGGTTTTGGTGGGGTTGTCAGGAGCTGGGACAGGGACAGCTCCAGCTCCTGTGCCTGCAGAGGGGTTTTTCCCTCGCAGGGAGAACAGGGGTGAGGGAATCCCATCCCTGAAGCTCCGGGCTCTGACTCTCAGCCCTCAGTGAACCCAGGGCCTCTCGGGGCTGTGTTTTGTGCCTCCCAAACCGAGATCTGCATCACCCAGCTGTGCCCATCGGGGCTGATCTCCCATTCCCTGGCCATCACCAGAGGTTCCCAGCCCCCAAACCCAGCTCTCCCCTGCCCTGTAGATCCCTCCCTCCTCCTCGGCAGCCCTGGGCTGGCTGAGGTGCCCTTTCCAGGGACACCCAGCAGCAGCAGCTGCTGCTCAAAGCCTGCTGTGATGCTGTGCCAGCCCTCTGAGCATGGCTCGGGGCACCTCTCCTGCCCAGCGGCCTGGGGGGGGGAGCAGGAGCCAAGCCCTGGAGCACAAAAGGGGCTGTGTGGCTGCTGTTTGCCCTCCTAGAGCTGCAGGAAACTTGGCAGGGAGAAAAAATCCTCCAGAAGCTCCTGGGAAGGCCGGGGTTTATGTTAAGCTGCTCTCAGGAATAAAGGGAATCTTGAGAGGAAGCAGGTCGGGTGGGAGGGATGTGGGCAGAGGGGGTTTGCCTCCAGGGATCCCAGAGGAGCCACAGCTGCAGTTTTTGTGCTCATGAATTGCCTTTGTCACCTGGGGGAGGCTCGTCCTGCCCCACTGAGACAACACCTTTGGGCTCTGAGGGGGTCAGGAACAAAAACACCTCAGCCACCTATTGTCAACCTGAATGTCTTCAGCTTCAGCTCACAGAGGACAGCAAAGGATTAAAAACCCCCAAAGCCTCTGTGAAAGGGGGCACAGTGCACATCCCTGAGCTGGAGGAGCTGTTTGGGAAGCAGGGCATAGGGGGACAGAGCTGGGGGGCACGGAACAGGTAATGACAGACTGAGGACCAGGATGTGCCAAATGCCATCCCAGAAAGGTAAAAAGCTTTGGTATTCCGCAGGGTCCCAGGTCTGCTCAAAAATTTGGGGCTTCTCAGGAAAAAATGTTTGTCACCCGTTGGATTTTCTTGGCTCGCCAGGAGCGGAGCCTTTTCTATCAATTGCCTCAAGGTTTTGATTTAGAGACAACTCAAAACTGTTGGTGGAATTGAGGGGCTTTTCCTTCTCTTTTCCTTCTGTGGGAAAAATCCAGGCTGAGGAATCCCAGTGCCTTGAGAGCCAACTGAAAACTGCAATTTTTTACTTTGAAAACAGCAAAATGAAATTTTGCCCTTCTGCATTTTTCATGCAGCACAATTGGACAAAACCAGTTAAGTGTGGAGGAAGTCTCAAATGCTTCCTGACTCTGGGAGGTTTTTTTTTTTTAATCATTTGTTTCAATAAAAATCCAACATTTTAATAGGAGAAAATGTTTTGTTTGGACTTTTGTGTACAGAGTTGAAATTTGCCAGCATCAAAATGCATTCTGACATTTAATGTATAATAATATGTCACGGGATATTTGAAAATGCTTCAAACAGAGGGGTCCAGAGAAATAATGCCTGAAGTGAAATGAAGCATTCCAGCTCTGGAAAGCTGAGGAAAAGCTTTGTCCCTCCCTGAAAATTTCATAGAAATGGACAAGTTCTTGCCAAATATTCTGATTTTGAGCCAAATGTGGGTTTGGAAGGACCAAGAGCTTCACCTCCAGGAGCTCTTTGATGAATTCCTTTGGATCCATGGCTCTCCAGTTCCACTTGGAACTCCAAAATGTGCTTTTTGTTTTGGTCATTTCCTCAAATCAAATTATCCCTCCAGAAGGAAAGGCAAAATGGGCCATGATCCTCATTTTACTGCCTGGGAAGCCAAGTTTTAGGGAGAGCTGGAGGGGAATCCAGGATTCAGGGGCCAGCTCGGCGCTGCCCACACTGTGACTGCTGCTCCAAGCCTGTTCTGGGTTAGGGATTGAAGGAAGGGCTGTGAGAATCCACCCCGCCATGAAATCCACTTTGCTGGGCCTTTGCTGTGCTGAACCCCAAATAAACTGGGATTTTTACACAGTGCAGCTGGGCTTCTTGCTCCAGCTTATTGCCATTTCCCAGCTGGGTTGTATCATTCCCAGTTGAATTTTACCATTCCCACTTTGATATTGCCATTTCCCAATTAATTTTTCCATTTCCCAGGTGAATTTTGCCATTTCCCAGGTGAGTTTTACCATTCCCACTTTGATTTTGCCATTCCCGGATTAATTTTACAATTTCCCAGTTAGATTTTGCCATTCCCAGTTCAATTTTGCCATTCCCAGTTGCAGTTTGCCATTTTCCAGATGAATTTTTTCATTTTCCAGTTGAATTTTGCCATTCCCAGATGAATTCCACCATTCCCAGTTGAATTTCACCATTCCCAGTTGGATTTTGCCATTCCCATTTTCATTTTGCCATTTCCAGTTTGATTTCGCCATTCTCAGTTGAATTTTTTCATTTCCCAGCTGCAGTTCGCCATTCCCAGTTGAATTTCACCATTCCAAGTTGCAGTTCACAATTCCCAGTTGAATTTTTTTCATTTCCCAGTTGAATTTTTTCATTTCCCAGTTGCACTTTGCCATTCCCAGTCCCCCCTCCCTGGCACAGAGCTGCTCCCCCCGGGAGCCCCCAGGACGTTCCCCAGTTTTCCGTTCCCTCCTCCCGTTCCCGGCAGCGCGGCGGGGCTGGCAGAGGCTGCCGCAGTGGAGCCAAGGTCGTGTCCCGTTTCCCCGGGCTCTCCTTGACGCTGATTTTGGGAGAAGCTTTCCGGGAGCAGCGTGACAGGAGCCGTTTGTCCCGTCACAGCCACATCCAGCCCGTCACGTCACCCTCCGGAGATCGGCAGCCGGGCTGGAGAGCTGAAACCTGCTGCTTGTTATCTCCCAAGTGCCCTGTTTTCCCTCAGGGAATCTCGGAAGTCCTTGGGAAGACTCAAGAGTGACAGAATAAACTGGGTTTTTTTTAACATTAAAGTGTAAAAAACTGGTTCAGGCTGAAAGGGAATATTGGGAACACGATTCATTTCTTTTTTTCCCCCCCAATTCCTGTCGGAAACAAATAAATAACCATATGGAATGGCATCCATAAGGGTTTTTTCCATGGAAACAACTTTCAATAAGCAAGATGCTGCTGTGTGAGCTCCCTGCATGCTGAGAGGTCTCCAGTGAGCAGCTTGAGCTGAAATTGCTAATTAATACAATTTCCGAATCCCAGTTAATCCCAGCAGCTCTGCCCTTGGTGCATGAGGCCCTTTGACCCCAGAGCTTGGGGGAGTTTTGGGATGGGCTGGGACTGAGGCACCTGGAGCAGGGAAGGTCCCACCTGCTGGGGTCCAGTGCCTGTTCCTCTCCTCGGCGGAGCCAGCAGGAGGAAATCTCCCCAGGGCCAGCTGAATTCAAATATTTCCGGGTTTTTTTGTCCTTTTCCAGGCACCACTCCCACTGCTGGAGTTGTGTTCCCATTCCACTGGCGAGTGGGAATCTGCCCATCCGCAAATCTTCACTGTCCCAGTGCTGTTCTCGAAGGATCTGACCCCACAGCTGCCGGGAGTGTGAATAACCGGGGCAGCTCTGAGGTTTCACCCAGCTGGAATTACAGCGAAATCAGGGAAAAGCCACCCTCCAAGGAATCCCTGATGTGCTGGAGCAGCCCCAGGCAGGGCCAGCCCCGTTCCCAGCCTGTTCCCAAACACACCGACAGCGGGAAGCAGCGAGGGAAGCAACGCCCTGGGCCACGAGTGAGGAATTCATTGAGCACCTGCTTTTAACCTCCAGCTCGAGCTCCCTGGGACAGTGCTTCCCACGGGAGCAAAGGGTGGGGGGAGAGCTTTTCCCTGCCAGTTGGGGTTTCCATCATTTTCTGCTTGGTTCGGGCAGGTTTTGGCCAGTTCTTTCCTCTTTTCCCGACAGCTCTTTCCCTTTTCCAAGCTGGGAGGAAGATCTGGGGCTCTGCCTCCTGCAGTCAGGGAGTGGTGATTTGGTCAATCCCAGAATTCCAGAATGGAATCTGGGTGGGAAGTAGCCTCAGAACTCATCTTGCCCCGATCCCGTGCTGGGTTTCACCATCCCAGGCTGCTCCCAGCCCCGTCCAGCCCGGCCTTGGGCACTTCCAGGGATGCAGAGGCCGCCTCAGCTGCTCCTAGTCGGTGATAACAGCTCCTCGTTATCTCACCCTGGGCGGTATCTGCACCCCCTGGGCTGTTCCATGGGTTTAGGAGCGTTTCCCATCACATCTCGGCTCTCAGCTCCTGGAGTGGCTCCAGGGAGGTGCTGGGGTCCTTGGGAGCAGGTGAGTTGCAAGTGAACCTCCTTTTCCCAGGGGATGTGCCCTGCTGTGGGAAAATCGGCTTTTCCCTCACCCTGGGGTGTCCCTGGCACTGGGAATTCCCGATCCCACTCCTCCCTGGTTTGCAGCATCTCTGCCAACAACCTCCTGGGAAGGACAGGAACAACGTTCCTGTGCCCGAGGAGAAGCAGGAACGCCGTGGGCAGTCAGGGGCTGCTTTTCCCTCCCCATTTCTTGGTGGAAAGGACCCAAGGACACCTCTGGGTCCCTCCCACGGATCTCCCTTCCAGGGCTGATATTTTAGGCTGAATTCCCCTCTCTGCCCTTCTCCCGGAGCAGTGGGATCATCCCTGCACCGGGCAGGGTCTGGCCCTTCCCATGGTCACCACACCCACCCTGATTTGGGGGATCGCGTTCCAGGAGCCCATTTTGCAGCCGAATCTGGGATTGCAGAGGGGATCTGAAGCTTTCCTTCCCCTTTCTGTCTCTCCCTCTCTTCCCCGGCCCCAATTACAGCCCGGGGCCCTCTGGGAGGGGCCGGTCAGACCCAACAAAGCCCCGGCCCCCGCCCTGCACAAGCGGCATCCCCTGGGCTTGTGGCCTAATGAGAGCAAATTTTTTGTCCAAACATTTCAAGCGAGGAGGTGCCTTCTCCTGCCGCCCCCCGCCGGGGTTAATGTCATTATCCAGCTGCCTCTGGTTGGGAATTAAAACAAGGGCATTCCCTTCTTTTAATGAGAGCTGACAGTGGCTCCAGCACTTCAGAAGGGAATTAGAGAAGGAGGGATGGGAGCGGAGTCTGTCTCCCTGGAGCCGCATCCACCGGCCCTGCTGCCCCGGGGATCAAAGGCCGCTTACCTGCTGCGGAGCACCAAATCCCTCGGGATGCCACTCTGGAATCGCCGTTTCAGCTCCGAGGCCCCGCTTTGGCACTTGTGGGCGTCGTGGCCAGCTCTGAAATGGGATTTTGGAGCGTTAAACCTGGCCGGGTTCTGGGTAGCACTTGGCGGAAAGAGAAAGTTTTGGATGTAGCCAGTCTGGTGAAAATGCAGCAAGTGAAATGTGCAGGAAACGGTGCATTTGTATCTATTTTTAAGGGTTTTTTTTTTAAATGGAAAACTCTAAGTTTTCACTGGGACCTTTTTGCCTTCAGATGAGTGCTCCAGAGAAGGGTATTTTTTTCATTTCATGAAAAAAAACCAAAAAGAAAATTGCTGATCAGAAATACCCAGCAAAACCTCCCCGTGTCTCACCAGCAAAACCCAGCGAGCTCAGCCCGTCCTCCTTTCTGTCTCAGGATAGGTTTGATTAGAAATGTCAAAAAAATGCGGGACAAAAATGTGAATTTTTAATCCCATTTTAAAGGGCCTTTCCCCATGCGTGAATTCTCCTCTTGCAGCGCTGCCGCGGCTCTGCCCGCTCTGCTCCGAGCCAGCGAGAGATTCCCAAAGAAAGGGAACCATTTGCGGTGATCGCTGCTTGTGGCAGGATTCTGGAATTCCAGAGGGCACGAGCAGGAAATCCATTCCCTGGGATTTCCAGGGGAGCTGCTGCTGCTGCTCTGAAGCTGGGGAAGAGGCACCGAGCCACACAAAACAGAGCCCAGGCTGTGGAAAGGGACGGGATGGGCTGACTGCAAAGATTGCAGGGAGCTCTCCTGGAGTTTTTGGGGTGCTGGCACAGTTTATAGCTGCCCTGGGGAAGGGGTTGGGAGGGAATTCCCAATCCATGGATCACACAGGGGATGCTCGCTGCGCTGCTCTGATGGGGCGCTTCAGATGGAGCTGAATGATTCCAGGGTTAACTCCAGCCCAAATCCCACATTTCATGGAATGGTGTCCTCCTCAGGAGCACCCCAGCTTGAAATCCCTGCTCCAGCATAACTTTTTGTCCAGGAATTAGTGGTGTGATCTGGGAGGCAGGATGCTTGCTGGAAGAGTCAATGGCTCCGTGGATATTTCCTTTCCCAAAAGGCCAGGCCAGAGGTGCTGCAGGGGACCCGGTGGCTCTCGCTGTCCCCTTGGTGGCACTGGGAGACAAGGGACAGCAACAGCAGCTCTGGGGCACTCCCAACACCAGGAAAACCTGAGAAAATGTGTTGCAGTCAAAGCTGTGGTGGGGGGAAAAAATCCCTTTCCCTGATGTCCATCACAGAGGGAAAACTCTGCTTTTTTCCATTAATTGGAAAGCTGAAAACAAATAATTAATTTGAAAATGAATGCACTTTTAGGCCTCTGGATGAGAGGTTTTCAGTTTCCAATGGAGGGGTGGTGGAGCTGAGGGAAAGCCAACACTTTTAGGGGGAAATCAGCCAGGTTTGGGGCTTGACTCTGGAGCCGGGCAGGGCCAGTGGGAGCTGCAGGGAGAGGAGCAGTGATGACCTGAACCTGCTCACCCATCCCCAGTAGGGCCGGGGGACAAAGGGAAGTGGCTGGGGCCACCCTATCCCATCCCAATCCCATCCCCATCCCCATCCCATCCCCACCCCCATCCCAATCCCATCCCAGTCCCATCCCCTGCAGGCTGGGAGGGAGATCCAGGCAGGAATCCCCGGGAGCAGCAGTGCAGTCAGCACTCAATTAACAGCCAGAGGTAACCCTGCTGTCTCCATCAGGGAATCAGTCAGGTGGGGGGTCTCGAGGTTGGCTTTCTCCCTGTTTTTCCTCCTCTCTACCCCTCCTCTTTCCCATTTTCCAGGCAGGTGCCTGGGGTGAGGGCTGTAGGAGCGATCGCTTTGCTGCTCCCTCTGCTCGCAGCTGAAGGGCAGCATAGCCCGGGGCTCCGGGGCTTTATGCTCCTCCCACCCCCCATCCACAGGGAGCTGGGGCTGGGAAGGCTGGGAGGGCTGTCAGGGTCACACTTGGAGCTGTTTGTGTCCCAAAGGAGCTGCATCAGCCCTGGGTTTGGGCCTGACCAGCAAGACCCAGAGCAGGGCGTGGAGGTTTCCAGGCTCAGGGTGCAGGAGAGGAGGGTTGGGAAGGATGTGCTTGCTCTGCCTTTGGCTTCTGAGCTTGAGGAGGGGAGAGCAAAGGCTGGGAAGGGGTTAAATCCAGCTCTGGTCAGAGAAAACCACTGGGAGCCAAGGGGCAGCATGAGGGGTTTGGCAGCAGGAGAGAGAAAATGGATGGGTCAGGCTTGGTGGGCTCAGCAGAGCAGGACTGGCTGTATTTGGGAGCAGAGCCAGGCAGGGGTTTGGATCTGGGACCTGAGGGTGACCCAGCTTTGAGACCCAATCTCTGATCTTTATATCCTGTTTGCCACTTGTCCTGGGTGCTTTGTGACCTCGCTTGCCTTGCTCCTCACTTAATGCCCCAAAATTCCAAACTGGCCCAGCCTTTCCCCTGCTGGCTGCACAGAGCCCTGAGCACGGCAGGAGGAGATGGCATTGGCTTAGCCAGGAATTGCCAAATCACACCTTTGCCAAGATGGAGCTGAACTTAAGAGATCAAACACCACCAGGAAATTGGGTTTCACAAGGCTTTCTGCTTTGAAAGCATCAGGATCTCTGGTGCTCTGGGCTGTAATGTTGTGTTCTCACAAAGCAAAAATTGTCTGAGCCAAAACATCGGGTCTGAAATGGCCACGTCAGGCAGCAAAGCAGAAATTCAGCCCCGACAATAATGCAGGGAAATGGCACTAAGGGCAGGAAAGAGAGGGTGGGGACAGAGCAGGGGACAGGCCCTGAGACCAGCTCCATATCCCTACGGAGCTGCTGGCAAAGGGAGAGACCTTGATGTATCATCTGTCCCTTTGAACAATCCCAGGTCAGCCCGGCAGCTTCATTCATCTTCTCCCTCCGGCAGGGAGAGGAGCAAATCCTGTGCCTGGTCTGGATTCCAGATGTGTGGCAGTACCTGAGCAGCCCTCAGGGAGCAGCAGCATCCCCGGGGTCAGGCAGAGCTCCATCCTCTGGAGCATCCTGGCCCATCCCCGAGCGGGTACAACCTGCACAGGTGCTCCTCACCTGCTGCAAACACAAAACCTCGTTTAAATCCTTCGTCTGACCAAAAACTTCACACCGTGGTCATGGAGACCCAGCTTCCAAATGTTCCTCAGCTGCTTCCAATCACCTGGACATCCCCCGAGCTCCCAGATGCCAGGCTTGGCTTTATTCCCCTGCAGGAGCTTGTTCGGCTCTCAGCCCTGAATGTTCCAATATCCCAGGTGAGGCACCTCCCAGCTTCATTTAATTACCTGCCTCCACTCCCACATATCTGCCCCGTCTCACAGCTTGGAGGGTGAAGTCGGTGCCTTGGAAAGGGGTGGGTTGGGGGGTGTTTGCTGCGCCTTTTGTCCTCCAGCCAGTGGGTCTGGGTTTGGAGCCACGAGCTGACAAAGAGGGTCGCGCTCAGTGCCGGGGCTCGTCCATCTGATCCGTGCAGGGTGTGCTGGGCTGGCCAAACCTGTGCTTTTCTGCTCTGTGAGCAAGCCTGATGTCGGCAGAGGAAATGGAACCCCGGTTCGTCACTTCGGGGAGGGGTACGAGGGGATCGGGGGCACAGAACATCCCTTGGTTGGGGCAAAGGGGTTTTCCCGCTCTTTGTCTGGACTTCATTTGGATTCTGCAGGAGGAAACTCAGCAGTTTCGTTCAAGCCAAACCCAAATGGAAACATTATCTACAGAAATGTTCAGAATGCCTCGGAGCGGGGTTTTTTGACGGCCTGCACGTGATGTCATCTTTTAACACTCGTCCGTGTCAGGCACCGCGCCTGCCCTGGGTGAGCTCGGGGCGGCCGCAGCGCTGCTCTGCAGCTCGTGCTCTGTCGTGTCCCCAGCTCAGTCCCCGCGAAGGAAAGATAAAGCCCAAAGTTACGTCTTTACCTCTTGGCTGCGTTCCCTGCTCCCCCAAAACTCGCTGGAAAGAGGGAGGAGGATCCTCCAGGGATTTTTCTCCAGTTGCCCGCGAGCAGAGGCTCTGCCAGGCTGGAGCATCCTCCCTCCCTGCTGCAAAGCCCAGGAGGTACCACCGGCTGTGCCAGGGACAAGGAGAGTTTGGAAACCGAGCACGTTCCTTCCAAAGCCTGTGCTGCGTGCTTCCCGCAGCCCACCCCGTTCCAAGCCCCAGCCCGCCGCTGTTATTTCAGTAATCAGCTGCAAGACAAACCAGCTGGCCCCTGCCGAGGTGTGGAAAGTCCACCGGGGGATTAAGCTGGTCTTACCATCAGTCCTCACTTGTGAAAATACAACCTACTAAGTTTTCCTAGATGATGCAGTTTTCAATTGCTTTTGTTTGCTTTTCAGGCAGGTCTTAAATCAGGCTGTCAGTCAGGCTCCCTCCGTGCCCCCGCCTCGCCTCCTAGGCGGCTTCCAGGCGCTGCTGCAGGACCTGCAATCCCTTTCCCGTTGCCATTTCCTTACGGGGCTCGCCCTCCCCCGCGGTGGGAAGGGGAGGGTGTGTGTCTGGCTCAGCGGAGCTCTGCGGCTCCTTCTCCGGAGCTCCCAACGCGGGGTGCCCGGCGGGGCTGCGGGGGGACTGCGGGGACGCTGAGCTGGCACTCGGGGTCTCCGCATCTCCACCTTTCTCCTCCACCGTCTGCAGTGCTGCAGTCTCTGAAGGGGGGGTGGGGAGATCCTATTCGTATCCTGCAAACCCCTCACCCCTCTCTTCACACCTGCGAGGGGAATTTCCCGTGGAAAGCCGAGGGAGAGGCTTTATCTGCGCCTCCTCCCCTCCCCGGGCTCCAAACGCGTTTGTGCGGCATCCCGCGGGAAGGGAAGAGCCGGAGTTTGTCAGAGCTCGTTGCTGCACTTTCCAAAAAGGGTGCCCCGGTTTTCTGGAGGGTGAAGGGGTGGCCGGAGGTACAGGGAGCAGCTCTGGAAGGTGCAATCTGCGAGTTCAGCGGGACTCGGCTCCCACCAGGCGCATTTTTGTATTTGTTTAGGTGCTTGAGCACAGCGCTGTCAGCACACGGGGAAGGAGGTGGTCCTGCCGGAGGGTGTGCAGCAAATCCAACACAGCCCAGGCGGAGACCGACTCCGCCTGACATCTGGAGCAGGTCGGTGCCTCCGGGATGCAGCAGAGCTGCTCCGGGTGCGTTCAGGGAGGATAACCCGGGATTTCTAGCCGTGCAGAGCAAGCCTTGACGCGGCTCTTGGGGCACTGAGCTGTCTCTCCAAGCCGTGGCGCACAGAGGTGGCAGATCTCCAAGGACCTCAGCAAATCCGGCCCGAACCTCACTTGCAGCCACATCCACCCCCCGCCCCCGCCGGCCCGGCCTCAGCGTTCCAGGTGTTTTCTTCCGCCTCTGTCTCATAACACAATTCACAAAGGACAGAGCTCTTCCAGATACGGCAATGTGGGCGCCAAGCCCGCTCCCGGCAGCCCCCTAAATCCTGCCCCTCCGTGTAATTTAAACCGCAGGGGCTGTGCCTCGGGGAGGGTGGGGGAGGTTGCTGCCTTTGGGTGTCCCCCGGTTCACAGCGCACCGCGACCCCTCCTGCCCCCGCACGGAGTGGGTTTGGGGCAGCTCTGCCGGCTGCAGGAGCCGGTTCCTCCCTCCGCTGGCACCGGGAGAATCCGAAGCAGGTGGGGCCGGGATGGTGCTGGGAGCCAGGGCTGGCGGTTCTCCCCACGCTGCCGGGAGAGCCCCGCGCTGAGCCCCGGGCCGCGCTCAGCTCCGGAAAGGGAGGAGGCACAGCAAAGCCAGGGCCCGTCTGCTCCTGCAGAGGCTGGGGTTGTGTTCAAGCGGCGCAGAACGGTCCCTTCCCGGCAGAGAGCTGTGTCCTCCCACCGCACCTGCCCAAAACCGCAAATCCTGCTCTCATGTACCCCGCTGATGCCCCGCACAGGCAGGGAATCACCCCGGAATGGTTTTCTTAGTGAAAACTGTGGCTACCCGGGCAGAAAAGCGAGGCAAGGTACCCTAAAGCTGCTCGATGGCACAGGAAGACCTGGGAGTGCTGATATCCAAGCAAGTGGTGGTTTTCTGGCTGGCTGTAGGATGGGAGAAGGAGCTTCCCAGGCTCTTTTCCTGTTCTTGCTGGTGTGGACATGGCTTGGGCAGCTGAAGAGCCACTGTGCAGACATGGTGAGAGCATGGCTGCCCGGCCTTTAGCAGCCAAATCCACAGGAGCTCCTCTCTCCAAGCCTTGACCTGCTTTTACATCTGATTTTAGCCAAGCCTGAGCAACGCTGGCACCCAGATAAAGCTTTGTTTTCCTTCTCTTGTTTGCATCTCCTCCCAGGTAGCCTGGAGATGACTGGAGAAAGCTCCATCTCTCACTACTCCAGGGAGTCAAGAAGGACCCAAATTCCCGGTCTTGATGTCGGACTGCCTTTGTTCTGTGCAGCAGGAGTAAGAAAAATCCCGACGGAAGCGGCTGTGCTGTTAAAGGCTCCAGCCCACGGAAGGAGGGAACTGCATTCTCCCCCGTGCCAGGGCGAGCTGAAGCACCAAAAACCCGCTCACCTCGCAGCCCGGTGTGAAAGCCAGGCTGCCTCCCCTGCCCCCGGCTGCAGCTCCCGGTGCCCCCAGGGGAATGAGAGGCAGCTGCCAGCTGTGCCCAGCACAGCACAGCGTGCTGCCGAGGCCTGGGCACGGCCAGGGGACACGGCTGGGACGCACAGCAGGGCTGGGACGCACAGCAGGGCTGGGAAGCCCTGCAGGGGTGCTCTGCATGAGAGCTGCGTTGTTGCCCCGTTGGCAGCACTGCGGGAGTGGCGCCATTCCCGGCAGCTTGAGCCGGGTTTATCCGATTCCCAAACTCCCCAGGGACATGGCTGGCTCTGCCGGAGGAAGGAGAAGCAGCTGGCTGATGTCAGAGAGAAGTGGGACATCGCCGCACCGTGCCCCGGGCCGGGATCTGCGGGATCGGGCTCCTCCTGGGCTGTTTGCTCCCGGGAGAACTCCCGGCCGCCGCTGCCGGGGGTCCTTGGAAAGCTGCTGCGTTCATGGCTTGTGGTGCTTGGAAAACGCTGCTCAGGGATCTGACCCGTGAGCTCGGCTGTGATTGAAACAGGAGCACCTCAAGGGTGGAAAGGATTCCTGACAGAACTCCAGAACATCTGCCGTGGGATGCCAAAGGGCTCGTGTTCAGCCAAATTCCCCTTCCCATGCACCAGCCCCCCTGGGAATCTGGTTTTTAACCCGGTACAGAAAAATGGGGGAAGTGGCAAAGGTTTTATGTTTGATGTGGATTAGCCAGGAGCATCCAGAGCCAGCACCACTCCCCGGGGAACAGCTGGAGGCAAACCAGGCAGTGCTGTGGGACACACGTGACACTGCCATCCCACTCACTGCAGCACACCTTGGAGGGGCATTTGGGGATTTTGGAGCCTCTGGAAGCAGAGCTGGCTGGGAATCTTTTTGCTAAAGCACGTGTTGGAGCCGCTTGGTCAGATGGAACTTCTCAGAGCAATGAGTGGTGCCTGCCAAGGCTGAGGCTGGGAATGCTTTCCTGCATCCAGAGGGCGGAAAAAGGGGATCCAGGAGGAGCAATGGCTTTGTGGAAGAGCATCCAGGATGAGTGCTGGCTCCAGCTCTCTGCAGTGGCCACAAGCACAAGGAATGGCTGTCACTGACAGCTCCTTGGCCACCCGAGAGCCCTGGTGTGGTGCCAGGACCTGCCCACACTGTGGGTGTCCTCGGTGAGGGACATTGCCAGAGCCTCTTGTTCCGTGCACGGATAAAATTCCAATTGGATAAAAGAATTTAGGTTGGAGGGGGCTTTCAAAAGTCATTAATTCCAATCCCCTGCCATGGGCAAGGCCTTCTTCAACCTCAAAGCCCCATCCAGCCTGGCTTGGGTGTTTCCAGGGACAGGATAAGCTGCCAGTGGGCAACGCTCCTTAATCTCCACCTCGAAGCAGAGCCTTGAGCCCAAGCCAGCAATGCTTCCAACCCCATGTGCTCTCCCTTCCTTCTCTTTTAGGAAAATCTTGGAGGCAGCCACTTCTGTGTGGTGGGAGACAGGAAAATTTTGGGAATTCTTCAGCAACCCATCAGTGCTGCTGCTGCCCTGGGCACGGGAGGGGCTGCACTGAGGGCAAGCTCCTTTCAGCTGCTCCTCGGTGTAAATCTGACCCACTACCTCACCCAGTGCAGAGACACTGCCTCCTGAAGAGGCAGTAAATCAGCCAAAGCCCTCAGTCCGAGCTGCCTTGCGAATGCTTTATGGTGGAATTAGAATAATGAATGAGGAGCCTGCTGTTTGTGTTAGTTTTGGCTGGCGAGCTGCAGAAAAAGTCTGGCAGAGCAGAGCTCGGTGAGGAACTCTCCTCACCAGTGGGCCCTGAGGTTGGAAACAACTTTTTAAAGCCTCCAGGGCCCAGGAGGGTGAGAGGCTGGCCCAGCACGAGCTGAGTGACCATTACAGCTGAGATAGGAGGCAGGGTGTGTTTCGGGGCAGGAAGAGGTGCTGGAGGATCCTGGCTCTCCGAAGCTTTGGACACCACACGCTGCAGGAGAGGAGTGAGCTGGCCAAACCTGCAGGAACCCAGCTGTTGCCACGCTCTGAGGGACAGGCCTGGCTGGGATGCTCTGGGATTGTTCCCCACCTGTGCCAGGTCACCCAGCTTTGCTCTCAGATCCCTGCCTGAGCTGCAGGGCTGGGGAGAACCTGGCTGGGCTTTTCCCAAGCTCTGACATGGGTCTGGATGGCTCCTGGGTGGAGCTGGGCCAGTTTTCCTCTGGCTGGGGGAAGGCACTCCAGAAAAACTCGAGGAGCTGCTGGTTGGTGGGACAGGGTCCAGGTGGATGGGGAGTGTTTCTGTGTCAGTGCGAGTGATCCAGCAATGCAGCTCCAATGCATGATCCCCAATCCATGCATGCTGCAACAAATTCCCATTTTTCTGGAGTGCACTCTGAGGGCACTGGGAGGGGTGAGCACCTGGATGTGCTGAGCTCCCTCCACTTCACAACCCAAAGAGCTGGAATTGCCTCCCTTTTCTGGATCCAGGATTTTATTTCCTGCTGGTCCTTTTTGCCCCCTGACAACTCCTGCTGCTTGGCTCTGAGTGGGATGCTCCTTTCACCAAGGCTTAGGATCCTTCTCCAAATCTTTACCCCAAATCTTAATTCTTCCACACTTTTACCAGAGATCAAAACCTGACAACACTCACAGTCTCATTTTTGCCTCCATGGTTGATTTTCTACTTTTCAAGGGCTCTAATCAATGTCACCTTCCCAGAAGAAATCCCAGCTCACCTGGCCTTGCCATTTTTCATCTTTTTGATGAGGTTTTTTCCCTCTGGATTTTTGAACTTTGCTTTCTCAAATTGTTTAAAAATAAATGTTTGATGATGGGAGATGACCCAGAGCTGCACCGAAGCCTCTTCCTCCTGGCGAGCCGTGAAATGCAGTTTGCAGGTTTGGTCCACGTTGGATGGGGGCTGCTGAAAGGGTGGAATTTCAACCCCCAAAATTCGGGAAGGGCAGAATTTTCTGCCCCCAGGCTGGGCCTCAGGATCCCACAGGATCCCACAGGATCCAAGGCCGTGGGCTGGGAAGAGCCCAGGATGGGCTCCAGGGCATGAGAGGAGT
Organism: Rhipidura dahli; assembly: GCA_013399225.1. Taxonomy (NCBI): domain Eukaryota; kingdom Metazoa; phylum Chordata; class Aves; order Passeriformes; family Rhipiduridae; genus Rhipidura; species Rhipidura dahli. Next base: position 123,394 of record VXAC01008068.1, read on the forward strand.
CCCAGCCCATCTGGCAGCCCCTGCCACTGTGGTACCATGACCAGAGAGAAAAACAACACAAAGTCCAAGTTCAGAAAGAGCAGAAAGACAGAGATTAATTAATTAATTACTGACAGGCTCATACACCTTGGTTCACAAAGATGGCATCAGATCATTGGTCATTGACCATCCACCTCCTGTACTGGTCGGCCAAAACCCACAACACCCATCCCAAAATATTTTTTCAGTCAATATCAGAACAATTCTACACAACAACTTGCAGCTGCAAGATAAAGGGATTGGTTTACAGAAACCGTGGCAGTGTTTTTCACAGCTTCTGTAAGGACAGCAGATCTCTCAGCTCAGAAAGCTGAAAGATTTCTCTGCTAAAAGCCTTTCAGCATCCGTGAGCCCCAGCCAGGGAAATTCCCCAAGGGATTCACCCGGACCCAGCTGGCTTTGGCTGAGCCCAGCTCCTGCAGGCCAGGACTGCTGCCAGCCAGCACTTTCTGTTGTGTTTTGGGCTGGTTTGGTTGTCCTGCAGGAGCAGCAGGGCTGGGGGAAGGAGAGCACCACGAGAGCTCCCTGTGTGTGCCCCGGTGGGTGCCACCCTGTCACTGCTGCAGGAAAACCACACGGAGTCCAGGGCCATGCAGAAATGGAGGCAAGACCCATTTCATGGCTTTTCCCCGAGGTTTTTATATGTCAGTTCACCAAAAGTGAGTTAAATGGCATAAAGTAATTGGTTCTCTGGCCATCCACCCCTGGAGGGGGTTGGCCCAACTTTAACACATCCGTTCCCAAGTGTTTTTCTGGTTGAAGCCACAACAATCCAGTGAAAACAATTCAGAGGTATGGATGTTTGATAAACTACTGACTTTGTTTTGGTTAGCTTGCATGGGGAAAACAGAGCTCTCCCAAAATGCTGGAGAGCTGAAGAAATTCCCTGCTGAGGCCCTTTCAGCAGCTGCACCACCTCGAGCAGGGGCTGTCCCCACCGCCCCTCCGTGTCCTCCCGTGCCCCCTCCTCCTTCCCTGACCATGCTGGGTTTGAGTTGATCCCGGGTTTATTCTGGAGCTGGATCAGCCTCCCCTGAGGTCCAGCCCGTGGCTGCCTCCTGGCCAAGTGGCTCTCTCAGGGGCAGCCTTTATCTCTTTGAAGATTAGGGGGCTTTAATATGTCTTTAAAGTCAATTTCATCCCCCCCCTCCTCTGTTTTATTATGATAATTGATGACCAGCAAACTTTTCTTTTCCTTTATCTCTTAAATATGTTTCTTTCCCCTTAAAAATGCAATATTTCTTTTAACTGGTAATATGGATGGGTCTGTGTGGAGTGGGGCTGCCTTGGAATCATCTGTCAATTTGATCATGTAAAGCCTCTGTTTTCAGCTGGCATCCAGTGCAGATTTCAAAGCTGTGACTCACCCCTTCTCTGCAGAGCTAGGAATGAAAAAAAAGGTAATAAAATTTAAAAAAAAAATTAAAAATAAACACTTTTTCAAGTGGTCAATTACTGAGTTTTATTTTTGAGCCTCTGTGTTGGGCAGTTTTGCCTGTGTGTGTTCAGGAAGGATTAAAAGCATTAAAAAGCTTCAGTAGCGAGGGCTGCAGACTGAATGGTTGGCCTCGGAAAGAGGAGGCTGGAAGAAATGAAATGATTGTAAATGAAGCTGAAAGGCCAAAATTCCAAGTTTTTAACAAAGGATAAGGCAGGAAAGGGGAAGTCACGGGAATAATTTAATATATGGTCAAACCATGGTATTTGAGTATGATGTAGGTAAATTCATGTAGCAAATGCTTGGAACTGGAACTGCCTTCTCCCTCCCTGTGACAAATAACTAAATAAACCCATATCTAATGGATAAATACATAACTGTAAATAGAAACAACTCAGATAAACCCACTCTGAGGTCGTGCTAAACTGAAACCCAGACATTTACCCTGCAAATGTGAATACACTTTTTTTTTAAGCAAATTTCTCCCACCCCCTCCCCCCCCAGTTTATATAATTTTACAAAACCCACCACTTTTATCAGAGTGGTCACAGCTCCATGGGAACCAGGCTGTTTTGCTGGGCCTGACATCCCAGCCCCAGGTGGCCCAGGGCTTTGAAGCCCCCCAGGAGGTGACAGTGGCTCTGTGTTCCTGGCTCCAGTGCCTTCTGTCCCAGAATCCCAGGATTTCCCCAGGCCAAGTCTCCAAACAGTGTCAGGAAGGAGCTCGGGGCTCCCTGGCTTGGCAGAGGTTTTGGTGACACCTTAATCTGGGCATCTTAAATCCCCATGTGGGGAAAGGAGGTGTTGAAAATGAACATTTGTGATGCCTGAGGAGACTGGGGCTGGCTCTGGGGCAGGATGGTTCTGGAGCAGGGATGGTTCTGGAGCAGGGATGGTTCCATGAGCAGGGATGGTTCCAGGAGCAGGGATGGCTCTGAGGCAGGGATGGTTCCAGGAGCAGGGATGGCTCTGGAGCAGGAATGGTTCCAGTAGCAGGGATGGTTCTGGAGCAGGGATGGCTTTGGGACAGGGATGGTTCTGGAGCAGAGATGGTTCCTGGAGCAGGGATGGAGGGATAGTTCTGGAGCAGAGATGGTTCCTGGAGCAGGGATGGAGGGATAGTTCTGGAGCAGAGATGGTTCCTGGAGCAGGGATGGAGGGATAGTTCTGGAGCAGAGATGGTTCCTGGAGCAGGGATGGAGGGATAGTTCTGGAGCAGAGATGGTTCCTGGAGCAGGGATGGAGGGATAGTTCTGGAGCAGAGATGGTTCCTGGAGCAGGGATGGAGGGATAGTTCTGGAGCAGAGATGGTTCCTGGAGCAGGGATGGAGGGATAGTTCTGGAGCAGAGATGGTTCCTGGAGCAGGGATGGAGGGATAGTTCTGGAGCAGAGATGGTTCCTGGAGCAGGGATGGAGGGATAGTTCTGGAGCAGAGATGGTTCCTGGAGCAGGGATGGAGGGATAGTTCTGGAGCAGAGATGGTTCCTGGAGCAGGGATGGAGGGATAGTTCTGGAGCAGAGATGGTTCCTGGAGCAGGGATGGAGGGATAGTTCTGGAGCAGAGATGGTTCCTGGAGCAGGGATGGAGGGATAGTTCTGGAGCAGAGATGGTTCCTGGAGCAGGGATGGAGGGATAGTTCTGGAGCAGAGATGGTTCCTGGAGCAGGGATGGAGGGATGGTTCCCAGAGCGGGGATGGTTCCATGAGCAGGGATGGCTCTGGAGCAGGGATGGCTCTGGAGCAGGGATGGTTCTGGAGCAGGGATGGTTCCATGAGCAGGGATGGCTCTGGAGCAGGGATGGCTCTGGAGCAGGGATGGTTCCGGAGCAGGGATGGTTCCTGGAGCAGGAATGGTTCTGGAGCAGGGATGGTTCCATGAGCAGGGATGGTTCCATGAGCAGGGATGGTTTCTGAAGCAGGGATGGTTCCAGCAGCAGGGATGGCTCTGGAGCAGGGATGGTTCCAGGAGCAGGGATGGTTCCAGCAGCAGGGATGGTTGATTCCCAAGGGCTCAGGTCCTGCTGTGCTGTGGGCAGCAGTACCAGCTTCCATTGCCTCATTCCAGACCCCCCACTCCAGGATGGGCTGGGCTCAGCCCCCTGGGAGGTGGAGATGGCGTGGATCCCGTGGATGTTTGTTCCTGGAAGCTCCCTTTGGGATCGCCCTGCACTGGGAGCACTTGGGAGCCACCAAGGCAGAGTCACCTCATGGTTAAACCTCAGAACCACAGAATATTTTGGATTTGAAGGGACTTTAGGAACCACCTCATTCCATCCCCTTCCACTGGACCAGGCTGCTCCAAGCCCCATCCAACCCAGCCCTGAACACTCCCAGGGATGGGGCAAAGCACTCCCAGCACCTCCAAACACCCCAGAGAGGCTGGGAGGCAGCAGAGCCGTGGTGGAGCTGGGGGCAGGAGGTGGGTGGGATGCAGAAGCTCTCGGAGCACAAATTAGGACTTTTTAACCCCAAATTTGCAGGTAGCAGCTGCTGGGAAGCCCTTCATGATGCCAAGAAGAGCTGGGATCTGCTGGCTGTTCAAGAGTCAGGAGTGAGAGGGATGTGAAATGCAAAGAGCCCCTATGTGTCCCTTCTCATTCACTGAATTTCCTCCTCCTTGCCCCTGGCAGTGTCTGGAACTATCCCTTTCCTCGAGCACCGAGCTCTTCCCGAGTGTTTTGCAGGTTGGCACCTCAGCCTCTCCTCTGGACCTGTGTGGGGAGAGCTCCTGCCCAGCTCTGCTGTGATCACATGAAATTATCCACATTCCTCTTTTCCTTCACCATTTCAATGCCAAAGGCTGTGTGCTCACAAATTAACACTAAGGTTAATGCCTGGACGTGGCTCCAGTGCTTTCTGAGCCTCCGAAGACCAAGAGCTGGTCACCAGAAATGTGCCAGGGGCCCTTACAGTCTCTGAGAGCTTGAAATGGGTACTTTTCTAAGCATGATTCACCGTGGCTGGCAAACCCAATGTGAAGCAAAAGGCACGAGACGGGGAGCTGGGAGGCAGCAGTGGGCTGGGCAGAGAGGAAGCAGCATGGAAGCACCAGGCTGAGCCCAGAGCATGCCAGAGTTTGGCTGTAGGAGCAGGAGGTTTGGGGTGACTCCGCTGCCACCCACAAGTGACCCCTCGGTACCGGCGTGGCCGTGTCCTGCTCACTGCTGGGACAGGCAGTGGGGTGGCAGGAGACGCCTCCTGGGGCTGGGGACAAGCTCTGTGGGGTCCCCCCGGGCTGCTGGGGCACCCCCTGCTCTCCTGGGGGCACCTCCAGCGGTAGCTCAGGCTGGGGCTGTGCAATTTGGGATGAAAAGCTGCACCACAGGCCCGGGGAGCCCACCCAGTGCCAGGCTGAGGATGGAGCCCAGGGCCACCGAGAGCCCTCACCCAGAGTATATTTGGTTTGTCTGGTGTGACACGGGGAACCTGAGTTATTATTTGATCCTGCTCTGAGTAATAACCAGATAAATGGGCCTGCGGGTTTCCAAATAAACATTTTAATAAATGAGGGGGGAATTAAAGGAGAGCTGCTCCCCCCCGTCCCCTGCTGCCAGTATTAATGCTCAAATGAAGGCAGGCGGTGTCTAACAGAGCCCCGTGTGCTGTAAATACATTTCTTGCACTGTCACATATAAACACAGCCGAGACGGAGATCAAAGGTCCCGCTGTGCCGAGCAGAGCCGTGGGGAGAGGGGAACGTGTTGCTCTGTGCCGGGGCTGGGGTGATGGGATGCCTGGGAATAACAGACCGGCTGGAGACGGAGCAGCCCCCAAGGCCTGGGGGGCCTCAAAGGGGGGAAAAAAAAGGAAAAAAAAATCCCTGCTAGCAGCAGGAAAAATAAATAATTCCGTTATCTCTGATGAATTTCTGCCTTTGATCTGGCTTTTCCTCTCCCTCGAGCTCCCTTTTTGTTCCCTCTGGTCCCCCCTGCTCACAGCCCCCCCCAGCTCC
>VXAC01008069.1:0-193783 GCA_013399225.1 Rhipidura dahli
CTTGAAGATCTTAAAGGTCTTTTTACCACTTAGTAATTCTATGATTCTGTGTTTGTTTTTAAACATCTTGTATTCCATTCCGGAGTCAAATCACTCTAGTGCCATTGGGCTTGGTTTTGATAACAAGACAAACAAATAATAGTTGGTCAAATTGTTGGTCTCCAAAAATCCAGTGAACTGTTTGTACAGGCCTTCCCATAGGCTTTCTGGGAAGACCAAAGAAGCAAATTCTGGTTATGGGTTTGCAGACTTTTGTTGGCAGCAAGACTTTTCTTCCTGAACGCTTTTGGGGCACATAAATAGAAAAGCCTGCAGAGAGAGTGTTTTGTGGCTGTTCTGCATGCATGTTCTAAGTGAGCATCTTTCTGACTTGTCTTATTTCATATTGAAAGTTTTGCTGCTTTATGTGGCACCTGGAGTATCCCTTTTAATATTTAAACTAGCATATGTTTCCAGTCACAGGGATTCCAGGGGGAGTATTGAGGAAGTTGGGTAACTCATCAGCAGCAAATCCTGAAAGCTGTTGAATTCTTTAAAGCTCCCTCATTGTGCTCTGTGTCTTTGCCACACATGCAGTTAGGTTAAGCTGACTGTGAAACACTGGTCTGGCACTGTTGGGGTGGGATTTGCCTCATCTGAACTGGTGACACAATACCGTGTCGTAATTGTTTTTGTGCCTTAATTAAAATTTCTTCTCCTGATGGAGGAAGGAGAGCAAGAGATGAGATGGGACTTCCAAGGTTGTGCTCGTAGACAGATGTTTATTAAGTTCTTATCAGAGCTGCTGACCTGGCTCCAACACAGCACACAGTAGAGAATGCAGGAGAGTGCCTCTTATCAGAATTACATGGCCTTTTTATAAGTAAATTATCCAATTAAGACATGAAACGAAAGATATTTTAACTTTTCCACCAATATTCAGTATTTTATTCTGTTACGCAGACAGGAACTGCGGAACTTTTCATCCAATAACCTTAAATCAACTCCACTGCAGAATATGGAGGGATAGAAGAAGAAAGAAGAGAGTTTAAAAACCACAACTAATGCTCCATTTGGGAGTTTTTACTTTTTATCTATTTACTATATTAACAAACCCAAAAACTCTACATTTTTCACCCTGTGACAATTTTACATAATGTTCTACCACGTGATTTAAACCAGAGTAGATTCTGATCCTTCCCAGAGAGTTGGTAATTTTTTCCACGGCCAAAGGTCAAAAAACTGCTGTTCATGGGGGTTAAACCCTTCAAGGCAGGCAGAGGAATATCCCCTGAACTCTGGATTCCAACAAACTGGCACTGGCAAATCATTGAAAAACCTGTATTTCATCAATACTGGACCAGATCTGAGCTTCTGTCCCAGAGCTTAAAGGCTGTGCATCCCACTACTGGTGCTGTGAATTGGGACCTTTGCTCACCTAGTAGGATTAGGGGTTTACATGTTCTATATGCCATAAAATGCAAAGACCATCTGTTCTCCCAGCATGCACACTCTTTCTCTGCAAAACTCACCAAGTTTCTGAAGTTGCTAACCCTCACTAGTTGGAATAATATCTCTTCTGCAATCATCTACATTTGCATTTTCAGCAGTAGTAGTGGTCTAAAAATCAAGTCTTATTGATGCCTGCTTTGAGTTAAACATCTTATCCTTTAAAATCCAGCTAACCAAATTCCCTTTCTAAAGTGCAAGACAAAATTCTAGTGTAATTTCAGACATATGTTTGTACTGATTATGGCTGTCATATGGCTGGGTTTTTAAATTCAAAATATGTCAGTCAAAATCTGTCAGTCTGCTGGAACTCAAAGTGGTTGAGAGTAGTGAGGAGTAGCATAAGTCTGAGGTTTGGGGTTTGTTTTTTAGGTTTTTTTTGTATTCCAAATTGCAGGTGGCCACTATGGGAGAGACACAGTAGTACCAGGCTTCCTCCATCTCATCTGTCTCTCACAGAGAGAATTGATTACGTAGGATTTGAAAATCTGTAACAATGTGACTGGCTGAGTCAACGGATTTCTAAACCTAAAAAAACCCCAACAAAATTAGGTCAGGAAAAATCTTAATTCCCTTTTTAGCCACCAGAGGGAGACTTTTTCAAAAAAGATAATCGGTCTTCAGTTGTTTCTGGGTATAATGCAACATTCTGAACACTCAGATCATCATCAGATCTACCAACATTTTTATCCAAGATTTGACAACATACAGGCCACATTACACCATTGTCCTTGATGTTTGAAATCTGTTTTATTTATCTTCCTCAAAGGCTTGTGGAGGACTCCAGAGAGCTATGGGAGTTGCAAAATCTTAAAAAAACCCCAAAACCCAAAGATTTTTAGTCTTTCAGAATTGTCTCAGATTATTTTTTTTTTATAAAAGTCAATCACTTGATGCATGCAACAACTACCAGAGTTGGTGACAGATTTTTGTACTTGATTACCTAAAAAAAAAAAAAAAAGGCAGTAGATAAGAACCATATATTTGAGTTTGATTTTTAGCATGAAGGCTTTTTTGAACATAAATGGATACCTGTGGCTTGGCAGGCTGTACCTGAAATCATGCAGCCTTTTCTGAAGGTGAACCAAACAAGGGTAATATCTCTGCAACTCTTAAAAGGTGGTGAATATTTTTGGCTTTCCCTGTGCCTTTGTTCCTTCAGCAAATACGAGCACAGTATGGATTCTTTTTCTGGCTCAGGATCCAGAAAGCCAACACGGAGAGGTTCCCATCCAACCCCCCTATAGCCATGATCAGAGAGACACCACTGTGCTTCTCCATCCATTCTTATCATCATTTCAGTTAAAAGAGAGCTCTTTGTTCGAGGGGGTGGTCTTTTTTTCTTGGTCTCTTTTCCTTTTCCCTTTTTCTTTCCCTCCCCCATGTATCTGTTCTGTATAAACTCTCATGAGCTGTGTTGCTCTTCACGTCTGGTCCTTCACCTCATTAATGTTTCACTCAGAGACCACTCTGTGACTCGGTGATGTGCATCTGATGTCAGATTCAATAGGAATGAGTTGTTTCAAAGGTAAGTGGGCACTTTCTAATATTTTTCTCCTGAAATGTGAGGGAATCCTGTGCCCTGGTGAGAGGAATGCAATCAGTTCCTGTCAGCCATCAAAGGCAGAGGATCTATAGTTCTGTCCCAACCCTGTTTCAGACCTGAGCAGGCCCAGGCTGCTTTACAGTCTAATTTTTAATTGAAAAGCTGAAAAGTCCCTGCATCTAATTGCTCCCACATCAGTGCTGCAAGGGAAATTCTTAAGCAACCCAGGTACCTTTAAAGCAAAAGGCTTCAAAGTGCTGCATGAAGGAGGAGAGACTGAGGGAGGCCGTGCAGCCAAAGGAAAAAAACACCAGAAATACTAAATAGTTCCTAGGTATATAATTTACATGTTATGTAAGGCTCTGATCATACTGTTGTTCTAAAAATAAATTGAAAGTTTGATGTTCCAGATTTAAGATGGGACTCCATGACTGATTTAGCTTGGCTCAGCCTACAGTGAAATCTGCACATCCAGAAGAGCCATTCTCACTGTTACTGTCTCTCAGGTGCAATTGCTTCATCAAATGTGCAAAACAAGTTTCATATGCTTCATGTTTTTATGATCCTGCTGATGGGATGTAATATCTAGTGATCTCTAGGGCATGTTAAACACTGCAAAACAAGCAAGGGGAGGACATACAAGTGTCAGTGAGTTAATGTCTCATGTCATTATAAACAGATGACTGGTGGCTATGCACAGTGGGAAATGAGCAGACAGAAAGCAATCTGACAGTCCTGTGTAACATTTGTACTGAGGTACACGTGGCCTGTTCCATGCTGATTTGAAGACTGTATCTGTCATGACATCAACAGCAGGTATATTTAAAAGCAGTGAAGTTCTGCTGAAAGTTGTATAAAACACAATTAGCATGTTCTGTGTGAAATGACAGCATAGCATTATCTGTATGATTTGAGAGGAGTTGAGAAATTTAGTGTCAATTCTTACTGCAGCTATAGCTCAAGGCATGCAATTATTTAGTAAATATATCAAAGTCAAGAGCACAAAAGAAGGTCCTGAATGAGCCAGTCCCTGCACTTGTGAACTTTCAACCTAAAAATGACACTGTGCAGAAAGAGAAAAATTGCATAGTTGAGGAAGAAAAAAATTGTTGGGTTTTCTTATTTGAATATCAATTTTCCTGTGAGTGCTGCAAAAGCAGTATCTATGTGTGAATTTTTTGAATGAATTTATGGAGGTGTTTGGCAGATGAAGAAAGGCCTTAAGAGGTGAGGATGAGATGAACATGGGAATGGAAAACTGTTAATGTTCTCTGAAGGGTTTTGAGGCTGAATTCTCTATGAAAATCCTCACAGGCTCTGTCCTTCCTCGATGCTGTTTCTGCTAAGATGAAATTTAGCAGAAAGGAGTCCTGGCTGTAGCTTATCCCATCTTTTCTGATGTGTGTTCAAATTATCAAGACCCAGCTGAACCAGCCTTTAAGGGCTCTTACAGGAGTAATCCCCCCTTTTTTTGCTGTCTTTAAAACGCTAGATAAAATTATTAGAGAAGTGTATTTGACTCCACACATGATAGTAGAGCAGATTGTCACCTGCCTTCAGCAGGGACTGAGTCCCTTCAGCAGCAGCAGCAGTGCTCTGACCACAGATAGAAAGGGGAAAGTCAGAGAATGTGTCCTTTCTACCACTGCAGAACTAGAATTGTTCTGTGAGGGAAACTGTCACTGTTGTAACACAGAGGTGTAGAAAAACCACCCGAGCCCAGGTCGGTAGAAAAGCAGCAAGGCCGGGGGTTTAATGGCTTTTTCCTGGGGATTTTACACGTCAGTTCACAAAGTGAGCTAAATGGCATAAAGTAATTGGTTCTCTGGCCAGCCACCCCTCGAGGGGCTGGCCCAACTCTAGCATGTATGTTCCCAAGTGTTTTTCCATTTGAAGTCATAACAATCTGGGAAAAACAAGTGCAGGTGTGGATATTGATAAACACTGGTAACTTTGTTTTGGTTAGCTTGCATGGGAAATACAGAGTTCTCACAAAATACTAAAGAGCTGAAGAATTTCACAGCTAAAGCTTTTTCAGCATCTACAGGAAACCATGTTAAACTACATGATAAAAAGAGTCCAGCAGCAGCACTATCTTCTACTTCTCCCTTCCCACCTATTCATTTGTGGCCCCAGTGACTCCTCTCCTCCCCAACAGTAGCACTACCCTGTGAAAATAAAAATTACTTTTCTCTTTTGGGAGTGAATCCTGTCCGGTATCTGGTGTGGGAGAGGCTGGATGAGCACCAGGGCCTGGGGAAGATCAGCACCATGAGCATCTCCCATCCTCCGTGCTGCAGGAGGCACAATTGTGGTGAAGGTGCTGGTGGAGAACTACATCCTGAGCATGGACCAGAAATGTTTGGGCTACTTGGTAGCTTTAGAAGGGATGGGGGACACCCTGTGAAGTTGTAAAGGAAGGTGTGGGTGCAGTGCTGATCTAACTAAGCCACAGCACAGCCTGGTGCTGGTGGAATTGCAAAGGACCAAGCCCACGCCAGTAACGGGTCCCTCGGCCTGCCTGTGTCCACGCTCTAGAAGTGCAGGTCACACATCAGCCATGCCACCTCCTCTTCTTTGATGGCTTTGTGCCTGTTTCCCTCATGAGAGCTTGCCTTGTGAATCACATATTTTCAGAGAAATTCTAGGAGCAGCTGGAAACAGAGCCTTTGGAGTCTTTTTCCTACCTATGATCTCAGATTGAAACTTGTGATGCCTTGGAGGTATCATGGTCTTCCTGAGTACAGGACAGGATGGATTTCACCCCTTCTGCTACCTCCTGGCCCTTCTTGTCCCTCAGAGGGGACAGGCTGTCAGTGCAGGAAAGCAGGTGCTGAAGGCTGACATGGTCAAGCTGAATTTCAACAGTGCACTACAAAGCCTTTCTGAGCTTTCCACCTCTGGAATTAAAGGAGCAACTGAGGGAAGCCTAAACAGCACCCAGATGTTGTCTGGAGTCCTGTGGGCCTCAAATTTAACATGTCAAAAGCACTGTATGTGCTGTACCTAGCTAAAGAAGCAGCCTCAAGTAAGATTATTTTATTATGTTATGGCACACAGCTGCCTATTTCCACTCTTCAAGTGGAGAATTTTAAACTCTCTTTATTCACTAGGATGAGTAAAACTCCCACACTACAGATGGGAGAGAACAGCCACCATAGTAATTTCACTTTAGCTTCCCCTTTTTTCTTAATAAAAAGGCATCTTCTAATATTTAGATTCATTCTTGCGTATTTTAATAGCTGGTTTTAACCTTTGCAAGGTTTGAGGCTTGGAGAAATAAGCCAAAAGAGAGGAGTGAGATGAGACTCTGCTGAGGGGCCCAATTGTCCTGAACACTGGGCAAAATTAACTGTTCAATTTCCCCAATCAACCCCTGTGTTAAGTTCAAAGCAGAGGCAATCCTGAAAGTTCTAAAGAATGTCAATCCTGAAAGAAATATTTATGAAAACTCCTTTTCCTCCTGCTATAAAAAAAAAGTGGATAAGATTTTTCCATATTTTCCATTAAGCTCTGGGGTTTTGTTTGTGCAAAAGGAACTAACAGCCTTTGAGAAAGGTCACGGCCAGTGGCAGCTTCATCATTTGCAGCCTCACACACTCTGAGCAGAAGTGTTTCTAGATTAGTCTGACAAAAGCTGGAGATGCTGTTTCCGGTCCCTTGGAAAGAGGAGCTCCAATTATTCCAGCTCACTGCTTCAACTTGACACTCATTACGACACCTGCAACACAGGTGAAGTGGCTCAAAGGAGAAATTTGTTTTTCTTTCCATCCATGGGAAAAACAAAAGCACAAACCCAGCTGCAACCTTTCCTGCTTTCTTGTCCTGGAGCTTTTATGCAGGGCAGAAATTGTTCTGCTGCTTTCTCAGACTGCCTTTTTGCAGTCTGTCATGCAGACTGAAATGCCAGTTTAGCAGATTTTAAGAAATATGTGTTTCCATGACATACAATGCTGGGAAGCACCTCTTGAGTATCTTTGAAGGAAAAAAAGCATTCACAGAATATGATTCACTTTGCTATTTATAATTTAGATCATATTTTTTTTCTCTTTTCCTTTTTTCTTTTTTTCCCTCAACAGCTTCATTTTACAGTGGACTTAGGCATTTGCTTTAATAAGATGGATAACCCTTGAGAGATAACAACTCTTTCACCTCTGCACTTTGGCAACTATTTCAGATTCCCTTTGAGATTTCCTTGGGGTTATTCCTATTTTTTATTTTCACTCAACATTTTCTGTAGGAAAATACTCACAAAATCAAGGCCAGAGAACTTTCATGATTTCTCACATGCATTGCTCCATATCTGAGCAAAATTCCTGTGCTTCACTGTTTGTGAGGAGCACTGCCCCAAATGTGAGGCACATGTGGGCAAGCAGAGCAGGGAAACACAGCACCTTTCCATGCCTGCCTTCCCAGGCTCCCCTGCATTTGGATCCTGCACCCCTGAGCTTTCTCCTCTCTGACCCAGTGAACAGCTGGAGAGACTCCAGAGCAGCCTGTGAAGGGTGGCCCTGTCACACATGAACCACTGCAATGCAGTTTCTTGGTTTCCTGCAGCCTCCCTGCTGGCATTATTCCATTTCTTTCACTTTTGCATGCTCCCACTCTCACTGCTGTCATCACAGCTTTCCTCTGCAGAACCTCAGTGGCCACCAACCACAACTTCCACTGGATTCAGCCTCCTCCAGCTCTGAGCTCCTCACCCCTGTGAGCATGGGAAGCAGCCAAGAGCTGAGCATGTGTACTGCAAGTATTAGTAACCATTTGGTGAAGACCTGGGACTTTCTGTCTTCAAAAGAGGACAAGAGGAATTATAGCAATCAAGAAAATCATAGATGCATTAACTAAAATTTCTCATTATTATTTCCAGATAAAATATAAAAATCCCTTTATTCTGCAAAAATGCGATGACCCATATTTGCCATGCAACTTTAACAGAAGTTATTTATCTAGTTTTTTTTCCTCTCTCAGTCACTCTAACATGTGAGTAGGATTAGGATATTTGCCACCTGCAAAGGAATGTCACTATTTAATTTAATTTTCCATAGTTTTCTGAGAGATGTGCTATATCACATGAGCTGTGGCAGAGGTCCAACCTCCCAGCCTGCAAAGAGTTTTACTGAGTGTGTTGATGGTGCTCTCGCCTCTCTCAGAGGCAGTTTTGGCCACCTCTTTTCTCTTTAAAATGAGCACTCTCACCGAAATGAAAATAACAGGGTGCTATAATTATACTCTCTTTTCCTCTCAGTGTGTGGAATTATCACTGGGGAAGATGTTGGCTTGAGCACATTTCCAGCCAGTATGCAAGCTGTGAAACAGATTCCTGTATGAACATTACTGGTCTTGCCCTTACACTGGGAATTGTACTCGGGGTGTTTGAATCATCCTGCACATGAGGTTTCCTAGTGCTGTATCCCAAAATACTGGTACAGCCCTCAGGGTAATCCTTGCTCTAAGCACCTCCCCAGTGTTTGGGCTCATGCAAGAAAGTCCTGAAGAGATTGATCAGAAGCCTGTTCCTTTGGGTTCTCTGTCAAACTTTGGTGCAGCCCAGGAAAACCTTGTCATCACTTCACTGGGATCTGGATCTGGGGTTTGCCCTTCTCGGACTGGCACACACAGCCCAGCCCACCAGGTTTGACAGCTGGGGTTGCCCAGCAGCTGTCTGCAACTGAGTGAGGGCACAAAGCAGGTTATGTGGCATAAAGGATTGATTTAAATCTTTCCGACTGTGCATTACATCAGCCTTAAATATTCAGCCTGTGTTTCTGTATACCTACTAGTTTTAGATGAAGGTGTTGGAGCATACAGCATTCAGCTAACTCAAGGAAAATGCGAGACAGATTTTTGTATGAATTAAAAACAGAAATGGTCCCCTAGAGCACATGCAATGCTTTTGAAGTAGCATCCTGTGTCAACCCTGTTATCAAAAAGAAAACCCTTTGAAGTGAATGGGGGACCATAAAAATCCAATTTCTATGATCTGTCAGCAAACTATTTCTTCTACCCCAGTAGATGACATGCTAACAAAGCTTGTTTTAGCAAACATTCCAGCTTGTTTAATAAATTATAAAAGGCAGCTTGCAAATGGCACATTTCATTCGCAGTGACATAAATCTCAAACAGATTTTTCAGTAGTGTTACGAATTATATAAAGTGATTTATAGGTTTCCTTGGCATCAGTTGTCTGTCTTTTTCCCTGCAATTAGACAAACTAAAAGACAGAAAAGTAGGACAGCATTAATAAAGCATTAGGATGAAACATTACAGAGTGGGAGTATTTGAGAAATTAAAGTATAAAATGCTGACAAACAACCAGGGCTCATGGCTGAGGTGTGGGAAGGACCTGTAGGCTTGTTCTCCTTCTCTAACACAGTCTTCCCAAATGGTCTTAGACAAAGCTCTGGAATTCACTATTAAAACTTGGCAAATGATGCATCCCTACCTCCTGCTCGGGCCATGGAGGTTGCAAAGTACTCGTGTACACAGCAGTAATTAGGGCCATGTGGTGGCCATAGGGAAATAACAGGGAAAATCATGAAATAACTGCTGAGTGCATCCTTCCCCTTGAGCCTGGTACTGTCCTCTTTGGCTTCTGCAGAGGTTCTCAGACTTGTGCTCCTGTGCTGTCACCACTCTCACTATCAGCCACTGCCCTGGTTTCTGCCTGTTACTGAAAATATTTTGTTGTCTGTAGTATCTGAAATCATGGCTTAAGTGCTCCACACCAAATCTACCACAATTCAGGGAGGCCAAAATCTAAAATGACCATCAAGATGGAGGTGGGTTTTGTTTCCTCCCGAGGAAGAAGGGTAGAAAAAGAAGTTTCAGATAGAGACATAAGCATTCAAAGGATAGAATCACCTTTCTTCTACCGTTTTTTTTACACACCCCTTGTTCATCTAAGTGAGTGACATTTCCAGCTGAAATCACTGTCTGCCATCCTATTTATCACCCCCAGGACATGTCCCACCCTCTCCAGCCTCAGGGCATGACAAGGAACCCCACTGAGCGGGAGGAGCCGCACAATGGCTCCTTCATTCTTGAGCTTTTCATCCTGCGGCCAGGTGATGGAGAGAAGACAAAAGAATGAATGACCGTGTGTAACGGGAACACTGTTGACAACCTCTCTACATGCAAACAATTCCATTCATCCCTGCAGTAACTTAGTCAAGCCCTTCCATTTGAAACTGTCAGGAAGAATTTGTGCAGAACAGAGCTAAGAGCTTGTCTATAGCAGAGCTGGTGCAGCTCAGCCAGGCTGGTGTGTTAGAGTGGTGCAAGTCCATAGCTCATGCTGTGGTTGATATAAGATGTCCCTTGTTAAGCTCTTCCACCTTGCAGCGAGGTTGCTGTCCTTGTCCTTCCACTGTCCTTGTCCTTCCATGTGCTGTGCCAAGGGCTTTTAAGATTCTTGAACGTCCTTGTTTTCAAAGTGGTGAAGCAACAGCACAGCTATAACTGAGGAAAAATTGGACTCTCATAATTTGCTCAGCTCTGTGTGGAGCTGTTTTTCCTGTGATCAGCACCTCTGTAGTACTGCCAGGAGTCCAGTGAACAGGATGAACAGGCAGATATCATCTGAGAGCATGGGCAGTCTGTGACTTAACAATGCTCTGTAGTCCCTGCCTGGTGTCAGGCATGGGGACATTGTGGTGATGGCCCTGGCTGCTGCCAAACAAGTCATGACAGGACAACGTGGATACCTACTATTCTTTCAACACACTAACAGGGATATTTAATGGATCATAACAGTCCTTCTTGTTTTCTCACCATGCATGATGGTGAAGAAACAGTTCAGGGAAGGATCTCCACCTGAGTCTAAGAGGTAGTAGGGATCATGCTTTGCACTGTCCCTGTTTCTCAAACCAGTGTTTTTTCTGGGCAAGTATTTCCTAGCTGAGCCCTGGAAAAAGAAAGGGCAAATCCAACAGTTAGTTACCCCTTCATGTGAAAGGTGGGATGAAGATGCTTACCCTCCCCCTTTCCCTTCTCTTTCTCCTTTTGCTTCCCCTTACCCAGCTAGAGCTCGTTTTTCCCACATGCAGATATGCAAGACTACAGTGACTTGAAAAGCATCACTTCTGATCACATGAAGAGCTGAGGCTTGATTTCCCCAGAGTTTGTCATCTCACTGTTACCAATTGTTTAGAAACAAGTATCAATGGGAATTTGTTTTCAGAAATTCTCTTCTATCCACTCTCCTCCTCCTCCTTTCCTGCTCTCCCTTTCATAACAAAGATATTTCCATCACTTTTCTGAACATTCAGAAGCAGAGCTCATTTGCAGAGAGCTCTAATGCCTTGCCAAAGTTTCAGCTTCCAAAACAGCAGCTGCTCGTATCCGCAGGTAGTGGAGGGAAAAAAATTTGAGTGGTGTTATACAAATTGTGAGTGGAGGTTCAGGAGTGTGGGAAGGAAGACAGATAACACAGTAATGCCTCAGAAGTCCCAGTAGTCATGCAGAAATATTATGCTTAGCTTTGCTATTCCCCTCAGTTTGCAAGAAAGAAATTAAACTATCTTTCTGCTGCAACTGATGCTCATACTAAATTATCATTTTACATTGGCCAAATTCCCTACATATTTAGTGTGTTTCTCCATTGTGCCTCATTATGTACAAGGTCATAATTTCCCTGGGACAGAAATTCTCTTCTTTACTGTATCTGTTCTCAATAACTTGTAAAGCAGAGTTTTAATTCCCCTCAGCAGGGCTTTTAGGCACAGCTATGCTGCAGCATTAGGTGCTTGAAAACCCCAGACCTTCAAAGATGTAGAAATATGCAGATTCTGACATTTCCCTTTCCTTGAGATGTCTGCACAGCACCTCTCAAAAGCTTTGCTTGTCTTGCTGAAAATGCTATGAAATAGTCCTCTGCTGTTCATGCTTTTGGCTAAGAGCCTTGAAACAAAGTCAATAAATTGTAATTTCGAAGAATCTTTTATAGCTTCTTGAAGAGGGGGGACTAAATCCAGGTATTTATGCTGGCATAGCAACCTTCCTCATAATGATAATGCTGCCACTTCAATAAAAAATCTTGACTTCCAGGGGAACTGGATTCTGCCTCACTAAAAATATTTTAGAAGGATGAAACTGGGTACATGCTCCATTTCAGAAAGCATGCTCTTTCAAGGTGATATATCCTTGTCATATAAACTCCCAGCAAATTGCAGATGTCAATTTAGTCATGTTTTCATTTTATATATTCCAAAGATCACTCATCCAGTCTTGGGTGTGCACCTTTACACCAAATAGTGCTGTGGACATAAAAAAGCTTGATGTGATAGTGCTTCAAAACCATGTGGGATTCAATAAAGTGTAGAATTGTAATTTTGTGCATTACAGTATATGAGAAAATTTAAAAAAACCTCACAAAAGTTGCAATGAAAACCTGGAGTTTACTCAAGCAGCACAGTTCTCACAGCTTTCCTCCAGAAAGGAGGAAAGTCAGACACGTGTTGAACAGCAGACAAATTGTCACACAACTGCAAATATCCCATTAAGTTAAGGATGTATATGACATGCAAGATTTTATACTCATCAGTTGCTTTTCTTCTTATTTAGCAATAAAGATCAGAGGTGTTCCTTCATTATTTCTCAGCTAGAGAAACACTATTACAATTTTTCCAACTCCTAAAACGCTGTGATAGCACAGTAGGGGATTCATGAGTGCTTTGATTAGGACTTAGAATTGCAAGGAAATAAAAAGGAAAGCAGAAGGTTGTTCTTTGTCATCGTGGTTTAAAACAAAACAGAAAGGAAGGTAAGACATGCTGCTGTGTTTTCTCACTCTGCAGGGAGCTTCCCTTTGGTGGTTGGGGGTCAGGAGAGTAAGGTGAGTAGGGCAAACCTAGCAGAGAGCTGGAGATGCTTTGGGATAGTCTGATGCTCACCTGAACAGTGTCTGGCCTGCCTAAAGTATTTCTGGATGGGCTGTTAGCAGGCACCACCTTGTCTCTGAGTGGCACAGGCAGAGGGACAGGCAACGCCCAGCAGGCTCCCCAGGCTAAGACAGGCAGGGTGAGATGGCTCCAGCAGAACTGGGGTGAGAGGCCAAAAACGAGCCAGGTTTGGTGCTGCTGGCTCACAATGCTGCTCCTTGCAGCTTAAACATCCTGTCACAAGTGGCAGAGCAAGGAGGGCAAACCTGCAATGCAGCAAACACTGTGGCCATGCCCACTCATATCCCTGTGTGCTGCCACACTTGGGGCTGGGCACATTGCCCACTCCTGCCCAGTGGCGAGGCCACAGTGCCATCCTCAGCATGGTCAGACTGTGTGGGCTTAACCCAGCACATCTTCCTTGTATGAACCAGCAACATTCACCTTTTGCTTTGACAAATGTAATATGGCTTTACCAGGAGCCTCTTCTGCTGCACTGCCACTGCCCATTTCCCGTTTCTGTAAACACTTCACTTCTCTTGCCAATAGAAAAGCTGTGGAAGGCAGATTATGGAAAGCTTTGGGAGGGCAAGAGAAATTTCTGGACCTTGTGGTAATATAGCAGGTCACAAGCCAGTGCCGGAATCCCAAGTTACCTCTGGAAGGGTTGTTATTTTTTTCTATACCAACAGATTGATCAAAGTCAGAGCTTTTAATGTAGGCTTCTATCAGACTGAGGAAAAAAATCATTATCTTAGTGGAACTGAAATATGTTTAAATACTTTATACTTGTATTTAAATAATTCAATAATTGCCTATTTAATATACACTATTTAATAACTCAATGCATGTAATGATTTAATAAATATATAAAAACATAACCTGCAATTTAAGAATTTGCTGCTGAAAGTGGTGTTCATAGGGTCCTGTACAGTAATGATTAGAGAATTTTTGTCTAATTCCTCTAAATCTATTTGTACATCAGAAATATACAATTTTGTATAGCCCTCAATGCTATAGCATACTAGCACCTCAGAAAACTCATCTACATATCTACATATATGTGTATATATAACTCAGTTCTGCTTGTACTCACTACACCCACAACATAGATATGTAAAATCCCTCAACATTAAAAAAAAAGGGACATGGAAATAAAATATTGGCATGAAAATATCAAAGTGTTTCATGTTAATGCTGTTGGACTAAAATGGTTTGGTGTTCCATTCAAAACAATATTTTCTGATATAGAAAGGAAGCAAAATTGAAAAACAAAATTGAAAGGAGTTTAATTGTGCACATACATGTTTTGTTTTATCTGAATGATTCGTCAACTTGTTTAGGTTGTTTTCATCTGAGAGGGAAATACTTGTTTTGGTGTAATTACAGCTGTTTATTTCCAAGAGTGGGGGAGGACAGTAGTCTCTAACTCTTCACATGTGGACCTAAACCCCTTCATTGATACACCTGACCCGCTCTTACTCCGTGCCTTTTCTGAAAAATTCCAAAAAAAGCCTGGTTGGGTCTCCTGGCCCTCTTCATCTCAATGCTTCCCTGCGGCGGCTGCTCCCTTGGCTTTGCCTCTGCCCCACTTCCCCACGAGTCTCCCATGGCACCAGCCCTTGGGTAATGAGCCATTAAAAACATGTCAGGTGTCCTCGGACTGATCAATGGTCACTATCTAGGCAGCTTGAGAGCACAATGAAGTGTTTATTAGGACACATTTCTTTGCACAAAACTCATTCTTTAGCAGTGGTTTCTGTGCATTTTCCCTCATCAGGATCAGCCCCTCCCAAACCTGCCTGGAGAGGTCATTTTACCATACAGCGTTTTCTCTATGATGAAACATTTTTTTAGTAGGGGCCTTTGTTTGGCTTTGGACATGGAGAAGTCGAACAACAGCAGCACTGCTGCCAATTCAGCTTAAAAAGTATGTATAGAAAAGAAGCTGCCTTATTTTTATCCTTAAATAATTTCAATCACAAATAGAACAAATTATGTAACAAACAGCTACCTAGTGAGTTAATTAGTGGTAAATTTTCTATTTTGAATTCATCAGCAGTTGTATCACCAGAAGCCAAAATCAGGAAGAAACCCTTTATGTTATTGTTCTAACACTCCCAGCTTTTGCCTTAAGTGAGAGAGAGAGAGGTTGCCTGACAGACCAACTGATTGCACCACAGCCTGATGGTGAAGGAAAGCTATGAGGCTTCCATGGATGCTTGGGAGAGGACAACAAACTCTCTGATGGTGCCATTCCTGTTTGAGCTGGAACCTGCAATCATTTCATGCCCAGCTACAAAGGGGCAGAATTCCCCCTCTTTGTTTATAAGGTCTGGCAAAGGCAGCTGGCGCTGGAAGCGTGAGTGTGGAAACATAACACACGCCAGGGAGCTAAAGGCAGCCCAAATGCTCCCATAGATACTGCATCCGAATGAAGACAAAGGAATTGATGACAAATGTGTCCCACACAGTCCTCATAATAGCTCTCCCTTCTAAATAGGAACTTTTGACTATTCTAAGGGGACCCGATAATGTATAAGACTTGCTTTCTTGCAAGGAGCACATACACATCTTAAGAGACTGTTCAAAAGGCTCTGCTTGTTCAAGAGGATGCTCTGCCAATAATCCCCGTGGTTTCTGTATTTTTTTATTTTGCAAGTTTCAGTAAGAACAAAGGCCAGTTGTGAAAAAGATTTTCTGTGGAAGTTCAGACAGAACTGAGTAACAAACAGTGTATTTTTACAAACAATAACTACAAATATATTTGTTTTCTCAGTACCCTTGAGATTGGTGAGATCAGGTGTAAATTGCCCTTTTTCCTGAAGAACTTGAGTTCTTTGTTGCCTCTGTTTCATGGGAGTCTTTCCACTGGCTCTGGTAGGAGGTAATGATTGGAATTAAAAACATTCCCAAAAGTTTATGGACCCTCCAGTCTGGTATCCATACTCATGGGCAATCTGTCTTGCTGCATCAGCTTGGAGTCAGAGAAGGGGATTTTAATAGCAGAAGACAGGTGTGAGAAGTCCAGCACAAAGTGTCCAAAATACAGCAGTACAGGGTAAAATTCAAATATATATTCAAATCTGAAATTAAAAACCAGTAATGAGCGGTACTCAGTACTCAGAATGACAAATTCTTGGGGGCAAAGTAAAAAGAGACTGAAATTAGTCCAGCCTAGTGCAAGATGCAAGATTGCCTTTTCAAACTATAAATCTTTCTTTGGTTTAGTGTTCAGTTTTAAACAACTCAGAAAACACAAGAAAAGGAAAGCACCACCAGTCAGCACTTATATCTGGTGTGCTCTGTGGGTACACTGGGAACACACTTCTCTGAGCTCTCTTTGTGTATTGTGAGTATATATATGGGTGTGTTTCTCAAACTGTGTTTATGCCCTCCTTCCAGAGGAACAGCAACTTGGAGTCCTTCTTCCTAGGCACCTCTGAGGTCTGTGGTTGTAAGGGCAATGATTCCTGCCCTGATTGGCCCAAGCATCCCTCTTCCTTCCCCTCCAGCTAATCCTTTCCCTTGGAGGGCACAGCACAGAGCTTGGGGAACACCAGAGCCGTGTTAGGGCTTGCACTTAATTTCATGTTCTCCCTGATGCAGGGGGTCTCTGTACTTCAAGCATTGAATGTGAGTCCGGCTATCAATGGTTTCTTGCCAATCTACCTATAGAAGTAATAACAAGTAAAATTCAGTCCACTCCTCAATGATTCATGGTTTCTTTCATATCCTCTGTCTGCCTTGATGGTGAGACAAGGGGTCAGTACTGCTAATTGTCCACACCGCAGTCTGCAAGAGTGTTACCCAAACCTTTTGTAATCTGAAACCAGTATTCTTCTCATCTTTATAAAAGATAAGTTGTTGTAAAAATGGATACCTAAATTATAATAAAAAGCAGACTGTATCAAGTTGTCTATCCCTAGTTCCAGCTGTCAAAGTTTGAAAATAGAGATATGTAAGTGCATAATTCTTCAAAAGTTTCTATTGTTGCCTGTTTCCTTGCATGTTTTATGTAATCTTTAGATAAATTACCCAACTAAAAACTATTTATTTCCATTTTGTAGAAGAGTTAACTGCTTTCTATTTGTGTAACAGTTTCCCTCTACAGATGAGAAAATGCAGAGGAATTTATTCCTTACAGAGAAGAAACATTAATAGTTCGTGATGAGTTCGGTGTGATGGTTGCAACAGAAAAGTATCTGGTAAAAGCTCCCTTACAACACACCTTTTGTTGTGGATGTTTTCACCGCTTAACATTCACAGTGTGGGTTACACCCAGTGGGGACAGGGAGGTTGGTTTGGTTTTGACAGCGGCAGTGTGATTAACTAAAAGCAATGGCATCGCTGCTGAGTGAGTCATTAGCATCGCCAGTGAAAAGCATTAATGAGGAGGAAAAAAACCCCAACTGCTTAGAAAAAAAGCACAAAGCACGTGATGGAGTATTTTAATTTGTTCAAAAATAGTTTCTGCTCTTCTGCTGGTATAATTAAGGCTTTATTAATTTAGAATGGGAACAGAGGAGAACATGAAGCTTTGTGTGTCTGCATCAGCTCAGGCATGGCTCATAGGCCTGAAGGGAGACCACCAGGATGCACAAGCTTTCAGGGGCAAAGGTTCCTTCATGGTACAGGCTGTGGGACAAATGAACACCAGCCCTCTCTGAACCAAAGTCTACTTCTGTATCAGATTTTTGCAGCTTGCCCGTCTGGACAATGGGCAGAGCTCGGAAGTGTGACAGTTTAGTCATGTTCAGTATAATTTGTTTTCTGTAAGCTTACAGCAAGAACCAACAAGTAACGTGCAAAAGAGGTAAAATCCTACACCTCTGCTTGTAAATGGGAATGGGCATTGGACTATAACCAGGAGTTCATCCATAATGTACTAATGTCCCCACACCAACTTTAGCATATCCATGTGGAAATTACCTCCAGAGAAATTCCTCAGACAAAAAAGCCATTGAAAACTACAACAAACTCATGTATTGGAATTATTGATGTCTCCATCAGGCTCCAAGTCTGGATCTTGGAAATACAGACTTGGGAATCTAATTTTAATTTTTTAACCTTCAAAAAGTCTGGATCAACATTCCAATATTATCTGCAGGAGTATTGTGCAGAAGTTCAGAAATTAAAATTTTTCTGATTGATTCCACTGAACATAATCAAAGAAAATAAAACATAACCTTGTCTAGATCATCCACTTGTAAGTGTGGACACTGAAAGTGGCTTGTGTGTTCAACATATGAAGGAATCATAGAATGGTTTGGGTTGGACCTTGAAGATCACCTAATTTCAACTCCCCTGGCATGGCTGGGGACACCTTTCACTAGAGCAGATTACTCAGAAAGGGATTGTAACAATTCATGACCAAAGAATGAAGGTTTATCCCTGGCTCTGTGTGACTTGACACACAGATTCAGAAAAAACACAGAATAATTTAGGTGGAAAGGGATCTCCTAAGGTTCCTTCTACTCTGACCTTCTGCTTGAGGTCTAGTCAGATCACCCTTTCCAAGGGTTGTATCCAGCTGGGTCACCCAAGGATGGAGGTTCTCCAATCTCCCAGGGCTCTGTTCTTGTATTGGACCACCCTCATGCCAAAAAAGGTTTCACTGATATCTAATGGGAATTTCTCATGACTTCTCTCTTCTCAGATCTTCTGATCAGGCAGTGGCAGACAGCCAGAACATCTCCCTTGAACCTCCTTCACAGGCTCTTAAAGAAGTACAGGGGACTTGACTCCTACAGATCTGCACTGCTTCCTGATATCAAGCAGAGTTCCTTGGTGTGGGTAGCCAGACTGTGACATTACTCATTTCTACCCACTTTTCTCCTCTGTTTGTACCAGGTACCCTGTCTCTCTCTCAAATTCTATTTTAAGAGAATCATGACTTTTAATCTAACTGCTGGCATACCTCCCTCTACCCACAGGAAAGCACAGCAGCCACTGTGACAGGCACAGAAAATCTTTGCCTGCCATTCTTACCTTGTATCCACCTGTGTGCTGGTGTTCTACTCCTGTGCACTTGGAGTTAACCTCTGCAAAAAGGCTCCTGGGAACAGAAGTGGGATTCGAGCCCAGCACTTTAGGTCCACATTTAAGAAGCCAAAAATCTCTGTACATTAAGTACTGTGTTATGTGCATCCACACATGTTGAAATCTCAGCACTAAGATGTTACAATATTATTTGAGGATACAACAAGAAATAAAAATGAAAGAAAAATGGGAACAACATAGACAGAGACTTGCATCTGTGGAACTCACTCTTTTTTGTTCTCTTCACTAAAGAGCAGCTGGAAATAAAAAGATGGATAGCCCAACAATTTTCTCACTGATCTTTAATGTAAATCAATTTTTTTACTCACTGTTATAGAACCATAGAATCTAATGTTGGAAAAGACCTGAAACATCACCAAGTCCAACCTTTGACCTAAGTTTAATACTTTAATACTGATTTCAAGGAGATTTGCAGGTAAGTCCTGGCAGAGGTCTTTTTAGGGCCTGTGTAGGCTTGGTTTTCAAAGGTAGCAGGGCAAACAGGATTCATGCAGACTCCCCAGGTGGTGCCTTAGGCAGCATTGCTGGTGCCAGAATGACAGGCAGTGCAGGCATCTCTGCGATGCTTCAGCTCTGGGCCCTCCCAGCTGGACTGGATGTCTGGTCCATGTGAGTACAGCAGCAACTGGGAAACCTCCAGGCTTCCAGGGACAGGATAATCTGCCTTAGGGTCTTGTTCTCAGTGCTGGTGTTGCAGTTACATGACAAGTAACTCAACTTAGTGCAGGAGATTGGACTAGGAGACCTCCACCCTCCATTTTACTGTGGTTCTGTGAGTTGCCACATTAATGTTAAGACTTTTCCCTTCCCTCTGAGGTTTTCCATAACTTGGTATTGCAAAGGCTGATGATTCAAGGATGATGAAGGAATGCTTTAGGTCTAACTGTTCCTGAAGTTCTTCAGGCTTTCATACCTGATCCAACATTCAGGTTCACATGGCCCTCAGGAAGCCTTTCGGAAAGCAACACTATCCTGCTTTTAAGAACAGCTCTTTGCAAGAACCCAGGTGGAAGTTGGCACCTGTAGTATTCCTGGACAGCAGGACATTGCAATATCTAATTTTTAGTCATGTTTCTCTCTAGGCCATTAAAGTTCTGATTAAATTCACTGGACAAGTTAAATATCTAAGACCTAATTCAAGATAGTACAGCAAGGAAGATGTAAAACAGTAATTTGCAATTCCTCTTTCCATGCAGAAGGCTTGAGGAGCTCTCTGGTGAACTTCAGAGAATCTCATGGGTGTTATCCACAACTACATTGGAGATGTGGGTCTGACATGATGCAAACAACAAAGAGAATAATCTTGCTCTTCCTGCCTCAGGTGGGACGTCTGATAAGTGATTGAGGCAGAAAATAGGACAGGATCCCAGCTGTGTAATTCCTCTTGTTCACCAGATGTGACAGAGTGATTATACAAACCCCAGCAGGTCCCAGAGCAGGAGCAAGGAGGGAAGGATCTCCCTGAGAAGGGGGATTTGTGGGGCTTTGACTCCCCAGGCAGGAACCCAAGGAGCTTGTTAGCGGGAGTGACAAAACCCAGGAGTGAGACACACCTGGAAAGCTGCAGTGATCACAGTTTTGAAGATCATACAAATTTTGGAGACAAGTAGGTAGCTAAATCCATCTATGGAATCAGTCTCCTTGTTTGGAATTGACTCTGTTTATTTATATAAATCAATAGATAAACCAACAGAATATTTTTCTTAAATTATAATGCATACCACATAGGGCTTCTGGAAAGAAAATTGTCTATTTAACAGTCTTTAAATCTTGCAAAATTTGAGTTAAATCATATTTTAAATCCAGTAATCATTTAACTGCATGCTTGTCTTTTAAACTGATGGATATTTTCCAAAATGTATTACTTTTTAATATTTTTGATACCAAACCCCTCAATCTCAAATACTGAAAGCAATGATTTTAGAGAATGAAAAAAGAGAAACTTCATCACTTCTCTGCCTGAACAGGAGAGTAGTTCATATTGATTAACATTTTTTTCTGTAAGCGTTGCAGACTTCTGGTTACCAGGAACCCAGGAAACATTGTGAATTTGCACTTTAATTTAGCAAACAGAAGCCTTGCTGTTCCCTTTGTTTAGAAAGGTTTAGATCAGCACTAGTAAGCTGATAAAATACTTTGCTCTAATTTTTTAGAAGAGTCTACAATAGGTCACATTGCTATGTTGTCATGGTGATGACAAGTGCAGATGTCAAGTGGAAACCAGAAAGTGGTGGTATATATGATGGTTTGATTATTAAAAGACTTGATTAAAGCAGCTTTCAGAGGGCTCAGATGTTTTTTCTTCCAACAGATTACTCAGACTTCAGGAGCTGGAAGCTCAATCCAGAGACCACCACACCCAGCAACCCTCAGGTTTTTGGTTTCAGTGGACTGTGGATATGGCCATTAATAAGGTATTGATGTGAAAAAATGCTTTAGTCTCCTTTTTGCACAGAGACAAATCCCTCCTGCAGACTGAGATCCTGCAGCTGCTTGAAGTAAATTTAATAAGGATTACTTTTAGATGGTTGTGTTTGATATATAGTAAATGGGGTGTTACTCTTGGTGAAGCTTCTAAAGGTATTTCAGAATTAAACTAGAATTAAAATTATAATTTACTTAACCAAAATGTGGAACAAAAATATAAGTTCACATACAAATTGCCAACATATAATACAAAATATGGTGAGTGGCAATTTAAAAAGCAGCTCTGACTATGCTGACCATGAAGGATACCTGCTGCAGGAGAGGAGTGGCAGTGACAAGGGTCCTTAACAAGGATGACTACACTGAATCCATTTTTCTCTTTCTGTTCTGCCTTTGTTCACATTTTTAGTACCTTCTTGATATCTCCTTTGTTCTTACACCACAGAGGAATGCTCTCACACATGAGCTTAATACATGTTTTTGGCTTGGAACAGGAATATATGGTTTTGGTTTGAGTCAGGAAAATGTGAATGTGTGACACGGGAGGAGAGGCTGAGGCAGGTGGGCTTGTTCAGCCAGGAGAAGAGATGGCTTTGGAGGGAGCCAACTGCATCCTTCACCCTTATGGGCAGAGTTAGGAACCTCACTCCTTGTAGAGGTGCACACTGAAAGGACAGGAGACAACAAACACGAGGTGCAACAAGAAAAATTATGATTGAACACAGGGAGAAAGGAGTTTCACAGCAAGATTGGTCAGGTCCTGTACAGGTGCCAGTGAGGCTGTGCATCCTTGGTGGTACTGAAACTCAGATGGACACAACCTGAGGTACCTGCTCTAGCTTTAAAGATTGCCTTTCTCTGAGTGGAAATTAGGAACAAATTGCTTCCAAATTAAGTTATTTTTTGATTCTGTGTTTTTCTGATTTAAATTAGAGATACAAATCAGAGTTGTGATAAGACAACCCAGGCTTCTATGCAATGCAATTGCCTAGCAAACATCCTGTTTTGCTTTTCTGTTTAGATTTAGTGACACTTTAAAACCTTTTTTTGTTGACTGGTCAATAACTCTAAGACCGCACTTCACAGAAATGTCTGTGCATTTAGCTTTAGTTATTTCAGCCTGTTCTCCTCTTTATGTCTATGAAAGAGTTGTTGCTCAGCCAGAGACCCCTGAAATCTGCAACACAGATGTTTTTGCTATAGATAAGGCCAGGGACTTCTGTGGGGGACCACGAACTTAATGAGAAATTCATTTGCTCATCTCAAAACCAGCAGTGGGGAAATGGTGGAAAAGACATTCCTCATTTCTATCCCTTTCCCTCCTCCTCAGCTGTTGGCTATTTTCTTTTCCCAATGGGATCCCCCTTGCCAAAAGGCCAAAACCTTGAGACAGCTCCTAGAACAGCAGCAGGCATATCTATCTATCTGGCACACTGCTGTGATGGTTCTTCCACCAAGGGTGCCAGTCTTCCCCACCCTTCTTTGCCCAGACAAACCAGGTTTTCATTCCTTGACATCAGCTGAAACATCCCCTATCCCTATTTCTGACTGCAGCCACCATGAGCTTTCTCACATTCTGCAGCACCTTTTCTGACCCTTGGACTGTAATTTTCTAGGTACAGAAAGTTCCTGGCATCATCTGTTTCAAGTACAGTTAGGATTTTGGGCTACCCTCAGTGTAGCAAGAATACCACTCACAGATATCTTACTGGCAAGGAGAGGGATTCATGGAGTCACATTAATGTGAACTGCACTTTTGAGCTCAAATCTACTGAGAGAGCATTGGGGGGTTTTTTTGTCCTGCCCAAGAGAAGAGTTCCCAGATGTGACACAAGTAAATCTGCAGGGCTGTTTGTGTGAACAGTGATCCCATCATCAGATCTTATGTACTGATGAATGATCTTATGTATTGACCATCAGTGTAGTGGTAAGAGTGAGAGGATACAAGACCAGAGGGATTTAGTTGAAGTACAAATTAATATGGAAGTGTTTAATAATTTTGCAATCCTACAGTCCTCAAGATTCCCCAGATTTTTCAGGTCCAGTGCTCTTTGGCTGAGATGGCAGTTCAAAATGGTGTGTTCTGGAGCAGATATCTCCTTCCCCCAACAATGATACCATTTTATGTGGGCTGCATTGCCCTGCCACAGCACACAGCAGGAGGGTCTGAGCTTCTTCTCCAGAGCTGTGCTTCCAAAAAATGTGATTATCACTGAGAATGGAAGAGAGGAAGCATGTATTTCTCAGCAGATATCTTGGAGGTGAAGAGTGGGGTCGAAAAGCTCTCTTACAACAGACTGTATGAGCCAAAGGAAAATGTTCTGCATTAGTCTGTGCAGAATGGCTCAAGCCTTCCCAGAAACCCACAGAGATACCTGCAGGGACAGCCCAGATCCAGCCAGGCTGATGCTTGGACAAAAACCCAGTGACTGAAAATAATCTGATTGGTCAGGTGCACCAAAAGGAACTGAAAAGGGTTTCAGAGGTCAGAGTCAATAAGTGGAAATCTTATACATTAATTCAAGTATGTTGACCTCTGCCACATTATTTCCAGATAAGTAGAAATCTGACTCATTTCCAAGATGTAAAATTCATTTGATAGAATAGCAAAGGGAGTTTTCAAAAAGCAACTTGACTCTAAGTGCTCTGAGGACATTATTTAAAATGTAGTTAGCTGGCAATCTGAATGAACTTCTCTGTATATACAGTGACATTTTGCTTTATTCAAACGCTACCTTTGGTAACCAGGATTTTTGCTTAGCCCTTTCAGATGGCATTTGTTCAAAAACTTGAAATGAAACAATGATCACAGGGATTTCAGTTTAAATCATTTCACTGTGTAAGGAACAGTAGTAAAGCTGTAATTATTCATCGGGTGATGCACAGCTTCTGAAATGAAGGGAAACTTCCCACTGAGAGTACAGACACTGCAGTGGAATTAGCATTGATGCACTGTGACCTCCATTTTCTGTAATTGTCACAGCTGCTATCACAATTAGGATCATTATTCCATCAGGAGGTAATGCTCCCAATATAGAAGGAAAGGGGAGATGTTTGTCTCATCATTTGGTGGTGACTTGTTCAGAGGTCACAAGTTCTGTTGCTGCTTTGATGCTTCTGCTGCTGTATGAAAATTGCTATTCAATCACCCATGTCTGTCAATGGTTTGTATGAAAGAGTTGCTGCTCAAAATCTGTTCTGCAATGGATTTTTGGATCCATATTTTAGGATTCAGCACCTTCGTTAGAGGGATTGGCAAAAAGGTAAGAAAAGATCTGCTAAGGGCCATACCCTGGAAGGTGCAAAAAGATTTTCACTGATGTCAATTGAAATTTAAAGGAGCAAATCTTTCAACTTCATTAAGACTTTTGTTCTTAAATAGCAGCCTGAGTTTTACACTCAATGAAACACAAGAAGAAGAAATTAATACTTTAGAGCAAGTATTCTACACTTAATAGAAGCATCCAGATCACCCATGATGATGTGCAACAAAAGAAAGATCCCAATACTGCACTAGAAAACAGATAAATGTCAAGTTCCTGGGTAACTGAACTATCAGCTTCAGTTGTACACAATCTCATTTTGAAATGCATATTTCTACAAGTTTTTTCAATTTTAAGCTGACCACATCACAAGGGGAGGATGCTTCATCAAAGTGTCTGTTGTGCTTATCAGTTACCATCCTCTCAGTGGCAATAGGGGGTAACAGACCCTCTTACTACGTCTGTTCTGACCTGGAATATACTTCTGCCCACAGAGATATAATAGCAAAGGCATTTCCCTCATTTTCCAGACTTTGACTTCAAAGATGTTAATTTTCTTTACACAGTAACCAATCTACTCACTTCACTGACTTGTTTTTGGCAATCACCTCTAGGAAGAGTGGCAACATGAGCAGTCAGGTGCCGTATGTGTCCGTGTGTGCCTTGTTTTTGGAGGCACATTTAACAAAACCTGCACTGGCAGTGCACATCAAAAAGAACACCTTCCTGTAAGGTTTTTTTTTGCTGTGATGTAGCTTCGTCCTGTAACATAGTGAAGGGCAGCAGTAACTCCTCAGAAATAGATGACCATTTGCTTTAGCTTTATGATCAATCTTTCAGTGCACCTGCCAGTGGAATGGATGGGAAGTAATCTTGCAGAAGAAATTTCAACAGAGACCTTCTGTGCCTGTAAATAAGGGCACACAATATAGATATGAGAGGGAAATATTAACATATCAATTTCAGAGCTTCACAATCCTCTTTTGATGTTTTAATGTTGATTCTTTGTCTCCTTGAGGCAGTTTACTACTTGCTTTCTCTGTAGTGAATGTTGTGAGCAAATTACTGCCTTTCTCCTAGCATGACTTGTGTCAGATCCTTTCTGCTTCTTTTATTATCCAGGACAAACAAATTGTGTTGCTTCCAACTTTCTTTGTAGGTTATGCTTTCCAGACTGCTGATAATTCCTGTTGCTCTTTGGCTGACTTTCTTCCATTGATCAGTTTCTTCCCTGAAGTACCAAAACTGAGCTTGGCTCTACAGTCAGGCCTCACCAGAACTGAGTAAACCAAAGGAATTATGTATTGCTGTAGTCAACAGATACTCCCTCTTTACATTCTGGGATGGTGTTCCTTTCTTTTTCTAAGGACGATGATCATTTTTAACTTATTCCCAGGCTGTGATCAACTCTAGAATGTTGTGTTTTCTTCAGGGCACCTGCTAACCATCATCCCCTACTTTGTACTTGGGCGATTGCTTTCTTGGGTATAAGTTTTCACTTGTTAAGTTGCAGTTGGTTTTGTTTTTCTAGAGATTATCTCAAATTTGTAGAGTTCTTTTCTATTCTCCTCTCATAGACCAGGGTATTTCAGTTCTCCCTGTTCTGAATTTGCTACCTCTACCCAGTCACAGAGTCAGGCACCTAAGCCCTCCTGTGAGGGTGGAGAGCTTATGAGCACCTTGCAGGTATCTGGAAGATAGAGATGAAGCTGAGTTTTCCAGGAAGAGGTCTGCTTAGCTTTCCACGAGTGAAGAAAACTGGTGCAGATACCTACACAGAAAGGTCAGCTTCAACAGGACATAGTTAACCACCCTCTTTTCCCATGCTGGGGAAACCAGAATACTGCAAGTGTTTGTCCCTGTCCTCTGAGTGAAATCATCAAGGCTGTGGGTCATTACCTTCTCTGAGGTGGAAGTGAGCTACTTGCCAAGTCCCAAACTGGGAGCTGGGTGTCATTTCTAGCCATGGGCATCACCAGTAACACCAGCAAGAGTTCAGTGTGGTCAAGGAAATGGTTAAATGCAAAGTGACTCGGAGACCGTACCAAAGGAAGAATGCTATGACCTTCCAGCATCATAGGCTACAAAGCATTGGTTCTTCTGCCTCCACATTTTATTACTGAAAACCACCAAACTGCCACATCAGATTCTTCTGTGGAGAGCTGCTGGTCTTAATGCAGTTCATCAATTTTACAGAAGGCCGTGTCAGAAGAGGTGCCTACATCTGCATCATGGCCTTCTGCAGATCATAGTCTGTAAGAATCACTCCATTTCCTCTCAAGGAGTTCAGAGACATGGCCTGACACTTCAGTCTTGCAAATAGAAAATGGTCTGTGCTGAGCTGAGAGCCAGAAACACCAGATGGTACAAAGGTGCCCAAAGGTACCTACAGCTGCTGGGGTTTGCTGTGCCCAAAGATCCCGCAGACAGTGCCATGCTGCAGGGATTGTGTCAATCCCATCTAGAGAAACACGGGGCACTAGAGCCATTGGCAGCAGATTGTAGGTAAGGACAGGTTTTGTGTAGCACTGCAGTAAGTCCACACAAAGACTTTCCTTAATAGTCAATGCATGTTTGCTGTCAGCTTGACAGTAGAATTTCTGTGTGTGAGAAACACATCTTACCCAGCGGGACATGAGCAGGGAGATCACAGGCAATTGTGGTCAGACAGCTCTGAAGAAGGTTGCTTCTCTGTCAGAAGCCAATAATTTCTTGAAAGTATTTTGCACTGCATTGATTCCAACAGAAAGAATAGAAATGATTCAGCATACTTTTTTTTTTCTTTTTCAAAAAGAGGTTTTGGTATAGGTTTTAAAATATTGTGTACTTGCTAGACAAATTAAAATTGGAATATTTTGTTGAAAACAAAACATAATCACTGATAACCTTATGGTTTTTTTTAATTAATAAGTTTTTCTAAATTTTGGTGATTTGAAGTTTACTTTGACCTCTGGTCAGACTAGAGTTCTGATTTTGTGGCAGTCTTTTTGAAATGGGAAACTAATTTGCAATACATCATTGAACTGACCAGCTGATCAGGCTTTGTTCCTGATTTGCCTATAAAGCTTAACCTGAGAGTTTCTGTACTTCCTAAAAAATTACATTAATTATATTTCTGAAAGGTAGAACACTTATATGATCCTACTGTTAATTCCTGGTGTGTCTTATATTTGCAAATCTAACCAAACCATCTCTTTGGGAATTCTTTTATACAATTTAAAAATTGCTTCCAAGTGGAAGAAGAAAAATAATGTTACCATGTCATGTATTGATTTGGATCATGGTGTGAGTGAATCAGATGTCACAATATAATTTTGCTAATGTGTTTGGTGAAGTACCAGAAGCTAAGGAAGCATGTAGGTGGAGCTTTTGATGTGATTGTGCTGTCTTTTGCAATGATTGTGTTGTGGAGATCAGCAAGTAATACACACAGGACAGATTTTTTAAACACAGTGACTGCATCTCTGGTTCAAGACCTGTTACTCATTTTTCTAGAGCTAGTAATACCATGCTTGTTGAGCTGGCCAGACTTCAGAAGTTAATCTTTAATAAGGTTGTATCTTTCAAAAATTGCATCAAAATGGTGAGATTATCCTGAATTTCCTTGTAAAGGGCCAATTTTTTCAAAGGACATGGTGATGTGAACATGCGTTTTGTGCTGTGTACAGAACAGAACACTCAGAGAGCCTTCCCATTTTTCTTTGTAGCTCTTCTTTTCCTTTTAAATCTATTTTAGGTGCTTCAGTGCACAGTTCCCACCCCATGACAGCAAAGGAGTCTTTATGTGGTGTAGGCTAGAACAGACTGCAGTGTGGGAGGATGGTGGATTACTGCAGCTCCATATTGCAAGCAAATTTAGCAAGTGCTTTAAAAAGCCAAACTATGAAGTAACATCAATAGACTCATGACCAAAAAAAGTCTAGAAATAGAAATCTGAGACCTATTTTATTCTAAGAGCATATTTAAGTGGAGAGCAGAGGACTGATGATAGGCAGAAGAACACACTACTACAAAAGTAGCAAAGGTCAATCCCAATGAGTGATTTCCTGGCTGACTCACAATCCATTACATTAATATTATTATTGATTAATCTTTAACTAAATCCCCTTCTGGCTTTTTCTTATTTTAAAAGATTTTAAAAGCTTTATGAGCTAGCTTAGCTAGAGATTAGATCAGTTGGTTAGAGCATGATGCTAATAACACCAGGGTTGTGGGTTGGATCCCTGTATGGGCCATTCACTTAAGAGCTGGACTTGATCCTTCTGGATCCCTTCCAACACAGAATATTCTGTGATTTTGGTAAAGGACAGAATGGCGAAGACAGGATTCAGACATTATTCACAGGCTACTGTGAATGTCAGAGTTCTAGGAACATCTTAAAGATTTGAGGGATGTAATCCTTTCTTCTCCCTGATATGACCCAGCCAATTGTTAATACAGGTTAAGTAACTTCCCCATACAGTCTCCAGTACCTGCTGGTTTGTCTGAATGAGCAACCTCTACTGAAAGTATCCAGTTTTGGGCCCCTCAATACAAGACAGACATTGAGGTGCTGGAGCAAGTCCAGAGAAGGGCAGTGGGGCTGGTGAAGGGTCATTTCTCCCAGGTGCCAAGCAACAGGACAAGAGGAAATGGTGTCAAATTGCACCTGGGGAGTCTTGGATTGGGTATAAGGAAAAATGTCTTCACTGAAAGGGCTGTCAGGCATTGGGACAGGCTGCCCAGAAAGTTTGAGTCACCATCCCTGGTGGTATTTAAAAGAAGAATGGATGTGGCATTTGGGAACATGGTTTAGTGGTGGGCTCGGCAGTGTTGGGTTAATGGTTGATCTTAATAGTCTTAGAGGTCTTTTCCAATGATTCCATGAAAGAGTAAGAAAAGCAGTAACTGCCTTTCTCATTCAGTAGATGGTGCTCTTCCTTCTCCTGAAGTTACTGCTCATGTTGCTGATGCATTAGAGGCGTCTCATTTCAGAAGTGATTTCAGTCTACAGTTCTTCTATCTTTTATGCCACCACTGCTTGCTGCATGTTTTGCCAAGACTGTTAACCCCTGTGCCTGGGCCAATTCAGATGTTGTGTTTATTTCATTTATCTTCTCACCTGACAAGGACAAGTTGACAATATATGAGGCTTGTGTCTACCAACATTTTACTGCCAGTCCCCAGGAAAGAAACAATATGTGCCTGGTGAATGGACTTGGTATCTCGCCAAAAGTGGATCTGCTGGTTTTCTATTTGAGTGCAGCATTGTTCTGAAATGTGTCTCCCACTCAGGTGCCAACACAGACATTTCTCATCTCCCTGGCTTTTCTGGACCTACGTCTACACTGGTGGACTCCAAAGGCTGCAAAGGGCTGGTGCACATGTACTGAGGCACCCACCTGATCAACCTTATTCCTGACCTGTGCTGGAGCAAGAACTGGGCTTTCCCCAGCCTCCACCTGCCATGCTGCACCTTGGTTCATTTCAGAAGAAAAAAAATAAGAGTAGCTGTTCCTGCTATGTCCTTGATTGGATTTGTTAGGAAGGCATGCAGGAGCATGCATCTCCTGCTCTGGTTGGAGATAACCCAAGTGATGAGGTTTAAGGAGCTCAAAAGAAAATGGGCATATGCTGAAAACAGTTTTCACAAAGAGGACAGTCATGCAGGGGTGCAGGTTACTCAGAGAGGCTGGACCAGAGACCTCCTGCAGCTCCTTCTAGCCCAATTGTCCTGCAATAACACAATTCCCTGTTACATTAAAGTTTGCTTTAAAAGTAGAAGCAATCCTGAAAGATAAAACAATTACTGGGGTTATTAGTGACCTAAGGTGGGATTTTATTTCAGTCTGCTTTAAAGAGTCAGGGAATGCTCAGAGAAATGTGCACATGGGTGATGTCTTCATTTACTCCCCTCTGGAACAGGAAAAGTTTGGAGATTTGCACTTGGGTTGGGGATGAGCCCTGTGTGGGGAAGAGTGAACCTGAATTACTTCCCTTGTTCACAGGTTGGGCCTGGTTTCATTTACTTGGTTGAACTACAGATAGACGTAAGGATCCACCAGTGAATTTCATGAATTTGAAAGAGTTATGCATCAGGGAAAGGAGACAGATCAGTCTGGGCTGATGCCAATTTCAGTAGTAGACCTTGGGTTTTTCTTTGAGAAGACATTGCATAATAGCACGTAGCTGGAAGAAGATCCTGCCCTAGAAACTGAAAATAGCTGTAAATGTATAAAATGCTAATGAGACACTTCAGCTGTGAGCAAATACTGTTGGCTGTTCACTTAAAAAAATAGCTGCACCTTGTAATAAGGAAGGCATTCCTCATGTTCAAATTACAAGTAAAGTTTATGAAGTATGGAGAATCAAGTCTGATTATAAAACGCCCAAATATCTTCCCAAATATCTTCCTGTCAGTATATTATAGATTTATATAAACTCTGTTTTGGCAGAGCAAAGGGTACTGCTCCATTACACATGATGATGTACCACCATAAAGAGAGATGGATGGTTTAATAAGCACTAACGACGTGTTTTAATGATGTTGAGGGTAAATTAAACTGGTGCTCATACTCATAAAAGTTAAAAATACATTAGGTCAGCTTTATTTAAAGTTACTAAGAAAGAATGTAATTTTTTCCCCTTCCCGCTGGATTTCCCATCTCGCTGCTGATTTCTGCCACAGTTTCTGCTAGCAGCACCTACTCCCAGCTGGACCTGCAGAAATGTTTTTGACACACACATTTGTCACAATCTCTTTGGGGTTTGCAGAACAACCCAAAGCAGGCCCCTCTAGTCTGCACTGCAGGAAACAAGCCAGGAAGTCTATGACAATAATTCTGGAATGATTGACTTGCAAAAGTAGTGATGGGATGAGATACTTGAACTCTTCTGTCTTTGAGGCACTGCACAGCACTGCAGTAGAGAAAAATAATGCTGAAGGAGGGATGTCTCCATCACTACTACAGCTGAAACTGGAACTATCCCATGTCAGTCTCTAAAAACATATTTACACACTTATCACACCCTGCAGATAACAGACAGTGAATTCACCTTTCTTGGAGCATAGCACACTCTTAGTGAAAAGGCCACCATGCAGGAAGAGGTTTGGATCTAGTTTATATGAGGACTAAACCAGAAGGTCCCAAGGATGCTGAAGGTCAGACTCAGGCTGGATGCAGTCAGGGTTTCATCCTCTAAATGAGTAAGGATTCAGAGAATGCTTGGAGCAGCAAACACATTTTTTTCCAAGCTGGTTTGCTCATCCCTATTCAGAGGCAAACATTCGATACAGTTCTCAGTCTAGCAAAAATAGTAAAAGTAGTCATCAAAATCAATATTCATTATGAGTTATTTTGTACTGAAAACAAAATGCAGAATCGATTTTCAAATAATTCCTTGAATTAATCAGCTTTTATTTTGATTTTCTCTCTGCCTCTTATTTGACACGTGATCTACCATTCTTTACTAGTTGGATTTAATTGAACGGGATTTTTATAAGCTCTGACTAATCCTTGTAGTATGGGAAAAATTCTACTGTGAACAAGGGGAAAGCAGGCAGCACTAATTGTCTCCAGCACAGAAGAACACTATGTCAAAAAAATCCAACCCTTGAAACACATTTTCCTGTCAAAGCTTGGTTTATTAATATGCTCATCAGTCATGCAAACATTCCAAGTATGTGTCATATAATATGAATAGGAATGTGTCGGTGTCATGTGGATGAAACATACAATCCCTTTTCTTCTTCTTTTTTTTTTTTAATTAAGAGCCTTTTCAAAAGTGTATTTATGCTGTTGTGTGGTTGTTGTTCCCTCTCCTGCCAAG
This sequence comes from Rhipidura dahli, assembly GCA_013399225.1. Taxonomy (NCBI): domain Eukaryota; kingdom Metazoa; phylum Chordata; class Aves; order Passeriformes; family Rhipiduridae; genus Rhipidura; species Rhipidura dahli. The sequence continues at coordinate 32,478 of VXAC01008069.1, forward strand.
CCAGCAGGTGGGGGAGGGCTCCTTGTGCACTGCAAGGTTCTGGTCCTTCCAGCAGGAGAACTCGAGCAACCAGTAGTTTTTGTGGTCCTCAGCTTAAAGCCCAGCAAGGCCTGATGTCATCTGTGCTGTCAAAATGTTTTCACTTGTTTTCCTTCCCTTCCCTTGTCTTTCCATGTAAATGTTCAAAAATCAGACACCACAACCCATCTCAGAAGACCGGTCATTTGAAACAGCAATTTTCTCAATGTGCGTATTCTGCCAGCTGGGTGTCCCCTCAGGCACAGCCTCTGCTGAGGGCTGCACCAGGGCCACCCACACGGTCCCTGCAGCAGATCAGGGACATGTGTCTTGCTCACAGGTCTCTGGCTTTTATCTCCCTATTTCCCTCCCTGCCCCAGAGAGGGAGGGCTGAGTTATCTGAGGGGTGTGAGTGTGGCTGGCAGGCTGTGCCATCCCCGGGTGGGAAGGCGTGCCCGTGTTCAACACACGCCCCGTGCACACTCAAGGGGTTCATGACTGACATCAGGAAGGGCTCTGGGACATCTGGAAGTGCTCCCTCTTAATTCTCATCTGCCACCAGCACCTCCACAGGCACAGCCCAGACAGCACACACATGGGAATCCCTCCCCTCTCCTGGCTGAGCAACCAGCCAGGCTCCCACCGCCATCAGGAAGCGTTTGGGCAGGTCAAGGGCACTGGTTCCTCTTTGAGGGATGAAGGAAACGAGCAGGTCTGCTTTTTTAAGGACACTTTTCTTCATGTAGTCTCTTTGCCAACCCCCACACATAATGGCTGCCTGAGTGCTCTGTGTTATGGCATCTGGTCAGTTTGAATGAAAAGGGGGCTGATGCCACCAAGATTCTCCCAGCTGGTCTTGCAGCAGTAGGTCAGCAAATGCATCTGGCACAGGTGCCAAACAGGGAATGCTGGTGTGTGTAGCCCAAGTTATGTCTGTCCCAGAGGAAAGAGGGCAGAAGTAACAGCATATTTTTTCCCTGAAACCTCCTACTTCTGATGCATTTCTTCACACTTCTTCTTCATCCCTGGCGAGTGAACATATTTTGCAGATGAATAAAACAGGGCAAATGTGGTTTTCCATACATGCTCTCATGGCATCATTGAAAGCTATATGACAAACTCAGGGCAGGATTGCTTGAAATTATGTGAACTTCTGAAGATACTTCTGATTATGCATAGATTTAGTAATAAGGTGATTAAAATCATGCTCATATAAACAGCTGTAGTTTCTGGTTTCTCTTTTCTCTGTTCTGTTTTTTTACAGTGAAAAACTAGTCAACATGGAAACACTGTGGGGATTTCATTTTTAACAAAAGCACATCAAGTTAGTCGACCTTTTTTCGATATTACATGCTCTGTCCAAATTTGTAAAATTTTGTCACTGGGAAGCAATTCATATCTGTGATGAAAGAAGGTCATTTGGGCCTACATTTCTGTAAATCTATGATTTGTATCTTCTAACTTTCAGCTCCTTGGTTTTAGCCTCCATACTCCAGCTAAAGTGGTCCTGGTAAAAAAAAATGGGCATATCCATCTGCATTGCTTTCTATGCAAGGCCTCAAACCCAAAGCAGACTAATCTGTTGCCCTGACAATTTATTTCTGGCTTAGGGGTCTTTTTTGTCCTCCTTGTTTTTATAGTTACTCACCAGAACACATATATACTTCTTGCTCTACCTGCTGTCTGAAATTATACCTATGGTATAATTTCCTGTCAAGGGCAGTGTCTACACCGAGAGTAGAGAGGCTTCATATCTTTTAATTAAACGCTATTTAAAAATGTGTTTTCAGCCACGAAAGCCAGATGTTACAATACCAGCAGATGTTTGTTGATTATGGTCACCCCTACGGACAATGTTACTGATATCCTTTCTAATGTTTTAGGTGGCTAACATTAAAAGCTAAGACAACTTACTTAGAAGGCATAAGATTTCATTTCTCTGATTTAAGCCAACTCTAATCCAGTAATACAGAGGGCTTCATGTAGAGAACTGTTCTTCCATCACTCCTGGTTCTGAATATGACATTTTCAGACTACTTGAAGTTGAAATCTCCTGATAGCCAGGCTTTCAAGATATGACAACATAATTTTTATTATTATTTTTAGCTGGATAAATTACTTAAAAGGGGCATACTCATAGATGTACTTCCTCTTCCCTCCTAAATTCCTGACTTGTCAGTATAACATAAATCTGGCTGAACATTTTGTTTGAATTAAGAGATTGACATACCCACGCTGTGTATTTTTCACACTTGTCTTTCATATAGTCTTCAACAGGGCCTTCAATAATCCAGCCCTGCTTTCTCTCAATTCCCTGGATACGTGCAGAAGGAAACCCCCTCTCTCACACTTAGACTAAACACTGGCAGTGTGGGTCAGGATCCTGGATTTCTTCTTTTATTTATGTCAAACTTTCACTGAATTGAGACCACTAGTTTGACTGGGAGGTGAAAGTGGGGAATATTCTGTCAGCAACACTCAAATCTCAGCCACTGACATATCTGAGCCCTGGGGTGAGTCACCCCAAACAGCCCAGTGCCCCAGACAGGACGTGGGTGTGACCCTGCTGCCCCCTCAGCCAGCCTGTGTGCTGGGACCAGGAGGAGACCCCATCACACACCTGTCTAAGTCCTTGCTGAACCACAGTCAGGAGATGCTGTCAGGTGCTGCTTTGCTATCCTTGCCACTCAAGGCATGCTGATTTTATCATCACTTGGGCTGCTTCAGTCTTTAATTACTCCTAGTAATAGGAAGTGGAGGGTACTTAGCATATTGGAATAAAGTTCTCTGAGTCTGGAGTATGGAACAACTCTAATGAGCAGTGTCCCTTAGAAGCAATGAAGTGCTCTAGCTCCCTAGAAATGAAAGGAATTTATGTCTTTACTGATTATTGTCTTAAATTTTGTAATCAATAAACTAACTGAGCAGAGCCAGTTTGATCTTCCAGGCTTTTATTTTTAATTAGAACTAATGAATACTCAAGGGAACATGGCAGCAGAGTTATTGACTGAGTCATATAACAGATCTCTAAATAAATAAGCAATTTCTTCCCTCCGGGAAAGGAGTCAGCAGCATGTCACTCATGGATGGTGTTACACTGACAGGTACAGAGATGGTTTTCTTATGTAATATTTAATCCTAAAAATGTTTCTTAAGGCACTGTCAGAGCAGAAGCTGAAATCTGTGTAATGTTATATTCCCTTTGAATTTAGAATAAGAAAACTTTGCAACTATCTAAGTTTACAATTTGAAGCCCAGGAATAGTAGGCTTTGGTCAAGAAGGATATATAACTTTTCTACAGAAAGGTACATTGTTTCAGAATATCCCAGAGAGGCTTTGTCTTGTGACTGGTTTTGATGATACAGAGACTGCTTTTGAAGTCAGATTCTTTCATTGTTGTAGTTTGGGTTGGGGTTTTTTTTAATACCCTTTGGCTTATGCTCATCTTGCAGAATCCACTCCCATGTCCTAGCAAGTTAAACTGCTGATCCTTCAGAAAGAGAAAATGGTATAAATAGCTGTCAAGAGGGCAGGATAGATAAGTGTGCTGTCTGGAATCCCACAGATTCTAATGTCAGGCCAATCCTGCAGCACTGATTCAAGGGAAAAAAAATCCCATTCATGTCAAAATGATTTTTTTTCTCAGTCCGGTCTAGTCTGATTGTATTTTCAAATCTCTGACATATGCATAATGGTCATACAGGGACAAAGAAAGCAAAGCAATAGAGCCCACCCATCTTCAAAGACTGTGAAGTGTTAATCAGTTTTACACTTTTCATTCAGACAAAATCCATGCAGGATTTCATGCAAAGATATATTTAACTCTGATTTCTCATGATAAATTCCTAAACCAGGAGGATTGGGACAGGAGTATGAGAAAGAGATGAGTGATGGACTTCAAAGCCAAAGGAGTCCCCTGCTCACCATTTGTGGCTAGACTACAACACCCCTGATACCCTCCAGGCGAAGCAATGTACGTCATGATGCAATTGAAAAATTCTGCCTCATTGCAGCAAAGATGATGGGTTGTCATTCAAGGGAACCTCTTTAGTACCTGCTGGAATTTCACATTTATGTTTCACATTCTCAACCAATGTTTGATTTGATCTTCAGTGTACAGTTCTGCATCAGAAAAGAGGGGAGCTCACAATGAATTGTTGATGATTAGAAGCATGGGGGTTCATCCTAGGTCACAATAGATGTATTTAAGAATTCTATTGCCACCAGCTGTGAGCCATTAGCTGTTATCACCTGCTAACGACCCACCCCTGATAACAGACAATGGGCCATCAAGAAACCACCACATGACTCATGGACTTATCTCATCCTATTGTGAGATGCTCCACCCAGGAGGGGGGAGCCGGGCATTCCCACCTGGATATAAGCTGCCCTTAGAACTGCCTAAGCTGCTTAGAACTGCCTAAGCGCTGTCTGCTGGGTGACCAGAGGACAAGAGCCACCACAGACTTTCAGCTGGAGACTGGACCTTCCATGGGATCATGGCTTCAACTGGATCACTTCATCTGGACTGCTACTATCACCTTAATAGGGTATCAGGTTGTATCTGATTTTGTCAGTGCTTTTTCCTTTTATTATTTTGCTTGTTTCTAATTTTTTCTATTAATTTCAATCCTGACTTGTGATCTCCAACTGGTTTGTTTTCAAACCAATACAGGGTTTATGGACAATTTCTGCTTGCATTTTCTAATGAGTACAGCTGCTACTTTATGCAGTAGATTAAGTGAAATACTGGAAACCTCAGTGGGTCACACGACTTTTGTTTAGCTAATCTAAAGTCCTTGTTTCCTTGGCATATACATATTTTTCATGAGGTTTTTGTTTTGGTTTGGTTTTTTGTTTGTTTTTTTTGTGGGGTTTTCTGTGAGAGCTTAATATGTTTCTGTATGCTATAATCCCTGAAGACATCTTTTGGATTTGCTTCCTGCTACATTCACTCTCCATCTGCCTTCTTCTCTGCATCTGCTGCTTGTTAATCTTTAGCTTTGCTGTTGCCCCTGGTTCTGGTAAGGAGATTTGGGAAGGGCACCTCCACATTGTCTTCTACTGCAGGTACAAGGATAGAGGAAATATGAACAGGCAAAAAGAAAAGGATATGGTGAAATCCTCAGATTGGAAGAGGAAATGCAAATAAAATAAGAAGAGAAAAATCCTCAGTCTCAGGTGGAGGAGTCTTAATAAAGAAGAGCACAGCACTGCAAGATACCATATGGTATTTTAAGATACTTGTGTCTATTTTAAGATAACTCACCCCCCAAAGCATTGACAAAACAGTCACTCCTCAGTGCCTAAATGTCCCTCCTACTCTTCAGCTACAGACATTTAAAGCTGACAATATGTTTTCACTGTACATTATCATTAACCAAGACCTGGGTGCATTCATTACTTGTGGCCATGAGATACTAACGTGATACAGCCTTGAAAGGGGTTTTACTAAGGCTAAAGGGCAGTGCTGCCACAAGAACACACAAGTAGGAAACAGCCATCTATAACTAGGACCTGGAATCTAGGTCAAAGCATCTAAGCATCTCAGCTGTGGAGTGCTGCTCTGAATTCCTGCACAGCAGTGAGACATAAAACTCAAATTGAAGTTAAAGATGGCACTTGAATAATTTGAGATGGGCACAGCATAGTAGTAGCAGGACCTACACCCTAGGCCCAGGAAAATCCTTGTGTACTTATGTACCTTGGAGAAGGGGGATCTAAGTTCAGAGGACATCAGACACACACACATCAAATTCCTGGCCGTTTTTCCTTCCCTCCTTTTCATCTTTCCTTTTTCTCAATTTCTTTTCACCCCAGTCTGACCTTTCATCACTATTTAACCCTTCTTTCCTCCTCTATGTGGCAGAAATACATCTGGGTTGAGGAAAGTGAGAAAATGGGCAGCAAATAGAAGTGGACAGATGAAGAACAGAGGTAATGAAACTGATCAAGGGCTGTATCTCAGTGTGATTGCATTTTGGTATTCCAGTCTAAAAGTTTTGATATTTGATTTTTTAATATTTCAGTCTCAAAATGTTCCAAAGAAACTTTGGGATCAGTTATCTTTTTTCCTTGTCTGCCCCCAAAAAGTCTCCACCAAAAAAAAAAAAAGAAAAGAAAAAACCCCTGAGTTTTCATGGCAGGAGTTTACCTGGAAAAGCCTGTGAATACCTTCCTGTCACTGAAGACATCCTTCTCCTCCGGGAAAGAAAGGTTTTTTCTCCCGCAAACAATTGCTAAAAATTATCTGTAAGGAATGGTCACAGAAGTGTCTTCAGGACTAATCTTCTCCCCCAGCTTTGGCTGTAAATGCAGTCCCTCAGTGTAGCTGCCTTCCTGTTTTGGATCTGCTGTCCTTCACTGAGGACAACCAGAGCAGTGGTGACAACGGCAGTGTCAGGCAACTTCACAGACGTCACCTGTAACTCCTTAAACAAAAATTTTGCTATGAGGAAGTCAGTCAAATTCCCTCCTATCACACTTCTATTTGTCAAAAATCCATGAGCTGCCCTTGCAGCTCACCCAGTGATGGATTTAATGGTGCAGCATGTCGGGATGTCTGGCACAGGGGCACGCCCAGGCTGCCCGGCTCAGCGTCCACCCGCACGGCTGCCCCGACGCTGGGCTCGCTCTGTCCTTTCTTTCCCGGGTGGCACAGAGCCATGGCCTACCACAAAGCCTCCATTGTTGCAACATAAAGGACAAAACATGCATGTTTAGTCTGATCAGTGCTGGAACAAATCGCTTATACTTATCAGATTGCAAGGTCCTTTCTGGGAACAGAAATTTGGAGTCTGCAGAAAGCTGAAAAAAACCCCACAAATGAAAGCAAGCCAGGCAACTCAAAATACAGTGAGATATCTCCACCTCTGAGTCATGGTGAGTTGCTCATTTGTGTAACTAAGCATTACAGAGCTATTGTGGGACACATCCAGAGATCCGGGCCGGAGGAAAGCAACTTTCTTATCATTAAATATTTACCTGAGATACTAATCCTTACTGCCTAAAAACATATTTCTCCCTGTTAGAAAGGCAGATGTAAACTAAAAACTTAAGAATTGCAACCTGATACAAGATTAGTCCAATGTCCTCTATTGCACCACATATCTCTGAGAAATTGCCAAGGGCTGTTTGTGGGTAATTACTGCCCAGGAAGTTTCTTTCCCTCACAGCACTCCAGCATGTGTCATCAACACATCATAATGCTGATGGCACATACTTCAAAATGCCCTAACATGCCAAACTGTGACAGAGATAAAAATCGTATATATGTCATCTGTGTAAATGATTGTCCCTTATTTAAATTTTGCCTGATAAGGAATGGCCAAAACATGTGTTAGTCCTGAACCTAACCAGGCTTGAAACCAAGCACTTAAGGAAAGGATCACCTGATGCAATTGCTGAGATCTGTAGTTCAGTGACCTTGCTGGTTTCCTTCAGTCTTGTACTATTTCCAGGTTTCTTCAAACAGCCTTTTGATTGTTACTAACCATCTTCTGCATCTCTAAGTAAGCTATTATATGTTATTTTCCTCTAAGTTTTAATAACACTGGGTTTGATGCCAAAGGGCCCTCATGGAGAGAGAACAATCAAATATGTTCCTTGTTGAACTTCAGAAATAATCTGTTTATACCCAGACCCTGTCCAAATAACATTTTGTTGTTCTGGGAGTACAGTTTATTTAGTGTAACAAGTTCCCCAAAGTAAGTGGAGTCAAGGTTTCACAGCCTTCCTCTGCCTTTATATTTAGTGTCCTTAGGGCTTGTCTCCTTAGGGCTTCCTCCCTTTCTTCCTTCCTTCCTCCCTCCAGAAATGGCATTTTCTGAGTCACTCATGCAACCCTAACCTTGGCTTTTCTCTTTTCAGGTAAACCAAAAGATTCTAAATGCCTGACTTTGGTTTAGCTGGGAGTGGCAGGACATTTACTCTTCCTATTTCACCCTAATTTACACTCATGTTTCTTAATCCAAACAGGTCACTGCATTAAGAGTGCATATTTTGGCATCATCTGCAGGGTTCACAAAAAAACCTTTTCAGTAAATATCTCTATTTTTACTCACCATATGACAGAAGAAAGAAGTAAAATAAAATAGAACTTATTGTCTATTCTTCTTTTCTTTTGTTATTAGTAGTTTACTCTTGCAATAAGTCTTTAAAATTTTTCCAGTGTAATTCACAGCCTCCCTTCAGTGTAGGAAAAATGCAGTGTTTAGATATTTAGGCCATAGTCACAGTTTCCACTGAAATGTGCCTGAAGAATGTGATTCCTAATGACTGGGTTAGCTCCCAGAGGCAGCAATTCCTCTAGCTGTCATGTCTGGAAGACACCTTACCTGTTTTACCATCCCCAAAAAAACGTTCTTTACTGGTTGTCCCACTCTGCTAACTGGATCTATTCTGTTAGCTCCACAAATCCAGCTAAGGGAAGTGATTAAACCTGACAGACACTGTTTTGTTTGGTGATCTTTTCATCCCCAGCAGCTGGACAACTGGAAAATGAGATTTGTGAGCAGATAGCTGTCCTGTCTAGCACAGTCTGAAAGTTTTACTATTGATTTTTATAGGATTTTGTAACATAAATGTCTCGGTCAGATGGAATGAGGTGCAGCACTAAAGGTACTCTGTGTGTGTTTGCAGATGTGTTTAAAAATACCAAAAAGTACATTTCTGATCAAATGCATTTCCACAATTCCCTTCTTTCTCCTCCATCTTTTCCTGAAGGCTCTTCTTCTGTGTGTCGCAGTGGTGAAGCAGCATCAGTGATTCCGTAGAGTTTTATCATTTTGTGGAACATACAAAAGAAACATCATTTTGCATTTGCAGCTTAATTGTTTTCCTCTAACTTGTGAAAGAAGTATTTTACATACTTATCAATCCTTCATGATAAAAAGGTGTATCTGGACAAAATAGGTGTTCCTGTCTGCACCTGACCCTTTGACAATGCTTTCCTCATTGGCAGAGCTGGGTCAGGGTTGGAGGAACAATTTAAGGAGGACTCACAGCCCATGTAGGCCACTTGGTTTGATGACGGAGCCCCAGGCAGTACCTGAGCTCCCCTTCTGCTTTTATCAGGACACATATCTCCCTGGAATTAAGGAGAAACAGGAAAAAACATATCACAGCAGTGTGACCCAGACACTGCCCAGTCCACAGGCTCTGTATTGCAACAGATCCCAGCACACTGCAGCCTTTGCCAGAACCCCAGTTCCCAGAAAAAAAGGAGGATGGAACTGAGAAGGGAAGACAGCCAGGGAAGCCAGGGTGATGGGATGCTGCTAAAGAGCTGTGCCTTAGGCACCTCCTCTCACCTCTGTGTCCTTTCCATGGTCCCTTGACAGCATCCATGTGGGACATGAGGGCTGTGGGACCCAGCCTGGGAACATCAAAGTGAGATATCCAAGATATCTATCAATCAAAATGTTGGCAGTGAATGATAGAGGCAGTGGGACAGGTTATGTTCAATGGCTGAAAGCTGGAAAGGAAACAGAAGTGCTTCAGCAGTTTGATGGGAGAACCTGGAAAGACACTACGAGCAGTATGCTATAGTTGGAATTGGTGAAAGAAACATGAACCTAGTAGCACTGTCTTCCTTTGAGAATTAGGAAAATTAGGATGGAAAAGCTGGCAAATTAAAAGGACGGAGTAAGCATAATAAAGAAAGGAAGAAAAAATCATGGAAGAATCAATCCTAGCAAAATTATTGAGAAAAACACTGAAAATCTCTGGGCACAGGCTGTACAAGATCTACAGAACAATGATAAAGAGTTTAAAATTGGCTTTCTGTGCTGATCAAGTCTGGTAATTTTGTTAACAGTGAATATTCACAGCTCGAGAAAAAATTATATTTTCAGCTCCTGTTAACTGACACCCATTTATGTGTGTTAAGGCCTCCCCTGACAAAAGCAGTAATTTCATTATCTGTGAGCCAGCTGATGTTAATGGTCTCTTTACAGCTGGAGGTAGTGGAGAAGGTGCTGAAAGAAATAAGGGCACAGAAGGGCAGTGTCTAAGCTGGGGCATGGGTTAAAGGACAGGTGTTGAATGAAAGGAGATTCAGCAGTTCTCATACTCTAGACCCTTTTTCCATTTTTCCCTGAGCTTTTTTGCTCATCACGCCACTGTTGCCCGTGGTGACGTGGGTGTCTGGGGTGAGGAGTGTGCCTGGCTTCTTCAGCTGCAGTGACAAATTCTGCTGCCTACTAACCTGATTCGTGCTTGAACCAGTAACCCAGAGCTGGGAGGCTGCCTAGCTCATTAAAAATTCCCTGAGCGAGTTTTCTGACCCAGTTCCAAAACAACAGAGAAAGCTTTTTAAGTTGGTTTTTGGCATTCATGTCATAAAAGATTCAGGCAACATATGGATTATTTATTCACGTAGGGGATTTAAAATTGCTGGTTTATTTATAAAAAATGCATCTGATTTTCAGCACTGTCTTTGTTTCACAACTATTCAGGCAGCTACTAAAGGAGAAGGTGGAAGGGAAAAGGAAGAAACTGGGACAAGGTCCTAGGCATGACTGCAAGGAACCAACAAATCCAGTTCCACTGCCAAACCGTGTTAATGAAAGAGCTGAGTTTACTTTCTACATGCCTGTGAAGGGCAAAAGGGCACATTTATTATCTCAGCTACTTTATTTGATTCTTTCTATATAAAGGACTTACCCCATTCTCCATGTATTTTGGATTCGTCAAAAAAAATATTGCACCCAGATCTTCTTGTACAGCATGTCCTTCATTCCAGAGTCAGACCCACAACAGATGTCAGCAGGGACAGGTCCACTGAAGACACACCAGCTGTCCTGATTCATTCCAGCTTCAGCTCTACTCCATGCTCTGTTTATGAAAATGAATACAGGCTCACAGCTTCACCAAAACTGTTGTGCTCCAGGCTCTAGCTAGGAGCCCCCTGCTATTGCAGCTGTGCTCTGTGACAAATCCCTTTTGAGGAAAATGAAGGTAAAAATAGAAAAGCAACGTTGTTGTTATTGCAGATGAATCTCAGGCGGGCAACAGCCTCTCTCCATGACCTTCAGGGAGAGAAAGTTTGTTTCCCCGGGAAAACTCAAACTCTTCAGTTTGAAGAGTCAGGTCTCTTTTCTAGAGCCAGAGTAAGAAACAGAAGGACAACCAGCTGCAGTTTCTATCCCTTCCAGCACTGGTTAATGAAGAACTAAAATGGGACACGAAGAAACGAAGTGTAGAGATACACACAGGACTTTTACAGCCCCACAAAAAGGTTGGAAGCACAAAGAACAGGAGCTCAGAAGCAACAGTGATGAGCATGATGGAAGAAATTTGGGTTGTGCACATGGACCCCAAAAGTGATGCTGCCACTGGGGGCCCCAGCCATTCTCCCTGCAGCATCACAGCCTCCCCACATACTCCTCTGCTCTCCTGAGGTTCACTCCATTCCTTTCCCTCTGGATAAGTCTTGTCTGACCTTAAAGATCAAAACATTCCATTTCTAAAGTTTTCAGCCCAGGAACAGCAAAGGAGCTGTGCAGTGGATCAGAACCCAGCAGCTTCCCAGATGATAAAAAGGCAGACGTCTCCACACACTCATCTTGCAGTTCAAAAATTCCCGAAACAATGCAGCCAAAGTCACATTATATCTTGGATAAACATCTATTGCTGCAGCCATGGAAAAAAACCCCAGGTAATTAGCTATATCTTGCCAATGTTCCCCAGCAAGACAAATAAAAGAGTCCACGCAATTGTAAGTCAAATAGCCTGAAACGAATCCAGGTAAAATAGCTGATCCAAGAGTCAACTAATACAGAATTAAAAGAAAGTGGTATATTTAATGCTGAACAAAGTGCAATTATGAAAAAGTAGCTTGTTATCTGTTGATAATATTGTGAGATTGATTGTAAAATCTAGCTGAGGCTGTTGTAACAGACTCTGCAGGATGTATGATGTGGCACAGCATGGCATTTTGATTAAGAGGCAGAGTGGATTAAAAACTTGCTGGTAGGTCTCAAAATGTAATGGGGACTTTTGTTTTCATGGTTACATTTCTAGAGCTTCCCACAGAGATGATTTTTGAACATTATGCCATTTAAAAGTCTTCAGTAACAACCTGGAGAAAAGCAGTCATTTGCAAAATGTTAAAGGAAATAAAAGGTGCACTAATCAATTATGAACAAAACAGGTCTCTGATACAGAGCAATATGAACCTGTCAGTAAATAAGATCCAAGTAAGCAATACATGTTGGAGTGTGGCCTGGAATGAAAATATGTCTCTACAAAGACTACAAGTTGAGTTCTGGAGAGGGCTGTAGTGGAGGCTGGTGGTCCTGGCACATCACCTGCTTCAGGATGATGATGGCAAAACCACCTGCTCTCATCTTTCCTATATGCTGGTTATAGCAGCACAAAGCAAAAGGACCAGAGAGGTTTGTGTCATACCCACAGCAAGGCTGCTACTGCAATATTTGTCTCATCTGATGCCTATAAATTCAAGGAAGATGTTGATGAAATTGGAGAAGATTCAGGAAGGGACCACAGAAATTATGGCAGGGCTGGAAATATGTCTCGTGAGAATGAAAAAAAAAGGGATCTAACCTATTTAGTTTATTCAGATGTATGTTGGCCAAGGAGCTGTTTGCTTTTTAAATGTGGAGAAGAGAGATATGATAGTTAGTCTTCACACTGACAAACAAATACAAAAGATGGAAAATCAAGCTAGCCAAATACAGGGTATTTTTCACATGCTTCCCTAGGGATAGCAAAATCTATGCATCTTTCAGATCCACCCCTTGTTTTTCCTCTTCCTCTCCCATTCAAGCAAATTTTAAATACCTTTAATATGTTTGTCCAGTTACAACCAGCATTACTGGGGTGAGGCAGCGGGAAAAGAGAAATCTCAAGGATATGACAGGTCCCTGAGTGTCCTGACACCCAGCAGTGGGGCAGAGCACTGTGCTGAACCATGCCCCTGTTCAGAGGAGGGCAGCAGCTGTGATTGTGTGCCACAGTGTCTAGCACAGACACCAGCTGGGCAGTGCTTACACACACACACACACTGCTCACTTAGCCAGGTCATGATGCATTTGGCTTACACTAGATTTTTCTAAGAGACTGGACAAGAGCATAACAAAGACTGAATCAGAGCAATCCTGTGGTTTGTCTGTTATAGAAGATCAAAGCAGATGTCTGTGGTAGCCTTTCTGGCCTTGCTGTCTCTGAATCCCTGACCGTTTGACTCATAAAAACTAAGAGTGCCAGCACTAGAGAGTAGGTGATACAAGGGAAAGAGCAAAGTGTTGGGGAATACAGGATGTAAAGGAGGTTTGAGCCAGGCATGAAACACTTGTGCTGCAGCACTGTCAGCCAAGTCTGGAAGCAAATGTGATTCCCAGCCCCCAGGCAGTGAGCCCAGGTGAACAGGGGCTTCAGTGACACCAGCCTTTGAGCTGTCCCATTTAGCACTGACTTGGGTGTAGCTACAGGGCCTGCAGTCACACCTTTTGGTGTCAAAGGAGCATGTCCTACCAGAGTCTCACACAGCATGCAAGCTATTCTCCTTAGAGCACTTCATTTATCCTGAATATTTCACCTGGAAAGCAGTCTGCACAGGAGGAAGGAAGCAGCCTGGGTGCTGGGGCTGTGGGTGAGCTGGTGAGGAGCTGGTCCTCTGGGTGCTCCACAGCCAGAATCCTTCAAGAAAGGCACAACCTCCTTCACCAGGGAACAGCACTCACTCAGAGTTCTGAGTGAGGGAGGTAATTTAAGGTAATTTAACACAGAGAGGTAATTTAAGACTGTCACTGACAGATTTATTCCATTTCCTTTTCAGACAAGCATTTAGTAAATAGAGTTGAGGGTGCTGGGACTGTCGTAGGTGCAGTGACAGACTGGCTTCACTTGAGTACACAGGTGTGACTTTGGTGCTCTGGCTGGTTACAACCATCCAAAAACCTGCCTTTGGAGCAATAGGTTACCTATTATTACCATATGCCATTACCATATATTTTCCATATATGAAATGGGCAAAATATAGTTTTGAGTGGGTCTGTTCCACCTTTGATCTCCTGGCTTGAGCCATTCCTGGGAATTCAAAGGTATTATCTGAAGCCATAGACAATTATGGAAAAAAACTGGACAATGCAGGTGTTGCTGCTTCTGAATCCATGGTGGCACCTACACTCCTGCACTTTGTAACCCAGTCTTGCCGGGCTCCATGAAGAAAAGCAGTGTACACCCCAGCTGCCCAGTCACTGCCCCAGAAATGCAGTCCTGTGGGTGCAGGATGAGCCCAGTGCTATCAACTCAGGCTCAGCCTAAGACATAAACTGTCCAGTTTTGCACAGTGTAGTCTCTCTTCTAATAAGGCAGCTCTTATTGTCAGGTCCTGAGCAAAAACCAGATGAGCCCTGAGCAGGGTGTTTTGTGTGACCTATTTTCTTGAATGTATTTTTTTCTATAAACGTACTCAAATGAATAGGAATTAGGAACCTTGCAAAAAAATTGTCTATTGCACCTGAAACACAGGAAGTTCACAGGACCCTGGTAGGTGTGAGACTTTCTCCAAGTCTCTGGAGCAGCCAACTCAGTCCCACTAGCATAGGCATCTGCAGGCTGCTGGGACATTTGGGATGAACTTGGGGTGCAGCCCAAATTCTCCCTCTTGGTGCAGTGTCTTAGCTGCTCTGCTGTTTGTGTGACACTCCAGAGCCACAGTACAACCAAGGCTTGTTTCAAAAACTCATCAGCTGATGATGTGGGGCGCAGCAGATACCTTACAGAAGACTTGTGGCTACCTCTCCTGCTGCAGTTTCTCATGCTACCCCTCTGCAGACATAAAAACCAAAGGTGTTGCTGACTTTTTCTGAAAAGATTGCAGCTCAAAAGGCTTCATGTCAGCCTAGTGGGCATAAGATAAAAAGAAGAGTACAGTTTTTGTGCATGGAGAAGAGGATGTTCACAATGCTTGTTCATGGAAGAAAGAAAAAGGCTCTGCAGGAAAGACCTCTAAACACTGGAAATCTTTTAATAGCAATGTATCTTCCTGAATCAACACAGTCAGCCAATAGTGTTACAGAGTTAAATATCACACTAACTTCCTACATATCTTCCTCCTTGTGGTCCTAACCTTTACTCTTCCATCTATGCTACCTGCCTCCTGTGCTCCTTTCTCTTTCTGAGCTTGTTCTGCCTTCCCTGGCTGATGCTGACATGTTCTCCATCAGTAAATACCAGCTGCTCTTTAGAAGTCAGTGATGAATTGGAGGGGGGAAAAGAAAACTGAAGCCAGATTTTCTGTGGTGGTTAAAAGGCACTAAATCTGACCCTGGGCTGCCACCCCAGGGCTCTCTGGTCAAGGCTGTTGGCCAAGGAAAGCACATGTGTGGAAGGGGAAGGGCTGTGGGTCTGCCCATTGCTCCCAGCTGGGCTGGCATCAGGCTCTCTGAGAATTGCACAGAGCAGAGAAGGGAAGCCTTGCTTAGGAAGCAGCCATGCTTCTCCACAGACAGCCCAAAGGACACATCTCTTTCTGCCCTGAGATATTTATTAGTGAGGGATTGGACCAAACCTCCCTGACCTTTGCCCAAATTTGCATGTTATTAACAACATGGCCTTGTTAAATATCCTTAGCCTGAGCTAGAAAATACCTGGAATTGGCCTCAGAGAGGCTTTGGAGAAGAGGCTTTGATTGGGTTTAGGCTGTACAGAGTAAAGTTGCTTTTCACTTTGGCAGCATGGACAGCACTGGTAGGTTTTCCACTCAGCAAGTCCTGCCAGCATTTAAGGATTCAGATACTCAATGGGGATTTATTATTTAGTCAAAAGCAGAGACAAAATTAGCAAGGATAAAACAGAATTTACAACAGCTGTGTGTAAAGCTCTATCAAACAGGCTTTTTGCTGAGAGCTTAACCTACAAATATGCCATGTAGTTCTCCTTTTCATTGCAGAACAAGTGTTTGGTGTCTTTATAGTGGCAAGATCTAGCATAAGAATAAAGTCTTTTTTGTGTTCATTTTCAGTCATACTGATACAAACATGCAGAGGTGTCTGTAACTGTGCTTAAAGTGAAGAGCTATAAAAACTGCCATGCACATATTTTTTTCTAGACTCCCAGAAGCTGTGAGTCAATCACCACTGATTATGCATAGAAAGTCCCATATAACCTTGCAGAAATTTCATTACAGGTACTGTGTAAAAATTGTGCAGAAGTGCAGAAGTTCAGGCAGTATACAGAAATACAATATTTGACGTGTTTATAAACTGCTGGCAAATGCAAAGGAGCTTCCCAAGCAGCATTCATTAGTATAAAATATGGTTATGTTTCCTCCTGCTATCACTATAATATTTCCCTTGTCTGTTTTCATTTCTTCTAGTTGAACAGAACTCCAGTGTCAGCAAAACCAGTCTTCCCTTGCTATCCAAAGGGCTTGCAGTGAGCGTGGCCCCTGGGATCTGGCATATGGGTACATGAGAGTGACAGTCCCCATGGGTTTCCCTGTCCCTGTGAGTGCTTCTCACCCCAACTCCCAGGCCCACAGCTCCCAGGCTGCCCTGACACCTCCCAGAGTGAAGAGGGAAGTGTAAAATCCTGTCATGACAGAAATGGGATGGCATTAACTCAGGGGATGTCTTCATCCACAGGGTGGAAAGCTGTGCAAGGAAAAACACCTGCTCTGCCAGCTTCCCAAATGAGGCAAGCAGAGAGACAGCCCCCAGCTCAGCTGCTCTGGAGCAGGGTTAGGAGCCTGTGTGGTGATTACCCTGGGCTGTAGCCAAAGGCACTCAGAAGTAATCAGCCTTGCAGGCTGCTTGGATCATTTGCTCCTTTTTTGCTTTTCCTTGGTGCTAAGTACCATCCCTGAACAGCTTAATGAGGCAGAGTCCAAAAAGTCTGCTATTTATTGAGTTGCAAAACGTGCCAGATTGACAAACCAATGGTATATTAATTTAATATGTTATTTGGATATCAAGGCATGTGGATAAATAGATTTATTACTGAGCAAGAATTTAGAAAATATTAATAGAAGAATTTATGTTCAGAGTGTTCATGTATGTTTCTTCTACCTTCTGCACAGGGATGTGTATATATTGCATTTAATATCTTCTATGGTTTGATATCTGTTCACATGCATATATATTTGGGATAAAAGAAAGTAGTGCAATTAGGTTTTGAGTATGCATTCACTGTAGGCATTCTGCAGCACTTTTTCCATCAAAAATATTGTTATTCCACATGCTTACTACAGGAAAGGCATGAAGATTTGCATGCATTTTTCTGTGCTAGGATAACCTAACCAAGGGTATTGTTCTTGAAGGGATATATAAAAATTCTTGAGATTGTTTTTAGTCACAGAAAAATAAAAACTGAATATCTCCTGTATTTATTCTTTTGAACTATGATAGTGATATTCAGAAACTGGCAAAGATACTATTTAATTACTTCTTGAGGACTGAGATGTTAAAAATACAGCATCATCACAATAATAGCAATAGTAGTAGTAAACAATAATAATAACAGCAGCAAAAATAATAATTTTAACAAATAATGCAGGGAGTCCTGGGCATCCTGGAGATGCACTGCAGTGGAGGGTGTTGTATCTCGTTGCCAGGGGACAACATACCCTGTGACATGGCTGCTCTGCAGGGAGAAGGGAGACAGTGACCATTTGGTTTGCTAGGACCTCCTCCTGTGACTTCAGGGAAAAAAAAAATCATCTATTACTATTTCTGGTTAATCTCAGTGGATTTTTGAAGAGCCATGAATTTCATACCTCACACTGTCCATGTTCACACCACTGCTTCAGAATGCACACCTGATTCTGCCTTGGTTCCTCCATAGGCTGTAAGAGACCCAGGGTTTTGCTCCTTATTTTTAATTTTCCTCATCTTGAGGCTTTGAATCAAAGACTAGAGAAAGCAGTGGCAGTTTTTTTACAGTTTTGGTTTTTCATTAATGGTGGTTTCTTCTCTTACTGTATTCAGGACAAGAGGCAGCCTGGGATAGCTCAGACACCTATTGAAGCACGTTACAGAACCCAGTACAAGCTGTGCTTTGACAGGGGAGCTCCATGACTTCACTCCCATTGCTTGGCTCAAGGCTCTGCTCTGCCATCCCTGAAAGCTGATTTAAGAGTGGGCCAGTGTCAAAAGTGGTGGTTTCATCTTTCCTCAGTCACCTTTCAGCCTGCTGCTGGCCGCACGTTGTTGTGGTGTCCCTCAGACTGGTACCAGTGTTCACATGGCCGTGCCATGAACTGGATCTCGTGGTTTATCTGCCTCAAAACGGAACATTACTTTTGTAACTGCCAGTGACAGGCTAATTTCCAGCAGCTGACTGCCCAAAGGAAGGGCTGGGTCAAGGGAGGGATTAAAGAGAGTAAGGAGAAAGTAGTGATGACTACAGGACAACCAGTTTAGTGAAAAACAGCTCACATATTGATTTTAAGAGACCAAGAGAAAATAACACCCTTTTCAGAGCATGGCTTGCATGTGGTGGTATTCTTAAAGGGCATTTCTCCCTCTCTGTTAAGTTTGCACTTGCAAAATATGCTATTAAATAAACAACTAAATGTACCATAAAATGATACACTCTGTTTTTCTACACTTTACTGTCCTTTGATCGTCAAATAAAGCACAAAAGAGAAGACAGTGAGGGAATTAAGGGAAAGAAAAAGAAGAGAATGGAATTTAAAAATAGGTCTTTGACCTGAAAATCAGTGATGAGAAGAGAATCTTCTCTTTAGTTTATGGAAATTACAGTCTGCTGCCTAGATAGAGATAACTCTGCAATGCAACTTCATTCTTGCTGAGCTTTTCTTTCCTTTAATCCTGCTGACTAGAAACAGTCTATTTCTGTACTGTAAGCACCTTCTACTTCAACTGAAAATCTTTAATTTAATTTTTCTAGGCAGGAATCATCTTGAGATTCATGTGTGTGACTACTCCTTTCTGGCTTCATAGAGAGAATAAAATTTATAAATCAGGTACTGCAGTTTTTCTGCATTTCATCTGCTGGGAAAGGGGGAATTAGAGAGATTCCATGTGGAGATTCATCTAATAACAAAATTATAAACGCAATGCTTGCATGGCAGCAGCAGTTGGGATAAAGAATGCAATGTGGAGTACAAAAATGCATAGCTAGCTCATGAGCTAGTCATAGCTGGCTTAATTTCACTGAAGTTGCTGGAATTGTGCTTATATTTTCTTCCAGCTGAAGAGCAGAAAAGTAAAGAACTTTCATCAAAAATACAGCCAGATGTATTTCACAGAGATTTAGATATTGGGCTGATGTGCATGTAAGAGGAAAAAGAGAAGACTGTAGATAGTTTTTCTCAGTTGTAAGGAATTACTGACACACTGACACACCACAGACAACTGATTTAATCCCCTGAATAGCTCTGTAGGAAAAGTTGGAGAAATTGCTAACAATGGTGAAAGGGCTGGCAAGACAAAATGCTGCAACACTGCAAGAAGCATTTAATTATGCAGCCCTATGGCCATGGTCATCTGTACAATAAAAACCAAGTTGATTGTTTTTGCACTGCCTCTGTGGATTTGCAAAGCCTCTGACCATGGCTCACAGGTCCCAGCAGAGCTTTTCCTGCTGCAACTCCAGTGGCTGCTGTCAGTGTAAATCCATCCACCACAAAACAGCCCTGCTCCTCCCTATGATACAGTTGTCAATTTTTAATCTCCAGTGTTAGACATAATTTTTCTTAAATGTCTTTTAAGTTTTCACATGTGTTTTTTGTCACTGTCTTTCTTGTGTTTCTGTTATAAAGGCAGAAAGTCCCTTTGCTCTCTGCAGCACTTGGTGCAGAGCTTTCTGAAGGTGTAAATCATGGAAATAGTGGCCCAATGCAATGCCAGTAATGGGGATCATGGATTTGTCAGCAGCAGGTCACACACCTATTTCTATAATGTTTGGTGTAAAATAACAGATGCTGGCCATGCCATCACATTTGATGTTTGGTGTCAGGGTTATTTCTATGAGAGAGCAGAGCAGCCAGCCAGGAGCTCCCACCTGTGGCTGTACCACAAGGCAGGGAAGCAATATGGGGAAACAAAAGGGAGCAGAAAATTATGTTCTCTCTTCAAGTCCTTTGTAAATTTCCTCATGCAGTACAACAGAGGCCATTTGACAAAAGGCAGAGGGGTATCTGTAGTCAGAGCAGCAAGCTGGGACCCCGACAAAGACATGGGTTTCTGTCTCATGTAAGCTGCCAGTGCATGGCTGAAATTAAGTGAGAAGCAGGATTTTAGGCCCTCCATTCCCTAGCATTTATTGGGAAACTAGACCAGTGATGCCAAAACTATTTTGGTTGGGCAGTAAAAGAATTTTGAGCACCTCCCCCCAATACTTATTTATTTATTTATGAATAAATAAATGTAGGACTATACTCATATGACAACAATAGAAATAAAACTAGGATGAGACAAAGGCAAAAAAAAAGGTTATTTTATTTTTAAATTTAATTAATTAATGCACAAAACATTTTTTCTTTCTGCCCCACCATGGCTTGTATTGTGCAGCCTTGATTTGTGCACACCCTGCCTTGGAGGGCACCAGTTTAGCCAGCCCCCACACTCCTTGTGCCCTCTCTGGAGAGCAATGTCTCCTTCCTCCCCACAGGAGGTCACGGGTGTTTGCCTTGCATTTGGCAACCTTGTCCTCCCCACACACTTGGCTCAGAGCAGAGCTGTCATTGCCTTTAGAAATTCTGTGCCCTGGGCATCCCTGTTAACCACTTTAATGTTGCTCATATCACATTAATACAATCACTTAAGCAGCAGGTGCTGAGTTTTAATTACATCCATGTCATGTTCAGCCTGCACAGCACGCAGATGTGTTATTTTTCTGCTCAATATACACATCTGTTCAAATTATTCTAAAGCACTGGTGTCAGAACAGTGCAAAAATATCAAAGTATGCTCTTTTGAATTTTTGTACAATGAGTGTTCAAGCAATAAACTTTTCCAGACTTCTTTATGCTGTAGAAGAAGCAGATCCCACCTTTCTCCTGGAAATATTTTCCATGTTCTAAGCCTAATGCCACCATTAGGTACAGCTCCATCCCAATGTGCAGACACCTTCCACAAAACCAGCAACAAAAAAGCCCAGGCTAACACATTTGTGTGCCTTCTCCAACCTCTCCAGCCCTAAGAAGAAGTTGGTCTGACCATTTTCCTAAGTCCAGGAAGCAGATCCTGTCCTTCACAGCAGGCAAAGCCTTTGGCATCAACCTTGACTTTCTTCTTACATCACTTTGCAGCCTTCTGCTATTCTTCCATCTCCCAGTCCTAATCCTAGGACCAAACTAGATGCAGAACTTGCAGCATCATTCACCATTTTCTTTGCTTTTAGGTGTATTGCTCTGTGTAGGCTTCATGGGAAATCAAACTGCAGTTATTCCCTCTGCAAGATGCTAAATGTGCTTGGCTCTGCTCGGTGCCAGGGCTGCCCCACACGCACTCAGCTCTGGAGGAGGCAGCTCTCACACCATGGTTTCAGGATCCAGAGGGTGAGAAGCATCTGGTTATCTTTGGGGGCAAGGGCTTTCAATTTCTTTCTCAGGAGATTTTGTGCCAAGTTCTGGTTTCCATGGGGGTTATAAAAAAATTCTTACAAAGCCCAGAACTTTTTCATGCATTTAGTAGGATTTGACCACCACCAGCACTGTGGCTTATGGTGATAACTGAGTTTTGTTGCCTGCACCTTTGACTGGGCCTGTGGGCTGTCATTCGAATGGGGGCTAGGATTTTTTTTGGTGTTTGAATAAAGTAAACTGAAGCTTTCCAACCCCCCACTGGAGACCTCACTCTGCAGGAGGCTGGGCTAGGAAGAAGGCTGGGATGACTTGTGTCAAAAGCCTTTTCTCACCTTTTGCAGTCTGACTGCTGTGAAGTACCTCAGGGATGCTCCTGTAAGCTGATCACAAATTTAGGGTTGAACCCCATGGGGAAAGAGGACTAATGGCCTCACCAAATCCTCATAGCTGCTGATGTTCTCTAAAATCCAATAACTAACGGAGGATGTTTGCTCTGGTCTGTAGCAACTGAGAGGTTATGAAAGCAGCTGCCTTCAATTACAGCCCATCTTTTCTCTCTTTTCTCAACTGTAATTCTCTGTCTGGATGGATTTAAGGGCAGGGCGCTGGAAAATCAATAGCCTGAGGAATGAAAGTCATTGTTGGCATTTATATAAACTGCAGTCTAGAGAAGGAAAGGAGCTGAAAGTATTAGTCTAGGGTTTTGTTCTTTTCCTTTCTTGCTCTTCCTCAGTGTGTAACTCAGACCAGGTTAGGATTTCTTCTCACTGGGAGTTCAGAAGCCTGCTTCCCTGCCTAGGCAGATTGCTCCTGGGTGAGGCTGGCCAGGGGAAGATTCCCCATCCTACATGTGGGAATCAGAATCCTTTGCCTGCTGGAACAAGAACTAATTTCCTCCTTATTTATTCCAGGTTAGTGTTGGAGTTATTTATGTTTTGCCCTGGAGTCAGGCAAACCTGGAAACATTGCAGAACACCTAAGTCCTCTCTATGACCTCTTTAAAACAATGTCTGTACCAAGGCAAAGACAATGGCTGTGTTGCTCAGCTTATTAGAAAACAAGGCAAAGCAAGACTCCTGCTGTTGATGCTGAGGTTCTGAAAATATTCCTTGAAACAATTTCCTAGGAAAGGTTTCATTTTTCCTTCTTGTGAAGTATTTATGACAGGAGTTACATTTGTAAAAAGAAAAATGTTTGTCTTTGGCAGAGCTACATTCATTCAGTATCTTAGAAAAGTAATTTCAGGAGAAGACACTTAGGTAACACTCCAGTTTGTCTGACTGTTCTCCAAAGAAGTCACCTTAATTTCTTGGTCATAATGCTAAAATTATAAACTTTGTCATTATTACATAAGGAAGAGGCAAGATTCAGTCTCTTTGGATTTTAAAGTAGCCACAAGAGAGTAACATTCCTTATGTTTGACAGCTTTTATGGATGCCCCTATTTTAATAGGTGTATCATTAAAGAGGGTGAAAATTTCATTTTAGGTGAAAACATCAAACTCTGAAAATCTCTCAGAATGTCCTGTTTGTCCTCTGGTTATAACATTTTTTATGGCATATGTTAATAATTTATGGAGAAAAAAAATAATTACGGTTAAACTACTACTACTTCCTGCATAAAAGCAGCTTATTGACCTTTCTAAACCCATTTCTTTCCATTTTTTTATTAGCTTATCCATGGGTTCTGTTGGAGGTTGAAGTTCAGAAATTCCCGATGCAAAGAATAACTTCTTGTTTGTATGATGTAAAGTGCCCTGAGTCCACTAAAAATTCAGGAGGGAGAAAAGAGAAATAACAAATCATTTCTCAGTGCACAGAATATGCCTGGACCAGCAAGTCGGGTAGTACACAGCAGAATATGTTCTGCTATCAATGAAGTTTTGGGACTATTTCCATTATGCAGAGGTCTGTCACCAGAAAAAAAAAATATGATCACTGTGAATGCTGTTAAGAGATGTGTTTTCAATGGCACTTTACATCCAGAAATGCACAAATACTTCACGTGCTTCAGTTCCTACAGTACCACCTAACTTCACAGAAAGATGGGGAAATGGAGGAACCAAAGAGCCATTGCCTCAAGTCCCCTGCTCTGAATTCCAGTTTCTGCTCACCCCTCCAGAAGGGAAAAAGGCAAATGGAGAAGAGAGCTTGTAGGCACACAAACAGCGTCCTGCTTTTGACAGCTGCCACGTGCTGCCAGACACTCAGCCTGATGCATTTGCAACCATCTGATGTGCCAGTTCTGCAGTCCTGCTCCTCTAGTTACAGCACCAGTCCCTGGAGCTTTTAAAGTAATGGGCTTTGGGTCTTTTTTGTGACAACACGTGGGAACAGAAGCACCAGAAATGTCAGTGATTTTTCTGATCACTTTTGGGGGTTTCTTTTCTTTTCTTTGCTCTGGCCTATGCTTTAAAAACAGAACAGTTTAAGAGCTAATTGCATGGAATTGGAGCCTAAGGAGAATATGCTGGTTTTTTTCTAGAAAACCTCTAATTCTACTTCCACATTATCATGCAGCTCTGTGTTTGAATCTAGCTGCAGTAAACAAGAACTTACTGTAAAGCAATCAATATTCTACTCAAACTGGGCCTGGAGGAAGAAAAGGGCCTGATGAGTCATTAACATCCATGGTGCCAGCAGAATTTATACTGTCTGATGATCCATCTTCTGCAGTCTGCTCTCAGCATTGTTGTTATTTCTTATCCTTCCTTCCATTTCCCATGTTATTGAAGCCTTTCTTGGAAGAGGTCCAGCTCTCCCCCGGGAAGTCAGCTTTGTGGTACCAGATACACCAACACAGGCTTCAGAGTGTTGTGGATTCGTTCTGAATGTAATGAAGCTTCTTCCTCTCTTGCATTTCTAAAACCTAATGAGGGATGCTGGTTAACAAGGACCCTGCTGGCCATGCTGGCTGCAAGCTGGTCACACCTGGAGAGTAAATAAAAGCCTTGTGGCCTCCCCTGCCTATTGATACAGCTGATTGTTTTCATCAGTTCATCATCTCCCATCAAAAAAAAAAAAAAAAACCACGGAAAAAACCTGAACACATCACAGACAATGCCCCAGGGAATTCAGCTTCTTTGTAAATCTGGGGATTAGCCCACTGTAAATACACCAGGCACAGCAGTCAAGCTAAATGTTGAAGGGTGATGCTGTACCATCACTGCATTAATTCACCCAGCTCATCAGTATTTCAATCACCAGATCCAGGTGGCTTTTCAGAACCATGGGATTATTAGAAGTCAGTGGGACTCCTTGTATCTATTGCCACTTTATTCAGGAAGCAAATATTTTGTAGCAACAATAGACTTATTTCCTACAGCTGTCAAATGTTGACAGCAACACATATTTATGTTTCTGAGGAGGAGCTGTTCCTCCCATCTGGAGTGCAATGGGCATCTCAGATCTGCAGCCTGCAGCTCAGCAAGGCTGAGAAGTCAATTCTGACATTAAGAAATTAAACACTAAGCTGTATTTCTCATGGCTTGGATAAAACCACCACAGTTCACCTTCAGCCTCCATTTAGGGAATGTGCCAGCTGAAGTGGCTCGGGGTAGCACAGGGACACGAGGAGGAAAGGCACAGGGACAGGTCTGCGTGCTCAGCTGCTCCCAGGTGCTGCATCCCATGGCATGTAGGTGCCATCAGGCTGAGGAGGAGGACACAGAACATGGAATAGGATGTCAGCCTTATACAGTGGCTCATCCAAGCCCAGGACTACAGGACCACAGGGGAAAGGTAAGCCACGTTAACTTAATGCTGCACATGGACGAAGCCATGGAAGCAGGCAGGGTGCAGCTGTGGGCAAATGATAAATGACAACATAAAGTTTTGCCTAGTCCTCTTTAGATTCAAATCATTAGTTAACCTGCTGAGGAGAAGCATTGTTGACTCCTCATCCTTGAAGATATTCACAAGCAGACTACAGAAGGCCCTGGACAACATGATGTAAGTCACGCTGCCCCAGGGACTCCTTCCACCTTAAATTATTCTATAATCCAATAGCTCAGGAAAATAAGAAGATAGCAGGTAAAACTACACAGAACATTTGTAATGAGACATTGTTATGGTCTCTATGGTAATAAATACTGATGTGGACCCTGAAAGGTGACCGTGTTCCTACTTGCAGACAGGAGATGTCAATTAGCAGCCCTATAAAAAGGACAGATTCTCAGTGTGGCGTTTTATTAAGACGTGTTCCATACGGTATTTTTGACTGAGAGAATAAGCTTTTGTTCACATTGTACTGGGTATATATTTCAGGGCTCTTCACTGATATGCAATACTGAGTACTATTACATTAGATTAAGCAAATGTAAATTAGTGTTTTAGCAAGACAATAGCAAATCAGTGGTCCCAGCATTTGAATTTGCTAGAAAACTCTTTTATCAGAGAAAGAAAAAGCTTTAGAGAGTATAATTAATCAATAGATGTGGACTGACTAAACTTTTTCACTTTTTATGACAAAAAAACCAATGTTTTCCTTCTGTGCTGCTAAGGACAGTTCACAGCTTGGCTACAGTCTAGCAGCACAAAGCTCCACCAGGTTCACAAGGGATTCCTGAAGTGCTTTATTGTTAAGTGTCAAAGGTTGTATTATAAACCTTATAAATTCCATCTGCTCCTACTCCTCCTTTTTTAGAACATGTCTGTAACTTTAGCCTTGGGGTCTTTGTAGAGTCGAAAAATTTTTATTGGCTTAGCACAGCGGAAAATCACTGCAAGTCGATCGTGTGGTCATGGGCTGAGCTGGCAAGCTGCCCTGCTGGACACAATGACTTTGGGGACTGACACCTAGGAAGAGGCCCTGGGTAGCCAAGACCTAGTACAGGGCCTATTGCTGCTTCTGAAACTCAGATAAGCAATTATCAAGTATCTCTCTATATAAGAAAAGTATTTTTTCCACCTAAGACATTTGCAGATCTACTTCAGTATAGTAAATCTCTGGTGATTTCTCACATCAAAAAGAGAAATTCATGCCTGGCCTGCCTTAAAACAACAAAACCCTCCCCCAACCTCCTCTCTTATTTAGTTCCTGGTATTAAACAAGTTTAATATCCAGAAATCTCATGTCATCTCATCTCCTTCTTTGTTGTTTGTTGTTTGGGGTTTTTTGTTTGTTTGCCTTTTTTTTTTTCTGCTCTGGAACACATCAAATGGTTGGAATTTCTTTAGAAGTAGAGAAGCTGAAAATTGTTTATTTTTTTTTCTCCCTTCTGGCACCAAGAATGCTCCCCCCCCCACCAAAATAAAAAAAAAAAAAAATTCTAACCTTGTAATTGCTTTCATAGTAATTTGTCCTAGGCTTTAAAATGGTGCAGTGCAAAATCAGCTGGAGCTGTACTCAGAATCGTCCTCTGATCCTCAGCATCACAGAGTTTCTAGGCAGAGATGGCTGTAGTGGGAGAGGACACAGGTGCAAAGTGACAGCATGGTCCTTGTATGTAAGCAGAAAGAGAAGGTGTGGCAGCCAGGAAGCTTGCTCAAGCATCCAAGCACTGTAGGAGTGCTTTATAGTTATAGCATAGAACTATTTATACAGTTCCAGCTGTAGCTTTTAATGCCATGCTTGTTTCTTCCTGCTTTTCTACACCACATGGAAGGCCCTGAGACTCTTTTTCATCTTCTTTGTTGAAAGAACTGTGGGAGCAGCAGCTTCTCAAACTCCCAAAAACCAAGGCAGAGAAAGGCAGAGGGGTAAAAGAGGAACAAGTGGTGCATTATCATCACAGTGGAAGTATCTAAAAGAAAAAAACAGCAACAGCAAAAGAGAAAGTTGCTTTAAAAAATATTTGGTCAGATTAAAAAAAAAAACCAAAACAAAAAGGGGAATTGAAGTCCTGCTCTTGTTTCTGCCCCACTCTAGTCCCTCCAAGCATTAGAGAAAGCTCCATGGTGCTTGTGCCAGTGTTGCACACACCTGTTTCTAGAGCAAGGCAGGATAGAGGAAAGTAACACTGTTTGTGCTTTGACATCTTCCTGAACTCTCACTTTATTTCACTTTATACAATTTTAGAAAATCCTACACTGGAAATTAATTTCTGTAGAAGAGAAACCCATTCTGTCTGTTTCACAGCTAGGCATACAACCTGCCACAAAAACACAGGAGTTTAGGAATACCTGAGACAGGCTCTAAGTCACTGCATTGTATGGAGTGTGTTGAAATGAAAAAGAAATACCTAGCTCATCCTTTTCCACTGCTCTTTTTATTTGTATGAGAAGATGAATTAAAATATCAAGCGTATTTTAGACTTGTGTTTATGTTAAGAAATCTTGCCAGTCTATTAAAAATGACGAAGTTTGCTGTTTTCAGTCAAAACACTGATATAAAAAAGGAGGAAGTAGAAACACACTGAGGAAAAACTTCACTCCACAGAAAATTGGTGACTTTCAGTCAGGAACATTTCAAAGAGTCATATTATAAAAAGAAATGGTTTACTCTTAGGCATGTTGATAAGGCAAGATTTGTAGGCAGACTTGACCTTTTTACTGAACAAAGTAGCTTAGCTGGAAAAGAAATGAAGTTTTGGACACCTCTTCTCTGAAAAACCTGGAGATCTGAGGATTGTTTAATTGTTGAGATCTATTATGTTTGGAGACTTCTGTTGGACAAGCCTTCAAACTGCCTCCTCTACTTTCAGAACATTCAGAAACTCAGTTGAAAGACTGGGTTATAGAAGATGTAAAACCGGCACAGTCAAAGGGATTTGGCATCTAAATAGTTAAGCTAAATTGTATCTTCTTTGATTTCATGGTCCTTATTAACTTCTGATGGAGCTTGGCAAATGTATCCGAGGGCACAGTTTGCGTTTTGAAGTGTAAATTGGCCCTTACCCATCCTAGTTTAAAGCTCTAGTGTATCAATTTGCAAAACCTAAGAGTAATTTTTTTACACTGCTGTTGTAATATATTCCCCAAATTGAATCTGCAGTGGCAGCATTACAACCACTCACGAGCCATTGAAACACTCAGCCTCTCCAACACTGGCCTGCAGAATTCATCCCCACCATGGTCCCTCTGGAGGTAGCTCTGATTCCTTTGAAGATCGTGTAAAAACTTCAGAAATTCACCCTGAATTTCAGCTGAATCTGTAAAAGGTGAGATCAAAAACATCTAGAAAAATCCCTTGTGCCAAAGGGACTAATACAGAGCGTTGCTTTTGTAATTGACACTTAATTAGACATGTAATGATTTCATGCCTGGAGAATTTGAAGGAACAACGTAGAAAATACACATGCAAGCACACACCTTCTTTGCTCTCTTCTGCTAAAACTGCTTGTTCTGACAGTATTTCTGAACAGCTGAAGGATTAATAATCATTTATGTAGATTATTGAAAGATGGGCACATATTTTCAATATGATAATAAGGTAACATTCAGCAAAGCACATATTCAGCAGCTGGGTGCACATCTCCTTGGAGCAGCAGCACTTGCAGTGTAGAGGGACAAAGGCATTCAGGAGACTGAAGCAAATACAGTGTGTGGTATGGAGCACAGGGGCACTTTGATGTCCTTGGATAAAAGCATAAAATACTTTCTGACACACACAGGATAGGTCAAGGTGAGGTTGGTCTTGTTTCTCAAAAAGATGTCTTGTTACATTTTGATCTTGTAAAAGCAACTTTTAAAACTCACAGGTTTTTTAGAATGCAAACTGTCACTCATGCTTTCCTTACTCATATTTTTCATATGGAAACAGTGTCTTGTCTTACTTTTTCTTCCTGAATGAAACCCAGAATAAGCCCAGAATAAGTTCATAATAACCAGGAAAAAAAAAATCACAAAAAAACCATGCTCAGTGACCCCCAGATCAACTTTCTTTGGAAGCTAGCAGGGAAAGGGTGAGGGGTACAGGGACATGGATGCCTTCCCTGCTCCAGGAGTTAGGAAGCAAGGTTGGGTTAGAAAATGTTGAAAGGCTCACAAGCAGCATCCCTGCTGAGGCTGGTGTCAGCACGCAGCAAGTGCCCGGGGCTGGAGCAGAGTAAGGGAGCAGCGAGCCTGGCTGGCTGCTTTTGTCTCCTTGCAACCTAATTGCATGGCAATGTTTTGGGAACACACAGCTGCCGTCACACATGGCGCTGGCCCGTGTTTGAAAGCAGGCAGAAATGCCTGTTTAACCAGCCCCAGGATTTCTGCATGGCTGCAGGAAGTTGTTCTTTTCCTAACACAGGCAGACAAGCCCCTGGCAGTCCATCCATCCACAGCAGCCGTGTGTTCCAATAAGGGCTGTCTGCACCCAAGGACAGGTGGGACCCCAAATCTACACGGCAAAGATAATGTTTCCTTTCTGTCTCTTCAGACAGGGAGCAGCCAAGTGACACCTCTGCCATCAGCAGCTTCTTAATGAGCAGCAGTGATTGCTGGAGGTGTTCGGGAGCCCATTTAACATGTGGCCTCCTCTGTCCCCAAACTGGCACCTTTGCTCACCAGAAACACTTTGCTCTTTGGTACTGCCTGCTGCCTTCTGTGTTTGTCCATGCTGACCCCACCCCAGAAACATTCCCACTCCATCAGTTCTGTGCTGCCTGAAGTGCCAGGCACCCACCAGCCCCATGGCATCCTGCAGCCCATCCATGGGTGTGCTGTGCCCATCCACCCCTGTTTTCTCAGCTGGGAGATACACCTGGCCCTTGGCATCTCTTGCTCAGTGGTTCAACCCTTCAGGGAGAGGTTACTTAGCTCATATCGCTTTTTTGGGGTCTGTTTGTACTTTGCTTGCTTTGAATTATCCCCATCATCTTCCCACCAAGGCACTTTGGCAACAGTGCCTTTTTCCCACAGCTCATCTGGGTAAAAGTGGGGGAGGAAACCAACTGGGATTGTGCTGGTGAAAAAGTGGCCCTGATTTTCTCCAGCCCGCTAAGCCCACTGTGACTCAGGAGAGACAGAGCAGTAGCTGACTGCATGCAAATTTAATTGTGAGGCTTTTAAATGGATTTAAATGGGCTTAGCTATTCGAAAGCAGCTTTCATGTGTGTCTCTCAGCTGCAGAGTGTTTAGACCTCCATGGAGAGTTTGACTTCTCACAAACTAGCTTTGTGGGTTTGTTTATGCAAGGATCTAGGCATTTTGGGTGTTTAAGAAGCTTTAATATGTTATTGGCTGCAAAGCAAAAGGACCTGGTTGTTGGCCCAGGGCAGAGGAAATAGCTGATCCATCTGATAAGAATGATTTATTCAAAATTAAATCTGTCACACTTCAGGCTTATGACAAAAAGTGCTTTCCCTGAATCACATCATAAATTCAAAGTTATCCTATGCTCCAGTATAAAGATTATGCATAGAAATTAAGTACCTTTTACACAGAGGCAGAGAACAATTAGATCACAGCCTGTCTCAACATATTAAACCAGTTCAGTGCCTGAAAGTTTTCAGTAATGTCAAGACCCGCAGGGAAAATGCCCTTCTTGTATTGCAGCCACTGCTTAGACGTGCACATGCTGTTCAGCCCCTATAAACTGCAGTTTCACACTGGCTGCTCCATTTTCTCCCTGGGATAGCATCTCACCAGATTTGTCTGAGAGGATCAGGTTATCTGTGTAAAGCTGCAATAGTTTTTTCATACCAAGCTTACTACTTAGAGCCCCACGGAGCCTGGCAGCTGCGCTGACCTTTGGGCCATCCATTATTGCTCACGACTGAGGCAGACCTGGAGCTGTGCACGATGCCACACAAACACAAACACATCCTCACTGCTCCAGGGAGGGACCACAGCAGCTTAAAAAGTGCTGTGCCAGGATAATTGTTGGAACGAGGCTAATGAGCTATTCAACTGTGATCAGGGAGAAGTGTAAGGATGTGGGTGAGTTTATTGATCTCAGCCTGTCAGAGCTCAGACTAATGCCTCTCTCACCTGGTATTGCCAGCAATAAGAGCCCATTCAACACTTGAAACAGCCATCATGAAATTGAAATAACAGAGCATTAAACACGCGGCATTTTCCGCCTCCGTTATTCTTCCTACAATAAAACCTGGCTTTGCATGAAGGAGGCCGCATGAGAAGTGAAACCAATGTGGACAGAAACAGAGATGTCAAGAGAGGCACTTGGTGCAGCATTTGCAGCTGAGCAAATTGGTCAAAATTCTTGTGTTGCTTCAGTTCATCAGGAGACCCAAACACCCACTCACCAGTGCTACCTGCTCTCCTCACACCACACCTTCTCTCACAGCAAAATATGTTTCTCTGTCACCCACCTGGGGGCTGTGAGAAGGAGAAAAGGCTCGGTAGAAAACCTCTCCAATGGGAGGTGCTGAATCCAGATGACAACCATGCCACAGCCCACAGTGGTGGAAGAACTGAATCTATTTTGACCTTTTTTGTCTTTGGAAAAATCTTGCTGTAAAAAACTGCTTGGAGCCACTGGTGCCCATATGATCTTCCCAATACCTTTTTCTGGAGCAGAACAATGTGTCCTGTTATGAGGCCTTTTCATCTTCTGTCCAGAGCTCTAGTATATGTGGAGTTTACCTCAGGTTTCAGAAACATGCAGTTTTTCTCTGAATGTTGAACAAACTGTAATGCACAATTGCCTACAAATTGCCATGAGATGGATGTTGATTACAGTAAATAAGAACTGGAAAGATTGTACAGAAGGAACTTGAAAGCAACTAAAATGAAGCTCATTTATGTTTTCTCAGCCTGCCTTCAGTTGCTTTGTTGAGTACACACTACATTTTATACCCTGATTGAAATTCAAATTACTTTCTATGTGGGAAGGTCTATTGAGAACGAAGGATACCCTTCATCTGCAGATTTGGGGATCTTGTATTTAATATATGGTATTTAGCCAAAGGGCAGGTTGCAAGCAAAGCAGCTTGACCTGAGCAAACAAAGGAAAAATACTTCAGTGAAGGGAAAACTTCACCGCAGGGTTTGGGCAGAGTGAGACCCTTGGCCCCACCCCATCTGTCCCTGCACAAATATCTCTGTTAGCACTGCTGGAATGGGCTAGGCAGGCACTGCAGCAAGGCAGTGTGAGGGAAAGGCACAAGAAATTAGCCCCATGTTCAGTATGTGCAACTCAGCAGGCCTGCTATCTGCAATTAGCCCTTTTATAGCACTGCCTCTCCAGCACAGCAGAGGCTGCCTATGAACCAAGAGCCATTAATACATTTTTTTTTCTTAATTGCTTGCTGTGAAATTGCAGTGGCACGGTATGAGGGAAAGAAAGGCCTGGTGTCACTGGTGAAAGCGATGAGATGCATCTTCAAAAGAGAATGAAATTTTATGTTTCCAAAAGAGAGCAAGAAAGATATAAAAGTAATCAATGGCTCTCATCACCCGATCCCACCTCAGTGGTGAGGAATACCTGCAGTAAGTGGATGCTCTTTGATATTTACAGTGATATATGTGAGCAAAGAGAAAGCCCAGTAGCACTTTGCTCCATGTCACACTCCCAATTAGCAGCAGGGAAAAAGTCAAGTTTTCCCTGGCTTCTGAAGAAGGGTCTGGAGCACAAGTCTGATGAAGAACTTCTGAGGGGCTGGGATTGTTTGGATTGGAGAAAAGGAGGCTCAGCGGAGACCTTATCACTCTCTACAACTCCTGAGCACTGTATCCAGGTGGGAGTCTGCATCTTTTCCCAAACAACAGCTGATAGGATGAGAAGGAATGACCTCAAGCTGTGCCAGAGGAGATTGGGTATTACAAAAATATCGCCACAGAAAGGATTGTCAAGCACTGGGACAGGCTGCCCAGGGAAGGGTTGAGTCTTGGTGGTATTTGCAAGACATGTAGTTGTGGCACCTGGGGACATGGTTTAGTGTTGCACTTGGCAGTGCTAGGATAATGGTTGGACTTGATAATCTTAAAGGTCTTTTCCAACCTAAAGAATTCTATGATTCCATATTTTTGTTTTCATAGCATGTTGGCAGTGTTCTCCTTCTGATACAGACCAAAAAACCCTCAAAAAAACCAGTCAGCACCAACATTTTTCACAGGTACTTGTTTAATTGTCTTCCTGTCTCTAGAAAACACTTCCAGCTAAACCTACACAGCAGATGCAGAAACAACACCATGATTAGAGAGAGGCGGTGAGAGACACAATCTGCTTAATTCAATATTTTTCACTTGCTGAAAAAATGTTGTAAATTTTCCCCCTTTCCCTCTTTGATTTTAAGTGATTGATGCAATAAATTATCAGTAATGGAACACTGTAGGTTTGCATTCTTCAACAGTCCCAAATTAGCCATGCAGCACACTGCACAACCAGCCTGGTCCCCAAGTGCTGTGGGAGATCACTCTTCTGGGGCACCCCACATCCTCAGCACAGGGGCTGCCATGCCTTCCCTTCAGGCAGAGGGCACAGCCCAGAGGCTGCCTCTCCACAGCCTGAACAGGGCTTTCTTCTTGTCAGCATTTACTGTGGTGTAACTTTTCCCTGGAAAGGAGATGGAGCTTTGCAGCCATGGCAGCTCCCCCTGGGGCACTGCTCTCTTTCTCCCTCCTTCTCCTCATTCACAGCTGTCTACAGCCACCTTGGTGGTGAGCAGAAATACTGAAAATGTGAGAAAATGTAAAACTGTAGCAGACGTCCTTGAGCAAAAAGTCTCTGAACGCTGCAGATGTGAGTTGACAATTTTTAATTCTCTGTACTGAGAACTCCAATTTAAAGTGATGGGTTTTAGAACAGCTTTTGCACTTGATTTTCAGGTTGGCCTGAGCCATATCTTTTTCCTTTTGGGTCATGATAAGGGCAAGATTAATCTGGTGAATATAAATGTCAATCCTGATTCAGACTCCAGTAGAAATGAACCGATTAACAAAGCTGGAGACATCCAAGGTGCCTGATTACAGGTGTTCCTGCCCTTTTTCTGAAACTGAATAGAAGATCTTCACATGTGTGAATTAGGGCTGAGTTTTTTGCATGGTCACCTGTCCCAGGTGCCCTAGAAACCTGCAGCTTGTGAAGAAATGACCTTTGTCCCAGAGGAAAGAAGATATTTTTTCTGTCTACGTTCCAGCTGGGATTTCTTCCCTGCCACTCATACTGTCAGTGTCCTCCTCCAGCATACCAGGGATGTTCCAAACCCTTGCTCAGTACACGCCCTTCTGTCCTGGGCACTCCTGCTGTTAAAGGGCAGCAAAGGTTGCACTATGCAGCACTGATGGTGCTGCAAGTGCTGGGCAGCTGCTGCTGGTCCCCACCACACCCAGTGCTAGAGAAAAAGCAGTGCTGTAGCCAGGCTTCCCTCCCACATGGCGTGCAGGAGGATGAAGTGATGCACTGACACAAGGGGCTGGTGCAGCTGAAAGCCCCAGGCCTGCAGTGTGCAGAGAAACAGGGATAACACAACCAGGCAGGTCTGTCCTGGGAAACACAACCTTGGGCTCATGCTCCAGCAACACCTTGGCACAGTGCACCAAACAGAGGTGGCAGAAATACCTGATACAAAAGCAGGCTGGTTCTGAGCACAGGGAGGATGAGCAAACACAGAGGAAGCTTTGAAAGGATGGGCAGTATGATGGATGGGAGCACTCTCTGAGTCACAAATGTGGCCACCCATGTAGCCAAAATGTTCAAGTGGTGATGGTTTCAACCCAGATGGACAGGGCTGTGCAGCAGTGCTTTCTTGTGCTGCATCAATGCACTGGCAAGGCATCAGCTGGAGTCAGTCTGTGATAGCAAGGCCACATCACCCCTGGCTGCAGCATCCACTCTCTCACAAAAGGGCTCTTGCCACAATTTTTCTTAAGGGATCAGCCTGTAACACAAATAATCATGCCGTTTAAGTATTGCTTTGTGAATTTAACAGTTTCCAGGCATTAGGAAGAAAGATCCACCCATCCTGCAGGCTCTGTGAGAAAAAACCAGAGTGCTTTGGAAGTGCTATGTATTTGATGCAAATAAATGGCATATTCAGAACTTAAGAGTTCTCAATGCACCATTTGGTTTTGTAAGTCATCATAATCAATATACATAACGAAAGATAGGAATATTTGTGTGGTGACTGTTGGGAAAGCTTTAAGATCTCATAACCCCAAAGTCAGAGCACAGATCTGCAGTTTAACTAAAAGTCTTTGGAAAGTAGTATTTGGAAATGCCCTCCAGTTCTTGAAAACCTTAATTGGTAACAAGTGACAGGACAAGAAGAAATGGCCTCAAGTTGTGCCAGGGAAGGTTTAGACTGGACATTAGGAAAAACTTCTTCGCTGAAAGGGAGGTCAGGCATTGGAAAGACTGCCCAGGGAAGTGGTTGAGTCACCATCCCTGGAGATATGTAAAAGACATTTAGATGTGGCACTTGGGGACATGTTTTAGTGGTGGACTTGGCAGTGCTGGGTTAATGCTTGGATTTGATAATTTTAGAGGTCCTTTCCAAACTTAGCAATTTTATGATTCTGTGGTCAGCGAGCTGTTAACTTATCCCAAATTTTTCAGATAAGGATTTCTTAATATCTAGTACTTCTGTGCTAGTACTGCTATCCTACACCATTACTCTTGTTACTGCTTTGAGGAGACACAGATGAGACCCTTTCAGTTTAAAGATTTAATTTTTCTCCTGCAAAGAGAAGACCAAATGGTATTCATGGTTAAGTCTCAAAAGCCCAGTGCACACTGTGGTTATGGTATGGCTGCATCTTTGCAGCACACTTCTGGAGTGCTCAGGGAAAAGAGATATTTCAGGGAGGGGGACACGGCATTGGGACTGATCTGACAGGGAAGTGACAAGCCCATGGTGGTGGGCAATGCCCCCAAAAGTCTCAAAAGCAAGCCCAGCTGAATTTTCTTACTTGGATAAATAAAAGCTTTGCCACCCAAACCTTAGGTCTTGGCCCCATAGCACTGCTTCCTTTGCATCACAGCCAGTCATGTGTACTCTTCCCAGGAAAAACAGAGATCTTCCTTGGCTCCCAAGCCAAGGCATCCCAACACACTCAGCTGCCACAGCCTCCTCAGGGCTACCACCAAGATGGTTTTCTTTGTAATAGGAGCCACTGAATTAGTAACAGCAGGAATCCTGTCAGAGCAAACTCTTTTAATTGATATGTTTGTGGCACCGTAATGATGGCAGTAAGGCAGAAATAATCTGACCTATCCTTGACTAATTCAATCATCTGGAGCCTTTAGAAAACTGACCCAACTGATCTAATTATGCTGGGGGAATGGACTAATGAACCATCAGAGATTGCTGCATCTCTTTTTCCCTCACTCCCAGTTTCTAACACAGATGTGGCACTTTGCTCCTTCTGTTCATGGCATCCCCTCTCCATTTGCTGGGACAGCAGGCACCTCTGCTCTACCTGCTGGATACGTGGGACTCTGGCAGGTCTCTTCTCCAGCATTAGAACCTTACATGTCTTTCAGAGGCACAAAAACTGTTTCCCTGGAAGAATGGACAACATGGGAGGAGGTCTCCAATAGCAGGATTTCTCTGAGGAAGTTTCAAGCATTTTCTCTGCCTTTGGTGTCACTGGCTCACAAAAAGAGTTGGGAGCACTCTTGGCAAAATGCATTTTCTTTTCACATTCAGGATAGAAACATGGTAGCAAATATTTACAAAAACATGCCTGCAGTGTTTTTAGATTGTATTATACTCATAACTACTGAAAAATCTTCCCTTCCTGAATATACACTCTTTATGATAGTTGCACGTGCTGCTCAGCTGTACAATTGTGTCATCACTGGGCAAGCCTTGCACAGATTTTCTAATATGTAGAGTAGACCTGGGGAAAAAATAATCCAAAGGAACACATTTACACAGTGTCCCAGTAACTTAATTGTGCTTGCAATATTTTCCTTCTGATGCCTGAAGCAATGGTTTGCTGTAACAGAGATATGCATGTTCAAAGATCTGTTTCTCCTCTGAAGTTGTTAAATATATCCTCAAAATATATCAATGGAATTGTGAAAAGCCTGATTGACTTTTACTGCCAATAGGATCTCTTCATTTTA
Organism: Rhipidura dahli; assembly: GCA_013399225.1. NCBI lineage: Eukaryota > Metazoa > Chordata > Aves > Passeriformes > Rhipiduridae > Rhipidura > Rhipidura dahli. The sequence continues at coordinate 69,917 of VXAC01008069.1, forward strand.
TCAGTCCTCACATTGAGTCCAGATTCTTATTGTTATTGAATAAATAGGCCAGATTAATGAATGATGAAATAACACACTCTGGTTTAGATCTCTGCATTAAAGCAAAAAAATCCCCTCAACATCAGTCCAGAGCAGAGACTGAAACAAAACTGAGACATTATACTGAGGGTTTGTTTTAATGGATGAGTATATATCTTATTTTATGTTCATGTTCTAGGCTGGTAGGACACAAACCATCTCTGTGACTGAACAAATGAGCCATAAGATGAAATCTGTTTACATGCAGTACTGGACCTGCTTCACATTCAGTTAAGCTGAACTGCCCAGAGTGGTCTGTGTCTGTAAGCACACACCTCCCTGTGTGCTCTGGCAGGTGGCATCCCTCAGTTATAAAGAATCTTACTATTTTTAAAGTATCTTTTGCTTTAAAAGAAAATGTATTATTAATAGCAGTAACATCACTTCTGCTTGGTTTCCCATGCACTGGCTGTTACTTAAAGTGACACAAACCCCAGTGATGGCACGCAATAAGATGAGTGATCTTAAAATGTCTGGCTGTTGTTGATGTTTCCACCTAATGCCAAAAACTAGAGGGACTTACTACCAAAAGTGGGTGAACATGTTTGTGAATCCCACTGACAACTAATCAACTGTTTCATTTCTATGAATAATTTAAAAATCCTTCATGTTTATTCTGTTTTTTGTTCTGTGTTTGAAAATACTTCAAGCTGCCTGTATCCTATTAGGATGTCACTAGTAACTGCTATGGAAGTTAAGAAAATTCAGGGAATAAATTTAAGTCCATAGATATAACCAATCTATCCCTAAAAGTGCTTGCAGAGAAGGCTTTTCTGTATTAAGAGAACAGAAGTTTCAGATGCTGTGGAAGGGTGATAATATAGTGCCAATAATTTTTAAAATACTATTGTGAATAATGCAATGAAATATATATAGCAGCCTGCCACAAGTCCTAGAAAAAGAAATAATTAAAAATGAAAATTGAGAATCACTTCTGATAAGATTTGTTCCGTCCACTTCAGTTATCAGGTGATAACTGTGGTAACAATAGTGGCATGATTGCAGCATGATTGTATTTTTCCAAGTGGAAAATAAAAAATATAAAGAGCTTCCTTAATCTATCAGAAAAAAAAAAAAACCCTCAAACAAAACAAACCCCTTCCTGGAATGCAAATCCAGAGAAATCCAATCAGCAATTAGGATCATATTCTTACCACCAAGAGCACTTAGTGGGACACGGTGCTTACAGAAATGAAGAAATCTCTTGTTTTCCAGAGAAAGCTGGATGCATTTATAGGAAAACAGGGCAGGAACCAACAGTGCATGTTGGCCATGCAAAATGAGTGGGACTGCACAGGACAGGGAGGCAGAGCCGGTGACAGCAGCCCTGTCACACCACACTGCTGGGCATGGGCAAGACACTCCTCCACCCTCTGGAGGGAGGAAAATCACTGTCCCTAAAATCTGATCTGCTGCCTTTCAGCATAGGTACTTTAGTCCAGGTGGTGGCTGAAATGTAAATGCTTTGAGATGTCTGACAGGTGCTATTTTGGGGATTTACAGCCTACTGCAGATAAAAAATTTCTCTTTTCTCAGGGGCTGTGCACCCAAAGGCAGGACATGGACATCCTGGTGCTCCTGACACCTACATCTGCCCACATGCCAGATTCATATACCCCACCTGTCCCTGCAAATCTGAACTGGTTTTGTCTGGGTGATCCTTCCAGCATGTCAGTGGGGCAGGATTGAATGCACTGAGAGTTCTGGGCTTGTTTTCACTTGGTCATGGTCCATTTTCTGTGATTGTCCAGGGGTTTCATTCCATGCAGTGAGTCTGAAACCTGGGCAATGCCTACGTTTCTATCTTCTTCTCTCCAGCACATTATACTTGCTGGTTTTGACCACGTACAGCAGGTTTTAAATCTGCTACAATGTGTTGGGAATGGCTCTGTAAATGTCCTTTTTGTCCATCCACTACCTGAGTGCAGGCTGGTCCATCTCAGTTCAGCACTTGTACAAAGCCAGTGCTTGTGTGCAGTGACTGCAGTATTTTCACTGTTGTTTCAGCCTGTGTGAAAAAACTTCATTTCCAAGCTGTCTTTCAGCTCTGCCTCCACAAAATGTGATGATTTGGGTTCTTTGCTTGTTCAGTTCTGGTTTTGTCATCTCACTTCCAACAGACAGCCATGTGCAATACACAAGTGGGAAAGCACAGTTTGCACCATCTGCAGCCCCTGAGTGCCCAACGGCACCTTACCCCAGATCCCAGGATTCATCCCATGCCAAATAAGCCCTGGCAATTTCTTCTGCTCTGTTTGCTCCTTCCCAAACCAACCATAAGACACTAAATGCTTGCCATGCTCAGCACCAGGCACCTGGCAAGCCAGGGCCACGGTGCCTTGGCTAGCCCTCATCCACAGGGGATGTGAGCACTTGTTTTGTAGAGTGAAGTGAGGACAAAAAGCAGAGGAACCCTGAGCAGCCCAGCCCTGGGCAGGGAAGCTGAAGGAAAGAGCTTGTGCTGCAAATACCTGAACTCTCAAACCAGTAAGGATCACGCCATTTTTTCTCAGGGTGTAATTAAAACTTCCTAATTTGTGCAAGCTACAGTAGAGAGAATTGTATTTTTTTTAAAGATTGGAAGTGCAGAGGACTGTGTTGCTGCACCCTGTCCTGTTTGCTGCCATCATCTGGGTGCCTTTAAGTATGCTTAGGAGCAGCCCCCAGAGCCCCAGAGACCACCACGCACTTGGGGTCTTGGGCACTTCTGGAATGCCATTTTAAATGATGGATAGCAGGCACTAAGGGGCTCTGCAGGGAGGTTCAGCCATGGAGGTGGTGAGTCTGGAACATGTGGCAGGGCTGGAGGGCCCTCAGCCAGCTCAGGAATTGCTGATGCTTGTGAGACTCAACTCCCCTGAAGGAAGATGAAGAACTTGTCCAAAGACCAGCTCAGCAATGTTGTTTCCACAGTCAAGAGCTTTGCACCAAATTAAGCCATTTTTGGCCAAGTCTGGATTGAATTGGGGTGTTCCAGCCAGGGGGAAGGGTCTTCTGCCTCCAGAAAGCCTACTGGGAAGCCTACTGCCCTCCCACTCTTGTCAAAACCACAGTGTGCTGGCAGGGAAAGAAGATGTCCGTCAGGGCTGGGTTCAGGGTAAGGAGATACCCCAGACACCCCAGGATGCTCCCTTGTGTCACTGGGGCAAAGCTGAACCAAAAGGGGCAGGGGTTGGGGTCCCTTCCCTGATGCTTTCACTGTTTCTAACCTTGCTCTGGTAACTCCCCTTCCTGTTCCCCACTAGGTCCTCAGGCCTCCTCATTGTCCAAGGTGGAGCAGGACCCTGCGGGTGTGTGCCACAACTTGCCCCAGGCAGTGGCTTTGCCAGTGGCAGCACTGAAGTGCCAGGGCAATGCCTACGATTCTCTGCTCGTAGAGAGGGGTTGCTGCTGTGGCATGAGGGTGCTCAGTGCCCCTGCATGTGCCCACAGGTGGACAAAGCACAGCTCTGCCTGCCTGTCCTGGTGGTGGGGCTGAGGAACGAGAAGAAATCCATGGAAACAAACTTCACGGACAAATGCAAAGTTCTGGGAAGTGTGGGCAAGAGCCAGAAGAAAACCCCAGATTGACAGTTTCCATGTTGGTATTTACCCTCAGGGATACATTACATGACACTTGGGATTTCCATGCTGGATTATGGGACTTTGTCAGGAGGATTTCCCTGCGGGAGACTGAGTGAGAAGCTCAGCTGACATGTTCCAGTAGCATCAGGAAAGGCATTTGCCATGGAGAACTTCACTATCAGAGCTTTTTATGTCTGCCTTATTGCTCTTCAGATTAAAAGACAGTTGTAACAATTTAACTTTCAATATCTGATCTTTCATACCTTGTATCAAGGCCCATGCTTATTCCTATTTTTACTTACACATCACATGGCTGAAGTTGAGTTATTCTGGCAGAAAGATTCAGCATTGATGAAGTAGCACGTTGCCACTTCCAATGACTTTAGTCCTGTTCTGTGCAGTCCAGGGAACATGAAAACACATGATGTGGAAGTTTAGCATAGTTTTTCCTGACTGGCAAATTCAGCTCTCCTCTGTCCCTAAGTTTCAGTGCACCTCTCAAAGTGTGTGTTACGAGACCCTACAGCGAGTCACAGGTCCAGTAACTCACCTAAAGACTCTTGACTGTGAGTATGAACAATTTAAAAATAACACATTTGAAAGACATGGTACGAATTTTTTGGGATTTACTTTAAAAAAAAAGTGAAAGAAGTTTTTATTTTTTTTCCTCTGTGCTAGTGAGCATTTAACCAACATGTTCTCCTAGACCTATGATGTCTAAGCTGTTTCAAAAGTTCAAAACCCAAATAAAACAAAACAAACCAAAACAGGTCCCAGTGTCCCAGCTAATGACACTCATAGTGTGTGAGGGTGCTGTGCTTCCCAGCATATCCTGACAGCAGCCTTAGAGGGCTTTGGTATTTATCAGGAATGCCTTCAGGTGGGTGAGGAAAGCCTCCCACTTCTCAGCCCAGTACTCAGTTTAATAGATGCTGGGAGGAGAGGAGGGAGGGAGGGAGGAGAAGTGATTTACCAAGTTCAGAGTGGAACTTTCAGGGCCACATAAAGTTGCTTCAAAGTTTGCTTTAAATAAAATACTGAATTAAAATGCTGCTTTAAGAACAACCAGGTAAGATTAGTATCTAATATCATCAAAATGCCAAAGAAATGGTAAGAGGGTTTTGTGAAGCAGCAAATAGCAACAGGAAATGTACCTCTCTGTGCACAGCAGGGAGGAAGAGGAACCAATCAATAGGGGACTAATGAAAGTACCAAACAATTAAATTGCCTCTGGCATTGCAAATGAGAGCTGTAGACAAGTATACATATAAACTCAATTTACAAGGTCAGAAGAGGACTCATGCAGCCTGCAAAGAAGTGGCATCAGATCACACTTAAGAGATTAAGAGTATTTTAGTTGAACAAAGCCGCCCAGCTGGAAAAATTTACAGAGATTGAATGTTTGTTTCTTAGTATTTTCAGCATGTTTCTGAGGGAAGAGAGACCTTTCCAAGAAAAGAAAAGTATGAGCAGCTTTTCCTCAAAAGAAGGTTTCTGCTTCAGATTTTAATTTCAAAATAATATCTAATGCCAAACAAATGTTATGGGATTTTTAGGACTTGCTAATTTTTGCTTTTTCGTGTTTTGTTCTCTCTTACAGATGCTGCTAGGACTGAAACTGCTGCATAGTTGAGTTAAACTGTTCCCAAAGTATTTTCAGCCCAAACAGAAGCAGGAAATCCCAGTAATCATAAGGAAAACTTTGTTCTAACCCAGGCACAAGGTTTAGGTGCTTTTTCAGTCGTGTATCTAAACACCAACTGTTATTTCTAAGGGGATTTGCCAGGATTACTTACCACTGGCAGTTGAGATAACTGGAGGCAAAAGACTGTTGCATTTTCTTTGAATTTGTTTTAAATATTAAGATGACTGATTCTGTGAACCGAAGTTCAAGCATTTGTACCCTTGCAAATGGGTTTTTTGATGTGGACTGTGTCTAAAAACACAATAATTTTTTTTTGTCTGGATGTACCTGTTTGTCATTGTGGAAAACATAATCCTAAAAGTACATTTTCAGGTAGGTTTGTCCTGATGTAGAATAAACTCAAGCCAACAAAAGTACATTGGTATGTGCCAAAGATCTTCTCTGGTGCTGAGTTTTACATTTGAAAATGAAGACATAAACTGGATCCTTGAATCTGTTACTCTTGCCACATCCCTCCAAAGGCTGATGGGACTTCTTCCCTTGAAGTCTGCTTTCCATAGTGCTAAAATGGCAGGCAGCATTGCCAGTACACTTAGCAGGTTTGGGCTCCAGCCATGGGTGGAACAGGGTTCTGTTTCCACCACCAGCAGAAGGGAAAGTGCTGTAGCAGACTCCTTGCAAGGATGAAATTGCACATTAAAGAAATGAATCTCTGAAGGGAAAATCAATCTGGTATTTGATGCTTTATATTTAGACTATATTATAAAGTATCATTACTGTAACTGAGTTTTAGAGATCACTGCAACAAAGATATGCAGGTTACACAAGAATGAAAATATTTCCTGCTTGAAATCTGCAGCATAAGTCCAGATGGTGCAAAATGGCTTTAGCATTACAGAAAATTGAAAGCATCTTTCTTTTTCAAGGCCAGAAACAAATTTTCTGGTATAAAATATTATTACCTTCAGCATACAGGGTTTTTCTTTCTGCTAAATTCTCTCTCCCTCAGAACCTTATTTCCTACCCCTCAGATTGCCTAAATCTAAATACAGTATAGAGAAAAGAACTATTGTAAATGCTTGGAAGATCTCCCATCGCCTCCTTCCTACAATGAACAGCTGTCTGGGTTTGTGCCCTAAATTCACCTGCATGAGCCTTGGCAGAGGGATGAAAGGAGAGAGCTGTGCAATTTTACCTGCACTAGGATCTCTATTTTCTCCCGAGTTGAACCCATTCTTGGGATCTTTCATTAGCCAAACTGTTCATCTGAAAAAGAAGAAGGACCCTTTTTCTTCTCAGTTGCAAGGCCTTGTATGGTCCAAGTTTCTTCTGGTAACTGTTGAATTGATAAGTAGGTAGTTACACATGAGCTCCACTATTTCAACTTCTCATACAGGAAAATTAACTTATCCATGCCAGTTTTATTACACTTGTATTGACAAAGGATCTAGAGCAGTTTTCCCAGCATATTTTGGCACGGGGACCGCTAAAACCTTTCACCTGAAAGGGCACTGTACACTCCACTATGGTCACTGACAGCAGGTGCTTGTTCTCACTGCTTTCTGCCAAGGCTTTGTAAGTAGCATGACAAATCCAGAAGTCCTGGAGCTGAAAACAACAGATACAAATGAAAGGTGCTGCTCATTGTAGATGGATGAGGTGCAAAGTGTGCACTGCTTTTCCTCCGAAATGAAGCAATGCAGCAAAACAGACCCAGTGAAATCTGGCTACCAGAACATGAGTAATTTCTGCATGACTCAGTCCTAGGATGGTTTGAAATGACCACACTATACCCCATTACTTAAACTTATTTCAGATCCCAAGGACTTGAAAGTGATAAACGTGGCATCAATATTTAATGAAAACCCTGGGGAAAATTTGAGAACTACAAGAAGATAAATGTGCCTTATACACTGAGCAGATTAATGGGAAAACATTAGAAAATAGATAAATATGTCATATATGGAATGAATCAGTCTTTTAGAGTAAAAGCTGTTGGAGTTATTTAAAGATATCAACAAACATACAATTAAGGATGAGCTAATCACCAAATCATTTTAACAGTATCTCTTCTCAAAGTGCATTAAAGAAACTAAGCCGTTATGATTATAAAATTAGCAGAGCAATAGGAAATGTAGAACTCCATAAATGTTTGTAAGTGATCATGAAATTAACGTGAGGACTTAGGAGACACTTTTTGCTGATAGTGTTGAATTACCCACAGTAGTCAAAGCTATGTCTACCAAGACCTGTAAAATATTTTGTGAGAATATCAATAGATCATGCAATGCCTGAATAAATTCAATACTGATAAATGCAATCAATGCAAAGCCTACCTTAATTACACAGTTACAATAATGGTCTCTAAATGAGCTACTGCTACCCAGGAAAAAGATCTTGCAATCATCATGAGTATTTCTCTGAACATTTCACCTTAGTTCAGGGCAGTGATCAAAAAGCTAAACTGAATGCTATGAATTGTTAGGAAAGAAATAGGGAATGCAAAAGAAAACATCATCATGCCAGACTATATATGACTCTGGAATGGTAAGAGATTCTTCAGTTCTAGTCACATCAGTCCAGAAGGTCTCTTCTAGAGCAGAAGAGGTGTAAAAATGGCCAGCAAGGATAAAAATACAGAAATACCAAATGGTTCCCATATGAGAAGAAAACACACTCTCAAATAAAAGAGAAAGAGCCAGTGGGTTATTTGTGTTAGTAAGGAGCTCTAAATTCAGCAAAGGTGCAAGACATGAGGAAAATTCCCTGTGCCAGGAAGGATACTGCTGAAGCATGAAAATCCCCTTGGGCTTTAAAAGAGCAATCTGCACATATTATTACCTTCAGTAGGCTCTCATGAACTTACCAAGCCTATGATTATATTTTTATTGCTAATCTGATCACAGCTTGATAGCAATGCTTTTCCTGTATATGATCAAATGAATAGTACAGCAATTTTTCGAAAGCCCAAGGAGTAATGGTAACAAAGCTCACATCTTTTACAAACTGGCCAAATGAAACATTTATAAAATCTCCTATTTTAAAAGACAGAAATAGCTTTACATTTGGGGCTTTCCTAAAGTGGATGTGGTTTTGGTATCAACCCACAGTGGATTTCCTGTCATCCCTTCACCCCCAAGCCACATAAAGATTTTCCACTAACAAGACCCTTCTGCAGTAGGTTCCACAGGTCGATTATCTACTGTATGCTAAACCCTCCTTCTGCTTGTGTCCTGCCAGCTTCCTCTGACGGCCCTTACTGCAACACAATATTCTGAAAGGATCCAGGCTACTGAAGCACCAAGTAATAATAATACAGACCTGGCCTGCTGGCATGTCTTCAAGAAGGACCAAAATTTAATAGAAGACAAATAGGAAAGGAGCATAACAGAAAAGCAATATGAATGATACATTGTCTCCAGTTAGCAGCTCTGGTGCACTAAGAAGAATCAGACTCTCTCCTAGCTCTGGCAATGCTACTTCACCCCCAAATCCCAAAGTGGAAAAACAAAAGTGTAATTTCAGTTGTAATTATTATTCAGGCAATGTTTCATCCAGATCTAATAGCACACTAAAAAGGATTTCTTTCAAAATAAGTCTTTATTTTCTGCAATCACAATCTATCATGCACTATCTATTTGGTCCAATGTATTGCATTTGGTTTAGTTGAAATACATTTGCCCTGAGAGGGTGTAAATTGCCCAGATTGCCTGCCTGGGGGAAGGTGAGCCTGCTCAAGGCACCACAACTTTGCCAGGCACAACCACATGGTTGTTCCTCAGTTGGAAGCCATGGTGCCTCAGTGGGAGGCAAATCTTCCCAGGAGGGTGGGGATTTGCAGTGTCCTGTCTGAAAAGCAGAGCTGCCCACCAACCTGTTTCTGGCAACATCTCCCTGACCTTGGCAGCCAAACATCTCTGATTTGGCACAGCAATAAAAGGACAGCTGTCAGTCTGAGCACCAAAGAGCTCTGGGCAAGGCTTGCCGAGGATGCCAAGAACCATGGTGTGGTAAGAGCCTGGCCATTTCCTGTGCACACTGTGGGTACAGATGCGTGGCCTAGCAGGGCATAAGAGCAACCCAAGCCACTCTGCATTTTGCAGCCCAGCTCTGCTTCTGTGAGAGCTGGGACTATACCAAATAGCACTCAGATTATTATTGTGAAATAGGACTGAGGTTTTTTTTGCTCATTAATTCACTTACGACTTCCACTGTGTTTTACTATCATCTTATGGCTCCTCTCTGCTCTTTGGAAATAATTTTAATTTTTGCTAATCAGGCTGGTAATCAAAGCCTCCAGTTCCACATGCAAGTCCCCACTCACAGAGCCCCTGAAGAGCTGATTGCTGGAAACTAGGAGGATGTGCCAGGGAAAGAAACACTCAGCTGCCCCCGCTGCAGCAGCCACTGCTCCTATGAGAGGGAACATGGCTCTTTGTGCTCTCTCAGTTCTCATATTCACATGAATAAAGCAGAGGGGGGAAAATTTTTGTTTAAAACAGTATGTTAATGAATGTAAATTACCAGTTGATATGTGTAATACCTGTTAAGACAGGAGACAGATTTCCTATTCTCATTTGGCTCTGAAAGCACGGAATATTCTGAGTTGGAGGTGGCCCACAAGGGAAAGAGTCAAAACCAGACAAAAAATATTGAGTTTCTCTAATGTTTTGTTTGTCATAAGAACTTGGCTGATTATTCTTGAATAATTTTTTACATTATTTTTGATCCCATAAAAAGCAACAATGTGACTTCTGGAATGAATTTGTAAGTATTCTTGCAGGTTTATTTTGCCATTATTTAACTGTTGATCCCAGAGACTCAGAACAAGGGTTTTAAATCTATCCAGTATTGGCCTTAATATATTTTTATTTCTGTTAATGCATATATGACACCCTGGTTATATTTTTCCCATAGACTGTTGAGGGAATTTACCTCAGTTGGGTAGCAAGGGCATTTTCAGTTTTTAAACACACTTTAAAGCAGTCTGATTAAAAACAGGGCTACTTTAGACATCATGCCAGCAGCCCACTCTGTAAACAGCTGCCATAAATATTTACTGGTTCAGTCTTGGGATTCTACTTCTCTCTCTGTCCTCTCAATAGAGAAATCTGGGTGATGAAGGACACTCATGATGACTACTTCGGTTTGAAATCAGATTCTCTATCTCTGGGGTCTCCTAACCCAGGTTTGCTCAGCTTCTGGGTGTGTTGCCACTCTGGGCCTCCTTTTCTCTCCAGTAAATCACCTCATGGTGTTCACATGAATGAGCAAAACTCTTCTCTCACATAACTTACATGACACGGACTTCTTCAGCTGCAGAAGAAAGTGCATGCAAGTGCTTTGTGTATAACCTGGTGTGTCTGCTTATACAATTAATAAAGCTCTGGCATAGCAGCTGAATCCACTGGCAAGCTTTTCTCTCTCTCATTTCTTCTGAAAGCTTCTTAATCTATTTGTGTGATTTCCAGGCTAAGTGTTGGTAGGATCACAAAGTTTCTTTAATGTTGGGAGAGTTTATCACAGATGCTTCGACATTTTCACACCAGACTGTGCTGGGTCTCTGCTGGGCTTGTGTTTTTTTTTTTTTTTCACTGGCCTTACACAAACCTCCAAATTTAAGTAACATGGTTATTGAAGGATTAATTACACAAAACAGCCGAACTGAGCATTCCCATGTGGCATAGCCCCCACCAAAGGAGCACTTCAGGATGACTCCCGAGTAAACCCCAGGAAGGAGAAGACTACGTGCAATATGGAGATTTTATCTGTGCCTTCAGTGTCCATTGCCATAGGATTCCATTAGATTTTGGCCATTGGCTTCCTGCACCTCTGTGTCTAATCCTCTGGGAACAGCTGCGGCTAAAGCAAGCTTCTCTTTGGATTTCTCCAGAGTGAGGAAAATGTCCAGTGTTTTGGCAGAGCCAAGTGCTCTGAGATTATGTTCAAGGATAATGATTAACAAATGTTAGCTAACACTTCTCTGAAACCTCCTTAATCTAATTCTTGCAAGGACCAGCTTGAGTCTGGAATACAAATAGTAGCATTAATCCACCCATGCATAAGATAATGTAGTATTTGGATGGAAATGCCTGCTCCTGTGGAGAGCAGCCCACATGACAGATGTGGGTGTGGCGAGGCTGCTGGGCACACTGTGGCTGCCCCAGCCTGGGAACAAGGTCTTGTGCTGACAGCTGCCCTGTGCAGCTCTGATGGAGGCTGGATGAAGGATGTGAGATGAGGTGGCAGCAGGTCAGCAATGGGGGAATCAGTGGCTCACACAGCTGGTGGGCCAGCACCAGGGGAGGGGGTGGCAGGTGGCAGCTCAGCACCACGGGGACTTCAGTGCAGGGACTGTGGACACTGACCCCTCTCCTCCTGTTCCATGCCTGCCTGGCCAGCAGAGAGACTTTGGGGTGGGGAGCATGTTAAAGCTTAGCCAAGGAGTTTGTAAAACCACATTTTTTAATGTGTTATATAATAATAAAATAATTTTATGCTTTTGAGTTGTGCACATCCAATTTGTGGAGTTTGTTTATGACTGGTTAAAGATGCCCAAACTAACTGACCTGAATGAGAAGCTGCAACAAATTTTGAGCTAGTAGCTGTTCATGTTCACCTTCCCAGCCCAGGTTTTCCTGTGCTGGTGGTGTAGATTGTTCCCCAGTTTGGTAGAGCACATTGCTTTATCCAGAGAGCAGGCTCCCCATACAGTCTTTCAGCCTCTCTTCATGACCCTGGTGACCTCACTGACTACAGAGAAGATCTTTCTTCCCTTTGATCCCATGGCCTCCAGCCTCTGTTACTCCATCACACTCCCTAGTGTAAATTATGAATATGTATAAATTATTAATTCATGATGATGATACAGAAATGCTACAGCAGTAAAAAACCCACAGACTTAGTAGGTAATTATGAAGGAACATCTCTGCAGTTATGACAGATGAAAAGTGGTCTTCCAAGAGTCTGAGGTTACAGGATGGCAAAAAGACAAAATAAGACAAATTGATCTGTGGCTTCTCCATACTCATCTGGTCTGTAACCCACTAAATCCAGTGATTTTCCATAACTTGTTTTGTCTGTGTTGTTTTCAAAGTAGTACACCCTTATATACTGCAAGTGCAGGAAGTGTCTAGTATGTAACTAACAAAGTTAATTCCCACTCTCTCATAAAATGTATTATGTAATTTTATTTTTAATAATCTTAAGGTACAAATTAGGGAACGTAGGAGTTCATCATTTGACTGACCAGATGCAGAGACCACTATTTTTTGCTTCATTGCATCCTTTATTCTTCTAAACATTTGGACTTACTAAATTTTTTTCACACTGGCAGCTACCTTTTAATTTTGTCATTGTTGCTGGTATTTCTTCTTGGCTTTGTTTTTCTGTTATGTTTTGTTTTTCTGAGTTATGACCGAAGTTAAATCATACCAGCATGTTTTCTTCTTCTTATCTTCTGAGTGTTTCAGTGCCTGAAGTTCTCTGTATGGCTAAGAAAAGAAAAAAAAAATTAAAAGGATTCTGGAAATGCTTTCTCTGAGTTTTAATTCAAACTGTAGTTTTGATAAATAAACCCCACCAAAATCTCAAGTTAATCTTGACCTCAAATCATCTCTGCCTTCCTTATCTAAAAGAAAACCAACTTTTACTTCAAATAAGCTTCAACTGAAATCCTCATGGGTAATTTTTTAATCATCTCTTCTTAACTACCCTAATTCTGCATTTTGGATTGGTTTAATCCTTAATCACCAAGAGCAAAAAAGGGCTTTATTTTCCAGCAATGAGGAGAGTTTCTTCAAGAAACAGTTCCATGTCCCAGTCTCTGCTAATGCATTTTTCATCCAAGAGTCACTAAACAAAGCACATAAACAGCAGCGGGAGCAGAAACCACAAACCAGCAGCCAAACTCCAGCCTCTTGCTGCAGAATTATTTGTTTATCAGTGCCAGAGTGCCCTTTTTGCTACGCCAGGAATGGCAGGCATATCACTTTTTGTTTTCCCATGTACTGTTCTAATTATTGCTCCACTATGAGTGTGTTTTATTTCTCAGCCCAGCCGTCTCTTGGGACTGATTTTCATTCAGTACAAATGTTCTCATTATAAAGGCTTAACATGAGAAGAATACAAATGAGAAGATGAGTGCATGCTAAGAAGTTGCTTATACAGAAACTGTATTGATCAAAGGAGCAGCAGAGTAAAACACATGTCAGCATTAGCGTGCTCCTACTTCCACAGTTCAAACACTTTCCTTTCCCATACGAACAGAGCGACTCCTTGCCTCTGAAACCAGCACAGGAAAGACTTTGTTTAATTGAAATAAAAAGTGCAAAGCATTTCTATAGAAGATTGTGGCATGCCACTAAAGAGCTCTTAGAAAGCAAATGCACTTTCACCTTCAGAGATAACCCCTTGTCACTATGTGAAAACTTATAGAAAAATTGAAATTCTGAAAGGTTTTCACAAATTAAATTATTACATGACCATGACTTGGAATATTTTTCATAAAGCTAAAACACCGCTTACTTTATCCAACTGCTTACTAATCACACAGCTGACCCACTCACCATGTTGGTTCTGGTGCATCCCTTGGGAACTGCTTTTATCCAGTGGTCTTGGGCTGTCCTTGCTGCCTCAGGATCAGACAGTAGTCGCTGCCAGATGGAGACTTCAGCAAACAGTCACACAAGGCCCTCCTTTGACCTCTGCCCCATTGAATGAGACCAGAGGTGTCTCTGCAAAGATATCAATCTCTTTGGGATTTCAGCAACAACCTTTCCCCTCCTCTAAAGTGATGGAAACAGCTGAAAGCCACAGTACCAGTTCAGCCCCTCGTTTTCCCAGGCCAAGACAATATACCACTAACAGCTGAACAGAGGCAGAGGGCATTCACAGACAAAACACTGTGTTGAAGAAGATTGTGCAAAACCAAGTCTGAGGCTAAAAGCAGAGCTAAGCAACCCTCACGTGTCTGGCTACCAGGATCCACCTGAGGCAACCAGATTTCCTCCTGCTTTATTGGGCTGCAGCCAGCTCTGCAGCTAGTACTTCATCTGCAGTGAAAAAGCTTCAGTTTACACTTAATTTCACAAACATATTCTTGGACATAACTGAAAAAAAAAAATTAAATGCGTGTTTTTACTAAATTTCAACTTACAAGTTCCACTGGGGGCAGCGGCTCTGCTCCTCCATTCTTCCTGCTTGCTGACTACATAAATGTGTAGAATATCTCTCAACACTTTTAAAAAGTCAGAATTACAACAAGAATATATGAGTCATGTCTCGACTGACATAAAAATGAAACAGTATCATTCTTGTCACCAGAATGAAGCATGGCTCACACTCTGATCCATGACACACTCACACGGTCTTTTGGCTAAAATAGCACACACAGAAGTGTGCACAGTTATAATCAGAAACTTCTATAAATATGTAACTGAAGCCTCTTGAATCCTAACTTACAGATTGTACAACCTTGCCAAGAAGTAGTATTTCACCAAATAATTCATTAGGACCATCAGCAGATATGGGGTGTTTGCCAGCCTGGGTCCCAATATCTATCTGGGCACAGCGTTCAAACCTGACCTTAAGCTCCAACCCTTTTTAGCTTTAGGTCACCTCCAGTCACCACAGGAAGACCATATAGTTCCCTTTTCACAAAGCCCTTGATGCACATTCAGCTGGCATTAGCCCTTAGCTACCAGACTGAGCATCCTTACACTGTGTGCACCTGTGCTTGGAGACAGGGGTTTCCACAGCAGTGGAAACTTCCTCCATCAGACAACTGGTGTCTGTTAGTCAGGACTTGCATGGATTTACTGTTGCTCTGGTTACTCTGTCAACTCTTAAACAGCTCTGATGCACAGCCCAGCAGTGCAGGGAATTCATGGCATGGGCTGCTCACATATCCAATGCATGTCATCTGCAAAGTTTTCGGTCTATGCCTGCAGCAAGCCTGGATGTCAGGAATTTTCTCAGTAGGTCATGGGCAGTTCCAGCTAGATTAGTCCTGGAAGATGAGCTACTGCTTTTAAATCTGTTCCAGACAGCTCTACAATCAGCACTGTAGAAATACTCTTTGAGTATGAGAAAACTGGAAAGTAGAACTGAAAACAAAACATGGACAATTTTGCACCGTTTTGAAATGCCAACGTTTTCCTAGAATAACCTGTGCATCATTACCTTAAGACATTCCCCAGAAGAAGAGCTTATTTAAGAAACAGAATAGTTGTCTGAAAATTATTTGTAAGTGTGAGGAAGGCAACATATTTGTTCTGGTGGGACAGCTCTGAGGTTTACACCTGCCTATGTTAGGTTGAGTCTCTATGCATCTGCATTCTTCAGTGCTCATCTCACAGCTCCATACAAGAGATTTATCCTTCCATTTGGCAGCCAGGCTTCACTGCCAGTGGAAAAAAAAATAGAGAAAGCAAGAAGGGTTGTCATTAGAGAATGAATCCAGATGTAAGGTTTTTTACCCCCTTATTGTTTTGAATTTTGAGTAAATTAATAGTCGTGTCTTGTCAAAACCAGAAGTAAAGGCTATTTTAAGAGAATGTGAATGGTTCAGAAACACAAGCCCTGTCACTTTTCCTGCCTCCAAACATCTGAAAATTAAAGACAGGGATGGGCTGCTTAAACATAGGTATCCAGAGTCTTTTTAGAGGCTCTGGGGTGTCCTCTCTCCCACAGTTTCTGATCCAGAAGAATGGCTCCTTTACAGTTTGTGTCATATTTGGCAGACCCACTCCAGTACGTCTCAGATGATGCCTGGACTCAGGCCCTTAACTCTCCTAACATTTTTCAGAGCTGCTGTTCTTGATGTCATCCATATGAACAGCATGAGCAGGCTCTCTAATAATGAGGTCACCCATCAAAGTGCCTGGACATAAATTCAGTGATTAATTTCCACAGTCTTATTTGAAACATGAGAACAATGACTCTTACAAGCTGAATGATATAAAAAGGTCCTTAGTCATGGAAATTACTTGCATAGAGGAATGGGAGATGACAATCTATGATTCAGATAGAATACAATAAATTGTTTTCCCGTTTTCACAGCTGAGTGTCTGGTTTTGTGTTCTTATATGCAAGTTGGATTTAAATTGCTTGATAGCCTATGAAAAGCTGCTTCTCTCCAGGGATGAGTTCAGATTCGGATTTATTTTTGTTTTATTTCTCATTCTAGAGTATTTTGAGACTACTCCTTAAACTCACACTTCAAGAGCAACCTCTAAATGTTGTACTCAGTATTTACTTCTAAACATGTGCTGCCCAGAATATAAATTAATCACAAGAGTTTCAAAGTTTTGTCCTTGAAAACAAGAATGACTTGAGCCTAGTTTATCTGCATGATTTCAGCAGCCAAGCTCCAGAGCAGTATGTTGGCACAACACCCACAGTCAACTTAATGGTGTGATTCACTGGAGCACTATTTTTGTCCTGTAACCCTGTTACTTGCAAGTACTTAATTTTATTCAAGTCCATTTGGAAACAGGTGAAAATGTACACAGAGTG
The DNA here is from genome assembly GCA_013399225.1 of Rhipidura dahli. NCBI lineage: Eukaryota > Metazoa > Chordata > Aves > Passeriformes > Rhipiduridae > Rhipidura > Rhipidura dahli. The sequence goes on from VXAC01008069.1 coordinate 86,721, forward strand.
CAAAGGAAAAATGTTTTATTGTGAACATGGCATGTATAAGATGCATTTCAGAATATACTGTTTTATATTAAATGAGGAAAAAAAGAGCTCTGACATGAGATAAATGAACAGTGCTTCAGACAAATGAAGAACATGCACACAGCTGTTCTAACAGCACAATTCTGATACCAATCACAAGATATTATATAGCTTTTATGACAATGCTTACAAAAAATTGCAAATATTGGACCTATTCCTGCTTTGTTGTCCATCATCCAAATCTTCAGTGAATCTTGCAGGTGTGTGGAGGGAACAGTGAGAGCAAACTGACACCCCACCTCAGGCAGCAGAAGGTAGAGATGGAGGAAACATCAAAAACAAAAGACAAAACCACTGTTCTACAAAAGTAAAAAGGCAAATATTATCCCAAGAAATATTATTATTTGCACAAGAAATCTTAACTGCAGCATCCTGCCTCCATTAAAGGAGAGTATGCCATTGAGATCAGTGGAGCCTGAATTTCATACTGAAATTTAAAACATTTTTACATTAGTGTAAACATCAGCAGAAACTAAGTGTCAGCATTTATACAAGTATTCAAGTGCTCTTTAAAAAAACAATAAAAAACAGACAACGCTAACCCAAAATGCCAGTACATATACAAAAGGCAGATAATAAAAGAGAATTTTCTTTTCCAAATATACATTTTGAAGTATTTAAAACCATCAGTTTTAGGGAAGGAGTATATGAGAAAAAGCTGAGCTATTTACAATGATAAAGGAAGGGCACAGTGTTTGCTCAGATCTATTTGAAACCAGTATTTTTCCACTTCGGAGTCATGTCATATACCTGCACAGTCAAACATGTTTCAAAGCAGTGCTCAGAAGTGGCTATACTCCATTATTATGAAATATAATCCTGTGCAAGTATTTCAGCATGATTCCTCATAAGCCATTTACACCCATTCACATTTTCACTTAAAAAAACCCAAACAAACCAACCTGAAAAATTTCTTGCAGAAATACTTTGTCTTTGAACAACCTGATGAGATTTTACATCATGGTAATTTACAGTCATGCATTTGGAGACTCAGAGTCAGTACAACTTTTCCATTTATTCTTAGAGTTGTGCCTGTCTTCAAACAGTTCTTTGCTAATTTTTGTGCGGATCTCAGGACTCGTTAACAGCTCCTTTATCTGATTCAGTCTGGGTAACAGGGCCTGCGTTTCTCTGCGTAAAGCTTCCTTTACTAAGTCTGCTTCATGGCTCTTTCCTAGAGGAAAAGAACAATATAATACATTTTATAACAACTAATGTGATTTAGAGTCATTAAAGTACAGAGATAAAGAGATCATATCTGGTTTGGACAGTAGGAAGTGCTCAGTCTTTTGCCCATAGTGATTTTTTTTATAAAAAGGTATTTCATCAAAAAATATAATTTACATGAACAAATGCTACCAAAATGTAAAGAACAGTACAGCGTCACATTTAAGGGAGACTCTGTCTTGTTACATACTGTGTAATAGTATCTGCAGCGAGTATCTGTAGTGGTAATTTTTAGCTTGGGATTGACTGCTGTTGACTAGGAACCAGCACGTGCTCCCACACGGAGCAAGCAGCCCTGCGGCAATGCCAAACCCTCGGGCGCAGGGCATCGCTTCCACTTATGGCAAGGCCTCTTCCACAGCCATCCATGACAATCCGAAAGACAAATGCAAAATGTTCAGTTTCTCTTCAAAAGCAAGGAAGGGACTCTTGGTATCAAGAGCACGTGAAGACTGGAGCCGCCTGCTTCACCACTCTTGTCTTTTTCCCACCGTCCATCCCTCTCAGCATTTGACAAATTTTCAGCAGTGCAAGCACTTATTAAACCAGTAGACAGTGTCCTTCAATTCAGAACAAACTTTTGATAAGAGACTCACAAAGCAGAGTGCCTGACACCCAGGACCACTTAGCAAATTTCAGCAGGGAGCTGGGACATGGTTTTGTAGTTATTCTTGGTGGGATATTTGCTCCCAGGCTTTTTGGACAGTGCTCATTTGCTGTTGTCATTGTCGCTCTCATTCTTACTGCCACTTGCTGCTTCCTCAGTTTTTGCAGGGCTTCCATCAGTCTGTCTGCTTTTGTTTTGGGTTTCTTCTAAATATTGCTGCACAGCCTTCAGCACCGCGTTCTCCACCAGCCTTTTGCTGAGGCTCACCAGCTCTGCATCGTCTGGCTCTGCTGCTTGTTTTTCACCTATGCGTCACAACAGACAAGAGAAGGAATTCATTGCCATGCAAAGACAGTAGCTGTGATTGTATCAGGAGCCTCTGGCTTGAGCTGGATTCTAAGTTATTAGCTTCCTCTTCCTGATTGCAAAAAGTAATTTCCCCCCCACCCCCTTCAAGCTCCAAAACAAAAGTGTTCCATAAAGATACAGTATATCAGATCAAAGATAATTCACTGTTCATATTTCTTTTAACACTCCAACAAAAGCCACTGGCTAACGCTATGAGCACTCATTTAGCTTAGAAGAGTAAGTGTGCAAATTTAATTTTTTCTGGCCAACAATCACCTATGACATCTGGGCAAAGATCACAGAGCATTCTGAGTTGGAAGGGGCCCTCAAGGATCATCAAGTCCAGTTCTGAAGTGAATGGCCCTTAAGAGGATCAAACTCGCAACCTTGGCATTATTAGTACCATGCTCTGACCAACTGAGCTAATCTCAGGGTCAAACATTTCATAAGGTAAATTTACACTTTAGCAGCATTCCTAAATTTAGGTGCCACCTCTTTGAGATTTTGCTTAATAAATATAAAATCTATTTATTTATTCATTGCTTGTAGTTCAGGAGTTTCTCATAGAAAAAACACTTAAAGCACAGGTTACAAATATTTTTCTAAACAAAGCATAAAACTTAGAAATATAGTCCCTCCCTGCCTCTCTTCTGTCTTCTATCTTAAAGCTCTAACATCAAAGGATTGCAAGTTCCAGCAGTCCATTCTTAAATATCTGGTGATAAAAAGAAGAAGCTGTCATCTCCCTGTTTTGCTAAAGCTTCATATGAGTAACACATGCAACAAAACAACTGTACACATCGTGAGGATTCTCATACATCATTACATGTAATTTCAAATGGTACTTTTCCATGAAACATTTTCCTAAAAAACTATAAATTCTACTGCAGAATCCTCCTTTTACAAAGAATTTGTTCCAGGAAAAGTAAATTTTATTGTCCAATTTTCATTGGTCAATGCCATTTCAGAGTTCCCTGCACTAGGTAAATAACAGTTTCCCTCCATCTATATTTAAAGGTCATACATTTCATGTCCTCCTCTGGCGTTTGCAGTCTGCAACCAGTAATAAGAGGTTGCTTAGTCACACACATCTGGTGAAAGGGATATTATTGTACGCCCTCAGCACAAAGCATTGTACTGTTCAATTACCTAAATTTGTCTTTTTTCATACATGTAAATTTACTAAAGTTTGTCAGCAGATATGGATAACAGTTATAAAAGACTTTTATTAGTCTTCCTAGTGGACTGCACAAGCTGGAGTGATTTCCCTGATAAAATGTAATTCATTTGGGGATTCAAGGAGGAGAGAGGGAAGCAAACAAAACTCTTCATATTCAGAGGTAGTGCCTCTATTAGCTGTTAATCTGATCATTCCACTCTGGAACAGCAGCTCTTCCAGTTCTGGGCCTCCACAGCACTCTTACTATGGGCAAGGAAGAACTGTGCTCTCCCTATGAAGAACCACCAGACTACATCTTGGTAAAGCATTTCTTTACATTTTGGAGAAAGTGTAGATAAGTACTCTAAAGATATTAAAAAGAATATCTAGGGGGATAGTTATGGTTAAAACCAAATTCTAAAAATATAAGAATACATTAAAACCAGAATTATCCAAGGAGAAATATTTTAGGCTACTATGCAGGTCCAACAGAGGCAGAGGCACTGTTTTCAAAACCAAACAGCTACACACTCCACATTCTCTGACTCATTGTTTACTATATCCCTTCACTATCTCTTAATCCTGGGTCTAAGTCTATCCTTTAATGTACATGAAGGAGGGACTTAATTCAGACTATTATCTGTCAGGCACCCAAGGTATTTATGAGCAGCATCTCCTCACAACTTTTCTAAATTGATCCCACACACTCCTTTGAATGAAGCCTTTTGATTCTTGATTTTCTTTGCTTTTAGTAAAGATGCTCAAAAAATGTGTTGGTTGCCCTGGTCTATTTATTCACTGTAAAAAAAAAATAATTAAAATACTTAATGATTATTTAAAATAAAACTGGTTTCTAGTTGCAGAGTTTCTTGTTTTTCAGAATTGCTTGTAGGCCATGGAAATCATTACTCACACAGTGCTAATTATCTATTCATGCAACTCAGAAAAAAATCAATGGGAAATATGGTGCTCAGCCACTCTCACACTTGACCTTGTAGTGCTTAATATGCAGAATATGACTAATCAGTCACAGAGGCCTCCAGATACCACACAACAGTAGTGATTATATTTACTCATAATGTAATTTTAGTTGTAGTACATCACGTATTATGGTCTAAAAAAGGCCAAGCTCTTCTCTCATGAATACTTTCTGCAGAACAGTTCTCATTTACAGATATATGTACAAAATCCACATATCTAATATTGTGGTTATGATTTAAAAATAAGTAGGTAGATCACTTAGAAGTACTTTCTCAAGCATGAAAAATGTCATATTACTTAAAATGAGCCTTTTAAAAGATTATATAGCTACAGAAGAATGGGTTTGTGTTTTTTTGCTTGTTTATTTTTTAATATTTTGAGACATTCATGGCTCATCAGAAGTCTGGGGTGGCACCTCCTAGGAGAGCTCTGTACGGCCACTGGCAAGACATACACAGCCTCTGACTGACATGCACATCCTTGCGTGAAGGTTGTGCTTGGATTTATCTGTGCAGCCACCTTGGTGGACTGGCACAGGGGCCTGTTTGATTCCCTGATGCTCTGCTGCTATTCTCATACTCCCAAAACAGCAGCTGTGGAAGTGTCTGCAGTGCCGTGGTTCGCTGGCAAAGGAGCTGGATACTGTTCTATCACTCCTATTCATGACTGCTGGTAAAATGAAACAGGTCATGTAATAAAAATGAGTATTGATTATCTGTATCTACTTGACAGTTTAATACATGTATCTGTCCTGTTTCCATCTGCCCTTCCATGCTGCATCTGCTGCTCACCTGCTTCTTCAACGAATACAATTCCTTTGCAGCAGGCAACTGCTTCTTTGAGTGGACTGTCTAACATTATTGGCATTATTGGCATATCTGTAAAAGTCACTGCAGATATGAATGCTTTAGATTTAAAAGGGAGGTTTAAAAAGTCACACTTGCTCTGTTTCTAACCTCTGTTCAGAAAAGGTAACAGACATACCACAGCACTGTATTTGCATCAATATTGTGACACTACTTTATTTCTGTGCCTCTGAATAAAAAAATTCAACTGTCCTTTCCTCCATGTGGCTCAGAATAAAAATGAAAAAACCTTTCATTTTGTTTATCCCATAATTCTCTTCTATAATTTTCAAAATACGAAAACCAATTCATACTCCGTGAATGTACCTCAAATGCATTCATGCTAAGCAGTGTTTTTTATTACTGAAACTGAAGCACACCAGTTGTCCTGAAATGACCGCAATTTTTTACAAAGGGAACTATCAACTCCACAGAATTATTCAAAAGGGGCTTTATGATCCTACATCCTACTGCTAGCACTTATGGACACGAACCAGCTGCCTGCAACCAAAGCCAAGATTGGATTCAAATTCACTGATGTATCTTTCTACTGGACTCGGTTTACTCTCCAAGTCTACCCCCCCTTACACATTACAAGATTGTGAGTTGAATTTTGAAATACTGTATTAGAACAAATCAGATGTCATAGTCCTGGTACAGCATTTTCATGGCCCTGACACAGCCTGTATTAGGGTGCATGCAGATATCTCAGATTTGGAGAGAGGCACAACAGTTATTCGAATCCCTCTATTGTTCATATGGATTGGGATTTTTTGTAACAGATTTAACTGAAGGAAGCAACAGGGGGTCCCTTTTGTAGGAAAAGCCAGTTTTATAACCTTTTTCCAGCTCCAAGACAATGTTCTGCAATCCTTCCCTCACGGGCTCAACACACTGGGCTTTCTTTTTCCTTCCAACAACCTTTCTTGGCAACAAAACAATGACAGCATGGGGAAAATTGTAAAGCAGTTTTAAAGCCCGTAGTATTTAGAATGGGTGATCAAGACCAGCTGAGAAATTTGTGCTCTGGTGACAGAGCTTCTGCTCTGCAACCTTGGGAGGGCTGTGGTAACAGACATTGCACCATCTACCTTTCGGTTTATTCTGATAATTATTTCTAATACAGTTTTTAAAAACTCTATGAACATAGATATGAGCATGTGCCCATATCTAATCAACACAGTAAGTACAGACAGGAAAGTCACAACTCTGAACATTTCCTTGTTAATTAAGAAGGACTTTCATGAAATGTCTCTTAAGTGGTCACTTAAGGAATTGACACAAATAAGGCACCAGCAGGAAGGGTGACATTATAATCTCCTTATGACATGATGGTGATGACATTTCTGTTGCTGGATGCTAACATCTAGCAAACTTCTTTAGGTTTACATATACTGCTCTGCAAATATAGAACTGTCTTATAAGGCAATGCCCATCTGTCCTTCATGCTGAATACATGGGTTTCTAGTTTGCTGGAAAGGTTTTTGAATTTAATTTGGCACACCATGAAATAAACCTGATAAAGTTAGGAATTTCTAGTAAAGAGGAAATTATGGGTGTTGCAGCTGTTCAGGGAAAATGGTGCTCTTGCCAGATTCAGTAATGACAGCAGGAATACCTGCAGGATGCTTTGAGCTGCAGGCTTTGCAAACATGGCAAAAGTTTGTTTTGTTTCACACAAACCCCTGGGAAGCTCTGATATAAATTTTCTGACCATTTCTAAATGAAGAAAGAGGATGTGATATGCTAAGCCTACTTCTCCTTCTGCAAGCACTGAGAGTTGTGATGCCCCAGGCATGAGCTTACAGAATAAACAAAATAAAAAAGGTAATGTAAGATTACCTTATACAGTCCTGGCATACAGGGAGTTCTGCTAAATATCTTGGTTTTATTTTTCTATTAAAAAAGACCTGCTGACAGAGAAATTCCCTGACTCCTTTAATGTAGTTTAACACTTAAATTGAATTAATTTATAAGAAGTCTAGTGCAACAAGCAGGAAAGATAGCAAAGTGGCTGAAGGAAACAAGATGGCTTAAAAAGCTGTGAGTTTTACTTGATTTTTCTCATCAGCACTCTGGTAGAGAAAAAAGGCCAAGTTACAGAAGTGGTTTTATGTAGCCACAGTAACATCCACTGTGCAGGATGGCAATGGGAGAACCAAAGGGTTGAGGCAGATTGTGACAGCAAACATCCAGGCAACATTATTCACTCCCCTTGACCATTCACAGTGCTGCCTGGTGCCAGCAGCTCACGGGAACAGGGAATAGGGCTGCTTGGGTCAGCAGGCCTACCAAGGAGAGCAGAAGAGTTCCTACTCCCTCTAGGATGCAGCCAAGGGGAAAGCCTCCTGCTGTTTTCAGAGCCTAAGAGAGAGAGAGAGATCAGGCTTCCCAGTTTTCCCAGGGAAAAATTCTGAATTCTGGAACAGGACAGACACATCAGTCCCTTGCCTTCAATAGGCCTCCAGAAATAATACTGAGGGTGTAACACACTGTGGGTGACAGTGTAGGCAGCTTCCCCACCAGCCTCAGTCACCAGTGACCACAGACAGAGTTGGATGTTCTGCAAGGCAGAAAATCACCCTGCTACGTCACCCAGCTGAGGGAGACCCAAAGCACGCAGCAGCCACCCAGAAGAGTACATACAAAGATTTTAATTGCCACAGTCCAAATGTTTTGCCAGAACCTTAAACCCTGCTCATGGACCTGACAACCATGAAAATCAAATGTTTGCTCACAAACATGGCAAGGCAAGTAATTTAATAAACATTCACCTCTTGTTACTGTTTCCTTATCCTTCCCATAGCCTAAGTGAACTTCAGTTTCATGTCTTTCAGATTCGTTATTATACAGCTTCCAAAGGGACGCTATTTTGGCTGTGACTTTTCCATGCCACTGTCAAGTATACTAAAAAAAGCAATCTTTTTTGGACTAAGACAGATTGTTAAACAAGTGTCAATAAATTTATCTTAACAAGCTGATCCTGTGTTGTTGCTCCTCCCGAGTTCAGAAAAAGATTCCATACAAACTCTGACAGTCTCTCACATAGTACATCTCTCTCCCTGGGGAAAGCGATTTTGAATATATTTGTAAGTTATGGACAGAAAAGCCAAATTTTAATCAACATGCATTTTCATTTAATTATTTCAGTTGCAGTACAATGAGTTGTGAAACACAGCTGCCTACTGTTTGAACCACAAAAGGAAGATGAAATCTTGCAAAGAAAAAGATATAATTGCAATTTAAGAGTATGTCCCAACAGTATCTATAAAATACTGCAATATTTTTAATTTGATTTAGTAATTTTAAATACTGTATGATTTTAATGGAAAAAACCATCACTTGCAAGGTGCTTTTAACATCTCTGTAATCATACTTAATTAGATCCTGAATCTAATGGAAGAAGGTTAGAGTCCCCTCTCTTGGTATAAGCATCTTACACAGGTTTGAACTGATAGCATAACTGCATCCAAAGGCAGTCAAAAAAGATGGGTCTAATCCTTTTCCCCCAGAAATTTCCTCCTGAAGGAACTGAACCCACTTCATAAGCTTCTTAGGCAAACCATGAAGTTGCATATTTTTGAACACCTGAGTAGTATTGTTGCTGTCTCTCCTTTCATGGATCAAGTCTACAGAATCTGACCAAATTTGCTAACAGCTTTGGGAAAACAAGACACCCTTAAGTCAATTTGAATTGCATTTAAAACCCCCCCTTAACATTAAGAACTTATTATGGCCTTTCCTATCTGAAGACCCTTTATCTATTATAGATTTTGCATTAAATAATGTATTTAGCTTTGTTCTTTCTTCCCTCCCTTTTGTTTGTCACCTAACTTCCACTTTAAATGTGGTTGGTTTTTTAAGAGCTAGAATTTGCTATCAGTTTTCACTCTGATATTGTGAGATGTAGCTGTATAATGTTCACTGCTCTACCACACAAAGGTTTGCAAATATGAAACTTAATTTTGATACTTGGAGAGTAACAGTACATAGAAGTTTAGACCTCTCTTTAAATGCTCTGGCCCTGAACCCATAAAACCACTGCTTGAGATCTTCTTCAAGACAAGCTCTTCCTCAACTTCCATCTTTCTCCAAAAGTTCAAATATGCCCACTTGCAAGAACACTGAATCACAGAATGATTTGGTTTGGAAAGGACCTTAAAACTCATATAGTTCCTACCCCACTGTGATGGGCAGGGACACCTTCCACTAGACCAGGTTGCTCAGAGCCCCATCCAACTTGGTACTGAACACTTCCAGTGACTGGGCATCCACAACTTTCCTGGGCAACCTGTCCCAGTGTCTCACCACTCTCTTTCAGTTTAAAGCTATTGTCCTATCACCACATGCCCTTTCAAAAAGTCTGTCTTGATTTCCAAAGAAAAATATTTCAAAGACAAGATAAGCAACAAAATCAGACGACATGTGCTTGCTCATAATAAACTGCTCTGTGCCATGGGAGTGTTGATGACCTCAGCCATATGAAATCAGAACAGCTGTAGATAAAGAGTTAAGAATGCTGAAGGTATGACTAGAGCTCACTTAATCTAATTCACAGAAATCTGAAAACTGTTGCTAGAGGATAGTGCAACAAAATCTGTGGATGAAAAAATCCTGAAGCATTACCATGCCATAAAACCAAATTTAATGCAATCAATCCTTCATGTGAGAAAACCAGACTTTATAATCTAGGGCAAGAAAAAATTGAAAGAATATGAGAGGGCAATACTAATTTTTTCCCATCCTATGCTCTTTATGAATAGTGCAAATATCCTCATTTGCTGAACAAGCACCTATTAATCAAAATTAACATTATTCTTGAGTCTCCTTCATCATTAAAAATCAAGAATAATTGAGCCCTGATTACTTTTTTAAACCAATGGGCCTTACTTCCACATCCTTCCTATGCTAAATACGAAACAGTTATAAAAGCATTTTCTTTGTGAAACAGCATAAAACCCTTTAAAAACACCCATTTCCCTAACAGCAACACTTCTTTAATGTGAGTAAATCCCAACAGCTCTAACACTGCATTCTAGCAAAAGAATAACTCCCCCACCCTATCTTCCCCCATATTTCTACTTCCTCAAACTCAGTGAGTCAAAGACTGTTCTAGCAACACTTCAGTGAAATCAATCCAGAAAAATATATCTGCTATGCCAAAAACTGAACTAATCATCACAGTTTTTACCAATTTACTCTGTACCATAATGGATTGCTCATTACCATGCCTTAAAACCCATGGTTCTCATCTTTTTACACTCCTTTTTCCATTTGTAAATTTTCTCTCTACCTACATAGTATACACAGTTCCACACCTTCCTCTTTAGCTTCCAAATAATTCTAAATCTGTCCCATAACATCAGTAGAAAACTGCTTATTTATGCCAGCTGGTCTCTTGGGCCTTTATTTCTATCAGACTAATCAATTCTAATCTGGGGTTTCATGTATTTTCTTCGTCTTCTTATTTTAAAGCAGTATTTTCCTCAGATCAAGAGTAAAAGAATAAAGGGTGGATATTCCCACCATAACCAGTTTTTGCATTTCTTTTCACTCTGTTCAGAACCAACTGTGTAATCAAAAGCAGGTAGTTAGTTTGCTTTGCCTTTATGTTTTCCATGCAGAAAAGTTCTCCCATTTCTATCCGGCTACAGGAGCCAAGAAAAGTTTGTTAAGGATGAGAAGAAAGAAAGAAACAGGCAATAGTTCTCCACAGATTATGTCATTCATGATTTTGAGATTTCCTGAGACAGGAAAGCACACACAGCAGTTGCTCAGCACAGTGCCACGTGGTTCGACCTCCAAGAATGCAGGTGAGGGTTACTGTGCTGGCCATCAGAAGCAGCAACCCAGAGCATTTGGGAACTGGCCTGTCCTCACAGCCTGGGTGCAGCATCACAGGCATCCACACATTCTGCTGCTGATGGAGAAGCCTATACTCAGACAGACCTCACCACATACCATGTTTTTATCTGAAGTCTAATCCAATCATATTTCCTTATTTTATGCTTTCTTTAAAGATTATGGCTTAAAAAAAAAAAGCCAAAGGAAATGAAATGAATCTCTTAAAGGAAAATGATGCACTTCTATTGGAATGGACTTATTATTATTATTCACTTGTGCTGAAGCAGGCATTACAGGCCGTGACCCCATGATCCGAGCTGTATTACACCTGGCCCTTCTTCCAAATGTTTGAATACACACACAATGTATGAATAGGGCACACGGGTGGGGGTTAATTAACATTTATGTCATTCAATCCAAGGATCAGCTTTGCTTCAAAACACAAAAACACTACTGCAAATTTCATTTCAACTGAGAAAGGTAAACCCTGACTTTAGAAGGGGGTTTAATCCCCAGAACTCACCTCATCACAAGTTACAGTTTGTAGAACTTCATGAATAAACTCATCATTTTGTGCTGGAAAGACATCTCACATTGTATTAATGAGGTGTATATGAAAAGCAAAAGGGGATCTGAGAGAGGAAGAAAGGAAAATGTTTTTGATTGCATTAGGCTATACTGGATGGTAATGGATTTTTAAGACAGAAAAAAAAATGTACATTTGCTGATTGTACTCAGCCACAGCAAGTGATACAGAAAACATGGCTGAGTCTTAATATGTTTTGTTCAATCTTTGTGCTTTGTAGTAAAATGAAAAAATGAATAAAATGTCACTGAAAAATTATTGCTAGGATGTGAAACAGATCAACACAATAATATACCATGGGGTAAGACAATTCACCTCTTAGCAAAAAGATACAAGTCCTCTAGTGAATAAAATGAATTATCCATGCCTGAGGATTTTAACTCACAGGAAACTTAGCAACTGATCAGATCAAATTCACCTGAGACTGGCAGATTTTCAAAGGGATTAAACCACCAGCAGAAAAGATAAAGTTAATGGCAGATTTTGAGATTTGGGAATTGGGATACAGAGGAAATACCTAATAAGAAGTGAATTTTCTCTACACCAATTTAGGACAATGATTCTTAAGCATCATGAGAGTTACAGGCAGGGGTCAAGAGCCTGAAAAATGTTCAGCTGTGCATGCCACCATCAGAATTAAAAGTCTAAAAGTACTGACAATTTTACAAGTTTGGCAGTGCCAAACTGGTCATTGGTACAGTGTTATTTCTAGCTACTTAATGTTCAAGGACAGTTTGCAACCAGTCCATTTCCGTTTTAAGACAATTTCCAACGCCATGCTCCACAGAATTATAGAATGGTTAGGGCTAGAAGAGACCTTAAAGATAATTTAGTTCTAACCCTTCTGCAGGGTTAGCATGGGCAGGAACACCATGCTAATTTACATACTATATACAGCCATATGCCCCGAATTCCTCTAAATCCCAATCTCTTCTGTCAGTTCTCTACTTTAAGCTTATGAAAACAGGTCCAGTCAAATTTTAGAAATGGCAAAATGATTTGGCATAAAACATTATTAAACCATCAGTAATCAGCTGCTGAACAAGGTGCCAGTATGCCTTACCATGATACTTTTCAAGCTATCTTATTTTCCACTTTGCCTATAATAATTTCACAAATAATAACAGACCAATGTCATCTAAAGGACAATGCCTCACTCGACCAAGGACCTGTTGTTTGTCTTGCCTTCTTGTTTGCCTGCCTTAATCTCAAAATCTTTATCACAACATTGCAAAATGTAGACTCTCTGCAGCCCAGCATCTGTCACTGACAGGAAGCTTCCCCTGAAATATATACAAAATGTTCTCTCTTGTTCTTATTTCACATGATGCAATAGAAGTAATCCCATGCTATCCTAAGAGTTGCTTAATCATGTTAACCAGTTCCTCCTCCGGCCTTCTGTCTTTGTAGCTTTTTTTTTTTTTCCAAAACTAGCTAGCTCCTGCTCTCAGAGTTCAAGATGCAGCTCTGCAGCTCCCCAGGCATTTTCTGGAAGCACAGCCTGGGCTCCTACTTCACGTTTCAAGCATCATATTCTTTTGGAAACATAGTACTTCCTCCAAACATCTATTTCCTCTGCTTCATGAGCTTCTTGAGCTTCTAGGACAAAAGTTACACTGATCTTCTCAGGGCAGATTTAGCTAGGACTGCATGCATGTCATTTCTGCTAAAGGGTTATAGGTCTGGAGGCACATGACCTTGCTGGATGGGAAAAAAGAGACAGATTTTGGGGTTTGATTTTTCCTTCCCAGAGGTGAACTTTTTCCACAAAAGAAACCTGTTTTCACCCCTTGTTGAAAGAGGACTGACTATATCTTCCTGATCATTCCAGGTCACTATAGAAATGTCAAAATTGAGTCTGATTATTAGTCCATATTCTAGTTTCTAGAGACCTTTAGTGAAACAAAATATCTCATTTTCTTTTTCTTAATCATATGGCATCTTTAATGGAGGCTGTGTGGACCAATTCCATAATTTTTTTAAAAAAAATTATTTTTTTAATGGTTTCTGGAACTGAGGTTAAAACATGCTTGTCTGCTTCCAGGAATACCACTCTCCATTAGCAAACAAAGCACTCAATTGCCTAGCAGTAAGCATCACAAATCAGACAGTACAAAGGGAAAAAAAGCACATTTAAAATATCATCTTAGGAAGAAGTAAGACAACTACCACATTTGGGTTGTATAACAAACACTTTCCCACTCTCAAGTGTGGCTATTCTATTTCTGTAATTGCTGGTTTTTCCATATGCTACAATTTCTACATTGTGGGCAGCTCTAAGCTCAGGGATTAGGTTACAGTAGGACTTGTCATGTAGCAATAGAATGGGTCAAAGCAAATGAGTTCTAAACTGAAGAGATAGCTGTTCACATGTAGTAACAGAAAATGGTATTTCATGTTTAGCATGTTGCACTTCCTATTTTGCTTAAGGATCACTTCTGAGCAGAGAAGGAAAATTCACCTTGAGTTCTATGTTGACATTAGACAAACACCTGTTCTCACAGTACCATGAACAGCATCTCTGAAACCTGGTATTTCATGCAGAGGTGCCTGCTTATGTTTACACAGGTGAGCTCTACAATGCAGTACTTGTTGGCTCTAAGGCCAATTAGCACAGAGCAACTCAGGCCCATCCTATCCAGCTCTGAAATGCTGTGGCTGCATCCAAACTGCCTGCTGGGAAAGCACTTGGGTTGGTGCTAACTCCTAAGCAGTGCCCAGGAGTTTCTGCAGCATGTACTGGTTTGCCAGGTCCAGAACTATGCCAGGATCTTGGCACGGGCAAGGCAGTCCCAGTGCCCAGGTGCAGTCCCAGACAACCCAGCACTCAGTACCCCAGCATCCAAGGCACCCAGAGTGGTCACAGAGCTGGGCTGTGTCTGTAGGTAGCAAAGCTGAGAAGTACATTGAGCCAAATTCTGCATTTGTGGAACAGTTACTTCTGTGGATTTCTCCTGGCAGAGGTTTTGAATCATAACTCCAAAGCAGCCTGGTGCAAATGAAAATAGAAGTATGAACTAAGAACAGTTTCAGAGAGTAATGCAGTAGTAGCTAGAGGACAGGATTTGGCTCCTGACTCCAATAAAGTTGTATGAACAACAGAATTTCCATTTCCTCTTTTACTACAATGAAATCTTACCGTTGTAGTTCTGATTTAACCTGCAGAAGTAAGGAAATGGAAAGGCAAAAATCATAACTCTAAACATTTAGACTTTCTAATGCTTTTTACTTTACAGGGCAGGCCTTACAGCACTCCAGAAAACCATGCTGTTCCTTCTACTGTTTGGTGTGTAAAGAGTGGCACAATTTGTATAGTGAATAAAGAGAGGCAGTGTGCCAGAGTACACACAAATCTCAGCAAACTGAGACAGGAACATGCAATAATGAATGAGAGAAATAGTACTGACAAGACTTCCATAATACAGAATAAGGTATTTGGATATTATTCATTGGGAGTATAGGGCAGCTTTAAATATTATCTGATTGTAATGACTTGTAATTTACCCTTTGAAAAACAGTGAAAACACAATGCTGTAGCCTTTGCTTATTCAATTAAATCTAGAGTAAAGCAAACAGAGTTCCTCCAAGAACCCAGTCTTCCTTTTGCTGTGGCAGTGGTGTTACTAAGATAATCTTTAAATCATTTTAACAGCTTAAAAGACAGAATATCTCACATCTAGGTGTATATGGGGTGGATACCAAACACATTTTCCACTAATGAGCAATAATGTTTAACCTCCATACCTACAGACATATGACAAATCTATTACACTTTCTCCTCTAAAGTGGAACATCTGCATACAGGACCATCAGTGTAATTACCCTCTTCAATTCACCCAAGACATGTTTATGTATGTTTACTCTGTCTTTTGGCCTTTACTCTCCCTTTTAAATCCAAAAAGAATATGGGATAGCAGCAGACACACTGCTTGGACAAACTAGTGTAAATGCAAAAGATTTAAAAGTGATCTTATTTTCTTTCCAGGCTCACTCTCTCTTGAAGAAATCGTGTTGGAAGTCTCTTGCAAGAGCCAAGAGAGCAGACTACCAGTCTGATTTTTAATGCCCAAGGCTGCACAAACAGCATTTTACCCAGGCTCCTTCTCTTGCTGTGTATGTACTTAGAAAGAGGATTCCAGATGGAGCTGGCAATTTGTTGGCTTGCCATCTGAACCAATCTTTCTGATAGTATTTATAGAAGGTGTGCTTTTAAATGGGCTAGCTGATATTCCCATCCGTCTCACTGCAGCTCTGGACTCCAGGGGCTGCCAGTGGACTGTCACAGCCATGACACTTGGCAGGCCAGGTCCTTGGTTGGTATAAATCAGCACTATTCCTGCTTACTGCTGCTCAGGGTTTCACTTGACATTTTCAGTACTGCTTGATTCATGCCCCAGTTAATCTGTTTCACTTTCATGGTTTTACTTGCATGCTTAGCAAAAATCCTTAAACACTGTTAGCTTGTTTCTAATTGAATGTTCCAACTGAAGCATCCTTTTAGAGAGTTTCAAAGCACTGCAGTGCTAAATGGTATATTATTATTGAAATTATTAGTTATAATTAATGTAAACATTATTAAAATTAACAGTTCAGTTACTGGACACTGGAAATTTTTCTGAGATTTTACCACTACCAGAAAAGTACAATTTTTATTACGCAGAAGTAAGTTCTCTGGGCAAAAGCAACATGTATGCTTATTTATGTTATGTTGTAAATTGATAGACAATAGGTAACTGTCAGTTATAACCCATTTATAAAAGATGAAAAGCAATTAACCATTACAGTATATTTTAAAAGAGTTAATAATTTTTATTCAAGTTTTTTGTCTAACTTTATGCTGGAGATTTACAAAACAAATTAATTGCATTTGAAAGATTTAGCCCCATGAGAAATTGCATTCACTATTATTTGGTCTGTTTGGCTTTTTGAACCAAGAAGCAGCACAATTTGGAATTTTAAATGCAACTTTCAGCTGTAATCTGCCACTGCAGCTGGTGGCCCAAAGTAATGCTCAGGGCTATTTGAATGTGATTGCAGCAGAATTTGCTCATATTCCAAATCATCATAAAGCTGCTTTTCCCTGACTGCCATACAGAGTGTATGGATATATTCTTGGGCGTTTCCCCCCACTCCCTTACAAGGCAAGGAAATGACCTATGATGGGTGGAGTTTTAACTGATACCTATATAACCTAAGAAATGCAGGACTCAATTCTGCATCTATTGCAGCCTCCTCTCTCCCCAAACTTTTGTCAATCAATTTAACTGATGTAGCATCAGTGTGCTCAGTAAGGAGTTTAAGGAAATACTACTATTCCTTTGGAATCTGTTGGTTTTATTCATGTGTTTTTTTGAATGAAATACCTTCCAGAAACAATGAACAAAATGTCTGGCTAATGTCACTATTAGAAATTTCTCCACATAAGCAACTTTCCAGTGCATTACTTCTTTATAGAGATTGTCTGACCTTGTAGCCAAGTGTACTAAAACGTTATTTGGCCAGAAATTTTAAAATAGAGAACAAAATCAAGAAAACAAATCACAGAAATAATTAATTGCATCAATGTGGAGTAAAATAAACATTTTAAGGAAGGTCCCTCTGCTTGACAGAGGATTATTTTTTCTTTCCTTTACAGTGCCATACATACAGAAGCAGCAATACTGCATGGTGCTCATCATCACCCCTTACAGGGTTTCATTTCCACTCAGAAAACTGCATAACCACAGTATAGCTAATAGTGCATTCTTCACAACCACAGCCCCCTCAAGCAGCAGCCTCTGTTAGCTCGACAAGCGTGCTGACTAACTCCGGCAGTGGTGACCTTTGTATGGACTCACTGGGATCACAGGCTCAGTTCCCATATCTGCAAAGAAGCCTTCAGCTGCAAACAAAACAATTTTAATGTTGTCTCTCCTCTTTGCTCAATGAAAAGTCCCATAACAGGGTAATCCACTGCAGTACTAACAGGACTAAACAGTGATTACCTAAAAAATCCACATGTGGCTCACACAATGCCCTTCACAGCAGAAATGAGGTATACACTTGCATCAGTTTTTAAACTTTCTTTCACGTCTCTTAACATTTCCAGACCAGCATTAACTAACAACCATTTCTTTGTCAAAAAATTCATTTCTGAATTATAGCTTTGCATATCAGAAGAGGATGGGAAAGCATAAAAATATGAAGATAACCTTCTGTGAAATATAAGCATGATAAATGCTACAGGACCTTGGAAGGTGGCCAGCCAATAAGAAGTACAGCACTTTACCCTGTGAAGCAGCAGCCATATGAGGCAATACAACTGGGAGGGGTGACAGAAGGGAGATACAGAATCCATACACCTCTCAGAGCTTTGCCCTCCCAACTATTTTTACTGCAGTTTCTGAAAAGCACTTGGCTACAACCAGGCAGGTCTTCCTTGTCTTCTCCACCTGAGTCCAGTGTAGGTGCAGAGACATCATTTCTCTGCCCTGAGACGGCACACTTAGCCGGAAGGCTGGCCCATCTGATATCTACATGATTTAATGTTGGATCCACATGTATCAATGGATCAATCTGCCCAGAGGTAGACCTTATTACTTTAAACTTAGTAAAAACCCTTTCATTACACCAAGGGAGCACAATACTCTGTTGAGAAAGACATCATAATCAACTTTTCCGGTCAATGTCTCCTCTTCCCACTCTGCTAGTCCTTCCCATACACATCAGAAGCTTCAGATCCTTGCCAGTCCAACAGAGTTTACTGGCAGCAGGAAGCCATCTCCACATGTGCACATGTTCACAAGGGATCAAGACTGCTCAGCACATTGCAAAACTGAGCCTGTGTAATTTTCTTGTGTATTACTCTTCACTAGATCCAGTCATAAAATGGAAGAAGTTACTGTGGCTATGTGATCCTTACCATCAGCTGCTGCAGGGTTTTTCAAAATTTCTTAATTCACTTAAAACAAAATTACCCAGGTCAGTCAGCTAATGATGGAGAAGCATTTAACCTCACTGGGGTGTTTTTGCCTTTATTAAAAGAGTGCTTACATAAAACCTGCTCTGCTATGGATCAGTCTACACAGCAGTGTACACAACCAGGGATGGTGGCAGCAATGATTCTGTGGGATCCGCAACTTCTTCTGTCAGCACTTTTTAATCTAGAAGAGGATGGGGTTTTAGGGCCATAGAACCGTTATTGTTTTGCTTATCTAAGAAATGCCAGCATAGTAATTTTGTTTCTATCAACATTTATCTGTAAGAAGCCAGTACTGCATGTGGTCACATATTTCTTGCTAGAATTCACTGAGAAAGATGGCAGCTTGTAGCAACCTCCCACAAACTACAGGCAGGATGTGGTTTATAAGAAGTGTGGCCAGTTTTCACCTTGGTAGTCTTATCCAAAGATGACACAATTTCCCCATCAGGGTAAGGAGGACTAAGATCATAATGAGGGTGAAAGCAAAAGACAATAGTTACGTTATGTATATCCCCCTCTTCCAGTTGTTAAATGGGTATAAAAGATACTCTCTCCCAGTATGTTGGGGACCTAATACAGTTGCAGAGGTATTCACAGTTAAGTAATAGTATTATGTGAATGGAAGATAGGGCACTTGGGCTCAATGGGGATAATAAATACAATTTCAACAATACAGTAGGAATCTATGCAAATACTTTTGCAAAACAGTAAAAAGACACACTTTCACTGAAAAGTGATCATTAAATTCATTGAAGTTCCAGCTCCATCAACATGGAGCCAATTTTAGTGACCTCATCTCCATTTTGAAGTTCCTCATCAGGTTCTTCTGAATTCCTGTACTTTTTTTTATTTCTCATCTTCCCATACTGGGATCAAGAGAAGTGTTGGCACCCATTCCATCTAGCTAGTCCTGGTCTTCATCTTGCTACAGCTGAAATGAAATGAAATCCCTTCCTTTCATCTCATGGGTTATTCTTCAAGTCCTTTAATACAAACAGGTTTAGTTAAGGCTTTTCCCGATGTTTCTTAGCATAGTGTAGTTATGGATCACTGTGGCCAATAGTACTCCAAATAAGGTATTCAGCCCCAGATACACTCTCATTTCATACATAAGTGCATATTACATAAAGATTTGACTTCTAGCAGAATTTACAATTTTCAGTATTTTAGAACATCTACAAATTAACCTGGACATTTTTTGATTATGAGTCACAGAACTCCCTAAATTTGCTCATGTTTCCTTTCAGGAAAAAAAGCAGTTCTGTCATATCCCTAAATGAATTATACAATAAATATAATACTTCTGCTTTTCCCCACGATCAGTAACATAACCTAATCACAAGGCAATCACGTTTGACTTGATCCACCTCCAAAATTTCTAGTTGCAATTTATTTTATACAAAACATCCTGTCAGGAAGGTGGAAGAGAGCCCAACTTTTGTAGTCTAATAGATTATAGAGCAAGACAGTCTGCTACATACTTGTGAAATAGTAAAACCTAGCCTATTTAAAAAAATACAATTCTGTGTTTTAAGATTTCTTATACCCAAATAAAAACTGGTAAAAGATTTAAATTCAATAATTTAATTTCTTCCCACAGTCCATGTACGATGATAGGATTTAAATCTGGACTTACATATGTTTGTACCAAACACAAAGTGAGAAAAAAGTATTAAATTCCACTTTTCAATTAAAGTCAAGTGCCACCTAAAATTACTATAGATCAGACACTGAAGAAAATTCAGCAATATGTGTTCATACCATGTAGGACTATTTTCTAAATGCAGTTATTAATTAAAAAAACCCAACCAACACCCCCAAATGTGTTGAGACATTTTAATTGCAAGGAGGATTGCCTAAGACATATGGAAACATCCAACACAATTTTAGAACTTTCCAATTTCACAGTCACCAGTGTTTTTATCCTCTTTACTTCAAGATGACTATATTCTTCATTCTTGAGGCTACAAAGAGGCATCCACTTCTGAAGGCTTTCTTAAATATCACTCCTCTGATTTAAAAGCCTGTTCTTCTATCATCCCGCTCCTTGATACCATGCAGTGAAGGTGAACTTAACACCTTATTTTCTCTCCTAGATTTACTTTAAATCTCTCTTTATCTTCACTAGTGTGTACAGATCTCTTAGCAGTCTAGCTGCATTACTGAGGGATTATTTTTGACAGCCACTGTCAGACCCAAGAATGAACATACATGTAAGATATTCATGATTCTACTGACACTAATGACAGTCTTGGCTGTCTTCAGGCCCTGGTTGGGCTTGGTCATCAAACCTAATGTTGGTTGCAGGAGGATGAAGACTTGTGTAACTTTCAACTTTGACACGGTAAGTATTGAACACTTAGTTCTGGTTTAGACTGCTGAATTTTCTTTCTTTTCTTCCCACAGAGAATGGAAACAAACCTAGCAGTCTAATCACAGGCACTGTGAAGTTCTATGAGGGAAAAAGACAAACAACACCTAGTTGTCATTCAAAATGTCATTTTGAGGAATGCACCTTTCCTTCAAATTGTTTGTTTTTTCATGCACCTCTTTGTGTATATCTTGTGTGAATGTATGTGTAGGAGTGAAGAAACAACATCACACAGGGAGATTGGCAAAAGAGAACATAAGCACTGGAGAATGATTATAAATAGGACTCACCAAACTCAGCTGATGAGTGTGTTTTCAAATTTCAGGAAGAAGAAGGGGAAAGAGTAATGTCTTCATAGTACCAGAGCAAGTATCACTCTGAGCAAGTAGAAGTTAAAACTTCACAAAACAGAAGTGAGAAGGACACAACCTGCAGGACGGGAAGCAGTAAGTATTGGACAACCTGGCAAATGCACAAGGCCTGTTTAACAACGGGGATTAATTTACTATTTGTGGTAGGCAAACCTGTCCTGTCTCTTGTGACAGAAAGCCAGACAATGCAACTTTTGTACTACAGCTGCATAAATGCAAAATTAAAT
This sequence comes from Rhipidura dahli, assembly GCA_013399225.1. Lineage (NCBI taxonomy): Eukaryota > Metazoa > Chordata > Aves > Passeriformes > Rhipiduridae > Rhipidura > Rhipidura dahli. Next base: position 108,326 of record VXAC01008069.1, read on the forward strand.
CCCAACAGCTTATAGCAAACTGAAAATTTGACCAAGTCAATGATTTGCAAATGTAACTTTCAGGATTTTCAAAGTAATTTTAAGATGTAAGTAAAGTAATTGCATTCTGTTCACTGAACTTTGCTTTACCCTAAAAAACCAACCCCTAGTTTGATAAAGCTGGTAATTTTTGGTCAGGCCCAAAAGATCTGGACTGCATGTTGCTGTCCTGGCTGTAAGTTGGAACTTGCCAGCTTGCCCAGTTCCTCTGCACAGACTATGAAGCCCTAGGCTCTGTGTTCATTTACTCATTTCCACAACTATTTACATGCTTTATATTCAATATAAAGGCACTATGAGTGATAGCATATAATAATAAAATCATCAATGATTTAGATTAGAAGGGGACTTAAAGATCATCAAGTTCCTGCCATGGACAGGGACACCTTTCATTAGACGTTGTCATTTAAAGCCTCATCCAAACTGGCCTTGAACACTTCCAGGGAAAAGAGCATCCACAGTTGCCCTGGGCAACCTGTGCCAGTGCCTCACCACTGTCACAATAAGGAGTTTCTTCCTAATATTTGATCTAAACCAAATTTCTTTCAGCTGGAAGCCATTCCCTCTAGTTCTGGCACTACATGCCCTAGTAAAAGGTTTGTCTCCATCTTTCTTGCAGGACCCTTCAGGTACTGGCAGGCCGCAATAAGTTTGCACCAAAGACATCTCTTCTCCAGGCTGAACCCCAGTTCTCTCAGCCTTTCCTCTCAGGAGAGCTGTTCCATTTCTCTAATCATCTTGGTGGCTTCCTCTGGACTCACTCCAGCAGGTCCATGTCCTTCCTGTGCTGAGGAGCCCAGAGCTGGATGCAGCACTGCAGGCAGGGTCTCACCAGGGTGGAATAGAGGGGCAGAATCCCCTCCCTCACCCTGCTGGCCATGCTGCTTTGGATGCAGCCCAGGATACAATGGCTTTCTGGGCTGCCAGTGCATATGTCATGTGCAGCTTCCCATCCACCAGCACCCCAAGACCTTTTCAGGAGGGCTGCTCTTGATCTGTTTATAACAGCTATCAAACAACAAATTGTTTGATCTCATTAAATTAAAACATGCAAAAGTGCTCATACTGCTATGCTCTGCCCTTTTAAGTTGGGAATCACATTTTTTAGAATGCAAGTAAGTTTCATATTCTATTTTGATTATATGACCAGCCTCATTTCAAATTAGTAATTGTATAATATGGGAATTTTGTATGCATTCAATATTTAACAACCTTTTAAAACAATTTCTGGCAAGTACAACAAGGTCTCTTGGTTCCTTGGTTTCCTATCAATTAGCAAATGGGCTACCACATATACAGCTATAATGAGGTGTAATGATGCTTATTTTGTAAAGTGCTTTAATGTCAGATAAAAAAAAGTGTCATGCTATGAAGTTAAAACAAACAATTTAGACCAGAAATGAACTTACAGTTCAATCATTTCAAAAAGCAGTTAAAAATCATTTCAGACCATTTCCAAAATGAAAAAGCACTTACTGAGCAATGACATAAGCAAATAAATACAAGATCAAACTACATTTATAATGCAGATTAGCATGCAGGCAATTCCTTCTTGATGTCAGAAATATAAAGAATTAATTGTTAGACTAAACACTAATCTTTATTTGAAATATATACTCTGTGAAAAGCCCTTCCTTGAACACAGTGAGCCAGATTTTGAAACTCCAACCAACTTCACTGGAACTTAACCTGCTGAATTGGGTGTGTATCCTTGCAGAAAGCTCTCTAAACCTTAGAGTGGTTACATGATCATTCACTAAGACAACTGAAAGAAGAGGTTGTTAAGCTCCTACACATCTAAGTGTTACCAGTTTCTACTCATGCTTTATTTATGTCTATCCCACAATCAGTGGTGAGAAGAGATACTTTTTTCCTTTCCTTCATTGCAGAATACCACAGATCTCTGCTACCCAGAGTACATTATGGAATTGATTTCTATCAAGTGTGGCAGAAAAAACTGTTTATTTAGATAGTAGTCAGTAAACAATATTGTATTGGTTGGCATGGCCAATAAGACTCTTTACAAAAACCATATTTAAGCCATAAAGTCTCTTGCCAGAAGACAGTACAGATCTTAAAAATTTCTGTGGATTGAAAAGGAAAAAATAATTATAGACTTGTAATTATTATTACTTGTATTAAGGATGCCATCCCCCTTCACAGAGTCCACAAGTCTTGAACTGCGGCATCATTAGAATTTTATTTTGAGGAAACACCTTCTCACACACCTGCCCTTTTCTAATAATGACTTTGGTAGGCATGTGCAAGGGAGACAGATCCTAAATCTGGTCCAGGAAACCACTCTTATGATCTCACCACAACCATAAAACTTGGTTAAATGTTTTCTATGACTACACCTAAATTTGTAGAGAATAGAGAGGGATGTGAAACACATAACTGTGTGTAGATACAAGATGTAGGCAAGTGGCTGCTAAAACTTAACTTAGCTTCCACTTGTCAGCACTTTAGTATATTTCAGTCATAAGCATCTATTAATTTCTAAAGCAAAATAGGTTAATTTTTTTAAACAATGCAGATTAGTCAATGTGCTGAAGCTAAGTTCAATTCACACTTGATGTAAAACAGATCTAAACTCAAATTTTCAGAAATACACCATGAAAGGAGCGAGCTTTCACCTCACTCAACACAAAGATGTACTATGCAACAGTACCTGATAATACAATTACAACACTTTTTGAAACTACACTTCTCATGAAATGAAAACATTTCCTTACTGCATAAGGAACAAACCTTTAGCAATTCAATAACTGGCATTTGTCAGCTGAGTTCACTTGAGGCACCTCAGCTGAAACAGAATTATAGGAAAATCTACAATTAAGTTTGTACGTTTTCATCTTCATTGCAACTGAAATGAGTCAAGCAACACGGTGAGCTGCACATGCTTGCACCTTTATAATGTACTTTTTGTTTCTCGTGTACAACAGCCACATGACTGGGATTTGCACCTGAATGTTTGCTAACCAGGATAATTTAGTGGTAATAAAGAGCCCAGGGTAATTTCCAAACACAATTAGTTTAGAGGTCACCACGATAATATGATAAGAAGAGGAAAAATGGATGTGAGACACATTCCTTTCTGCCTGCTCCATGTGGCCAGCTTCAAACCACCTGTCTGGCTGGGGCCATGCTAGATGCCCAGCAGTGCTTCCTCCCAGTGCACAGAGGGAGAAACAGATGTGGCAGAAGAGATGGAGGGAGGCCAGATGAAAGGAAAGCAATTTCCCTTCTCTCTCTTTTCTCCAGTCAGTGCTGAACTACAGGAAAAACCAATCATGTTCACCATGCTCATCCTATACTTCCTCTCTCTTTTTATGATGCATCAGTCATGTTATTCCTCCATGAACACTGATAAAACAGTGCCACATCTACTTTTTTCTCCTCATTTCAGACACCACCTTCTTACCTCACCCACAGCCAGATGTCCTTGCTTCAGGTTCCCCTCATCCTATAACTATCCATTTTTTTCCTTTCCACATTCTCAAGGGGTTATGCCACACCTTTCAGTTGCTACATGCCAAAAGCAGACATCTTTCAAGAGCCTTTGTGACTTTGCACATACATAATGACATCTCCTGAATGATTTTTTCTGGACTACATGTAGTTTAAAGTCATGCTGTGCTAAATGGTATATCCAGTGTATGTTCCAGTCACCCACAGGAGCACATACAAAGAAAGCTGGTGAATGACAGTCGATGGCAGAAGAAAAGTTAAAAAGCAGTGATGAGGGGACTGAAAGAAGCAGGATGAAGAAGAATATAATGCTTTTTTCCTTCTCTTGTTTTCTGTCAACAGAAAAATCTAAAAAACCGCAATTTGTGTTTCTTGTCTGTTTACCTATTCATATATTAGAAGTGAATTGCATTATCTACTTGCTCTTCACATAAAGACATTCTGGACTGGCTAGAAGAAAAAATAGTTTTGAAATATAAAATGTTCCTAGTAATTTCCCCAATGCAAAATTTGTAACATTTACCCTCATACCATGACCTGGGAAGGAAAAACAATTTAAAATAACTGCCAACTCATCTTCTCAAGGCTGTCTTCAAGATTTCTGGTGCTATTGGTAGACACATTTATTGTTTAATTGATGGTATAAACTCTCACTTTATTTATGCCTAGACAGCTTCCAGAGTAACAAGAATGAAATATAAACCAGATTAGAAAACTGGATTTTCTAGCCCACAGCTAATGAATTATGTGAATTTAGTTAAAACTGATTTCAGACACAATGTGACAGAAATTTGGCTGCAACTTCTAGAAGAAAGGTTGAAAATATTTCACTGAGCAAGAAGTCGAGAGTAAATATTTTATTGTGTAACCAAATTTAGGACAAACATCATTTTCAGCACAGAATTTAACAGAAACAACATTCCAGTCAAATTAGCCAGCTCAACTCAGTACACCGAAGGATAAAGAGAACTGCTCCCTCTGATTCAACTTACATTTACTCAACTGAAAGCAAAACCAGACACTGCCAGATCCATACATAAAGCGTGACTGTTCCCTCACTTGGTCACCTTAAAACTGCACATCCAACCAACACCCAAAGGGAAATCCTTTGTCATCTGTCAACACTGACTTCAACAAAATCTCCATTCTTTCTATCTGTTGCTAATGAGCTTTACCATTAACATGCATATGCTTACAACATGAAACCTTCTCATCTCTCACTCTAAACTGCACTTGCCAAAAAGGAAAATCAAAACGCTCACTTTAGCTACATTTGCTTACAGAAATGGACTGATAGAATGCTCATAAACAAAATTAGACCTGATTACTTATCTCTATTAGAAAGAAATCTTCACCTACTTAGTGGAAATATTGCTTAATTTGTCTCAAGCCCTTCTCTAAAAAGCAATCAGTTAATTTCCCAAAAGGAAAAACCCCGCAGGAACGCTCCCGCAGCTCCCTCCCCGCGGCGGCGGCAGCCAGCGCCGCGCACAGCCGCGCACTTACTGATCTTCTCCTCCCCTCTGGAGAAGGGGAAGCAGCAGAGCTGGCCCATGGCACCGGCCGCCTCAGCCTCTCCCTCGTCCTCTCTGCGTGCACCTGAAGCAAAACCCGCAGATCGGGCTGCAGTCCGTGCAAAATCTGCTTATTCCGCCCGGGAACCGAGCGGGAGACGGGGACCGAGCGGCGGCCCCGCCCCGCCCCGCCCNCCAACCCCAACCCAAACCGCAGCCCAGCGCCAGCCGCAGCCCGCGGGACCGGCGATCACTGGCATCCTGCGCCTACCTCCCTGACACCCACTTTGCTTCAAGACAGATCTTCCCTTTCCCGTGCTGGCGTTACGGGAGGGATGGGCGCTAGGAAATACAGGCACCCCTCTGGCCACCTTAATACGGCACCGGCCAGGATGGCTGAGAGCCTCTGCCATCGCTGCTCCGCTCCCTTCCACAGCGGAGTGCTGAGAAACGGGAGAAAATATAGCCAAGGACATATTATGTATATATATTACGTATTTATAGTTAGTGTATGGGCTCACTTTCTCTCCCCCGTAAGGTAAAAATGAAGTTACAAGACTAAGGAAGGAAAAAAGCTGCTCAGGGAACTGGAGGAGCAGCACAGCAGTTGAGAAACAAACTGGGATTATCGCTCTGGGTGTGGCAGAGATTTGCTACCGACTTCAGAAGCAATAGAGCCGGTCACCTTCACCCCGGGTTACCAGTCCTCCTTTTCAACGCGGTGTGTGCTGCAAGTGTGGGTGATGAAGGTCACCTGGTGGATGTCATAAACGTAGGATTTTCTAAGGTAATAAAAAACTAACGAGATGCCACATCAGCTAGTGATTAAAGATAAAAAAGAATCAAAGGCAGTCCTACAAGGATTAGTATTAGTCCTAACATTACTCAACACAGTCATTAGTTACTTGAAAGTAAATAAATTATAAAATACCTAAGAGTGAAAGTTTGGCATACACAGTGAGAAAGGACAGTAAATGAGCACAGCCTGTACAGCTTTGGCAAACTGAGTCTATTCCTCCAAAGTATGTACATAAAAGCAAATGAAAAGACATATATTTTGTTTTAAGTATTCTTCTATTCATCAGAACCAAAACCACCGCACTTTCTACTTATTTTGTCTTGTGGTTCCTTTATTTTAAAGGAGTCAAACACTAGTGGGGTGCTCACGTGCTCTTGGCTATCAAAGCATGTTTACAGGGTAAGTCTATGTGAATATCCCAGCTTTTGCTGCAATTAGCTGTCAGCACGAGCTGTTCTGTTGGACAACAAGGAATGTACATGACATGTGGCTGAGAAGCAGCTCTCTGGTGTCCAATGAACTCATATTGAAGACTGACCCATGGTAAGCCATTCATAATAACAAGACTCCCTGATGCCCTGTGGCTCTTAAAAGTTAAGCTCATACTGCAATATTTGCTTCATTGCGGGAATCAGTAAAATATCTTTCTCTTCTATCTGGATGTGTATTTCTGCTAAAATGTAGATATTTAATATTTCGAGACTTCTACTTGTGTTTAATTTACCAGAAAATTTTAAACAACTTTTAAAGTTAATGCTGTAATGGGCAGATAACACACATATATATACATAAGCTAAACATGATCCCACAGATTCCTACCATTTGCCTAAGAATGAAGGAATTCAGGTGTACATAGAAATTGTGGGATTACAGACTAGTCTGCATGCTGTCCTTTCCAGGACAGAGTTCCATTTTCTTCCTGGTAGCTAGTACCGTGCTGTGTTTTGGATGTAGGATGAGAACAATGTTTGTAACACACTGATGTTTTAGCTGTTCCTGAGCAGTGCTAACCCCAAGCCAAGGACTTTTCCGATTCCTATGCTCTGCCAGAGAGCAGGTGCACCAGAAGCTGGGAGGGAGCGCACCCAGGACTGCTGACCCACACTGGCCAAAGGGATTTGGCAGACTGTAGAATGTCGTGCCCAGTATATGAAGCAGGGGGAGTTGGATGGGAGGCACCAATAGCTTAGGACAGGCTGACAACCCATTTGTCAGTGGGTTTTATTATTCTCTTTTTTAAATTATTATTATTATTATTATTATTATTATTATTATGCAATCACTTTATTTCCATTATTAAACTGTTCCTACCTCAACCCACAGCTTTAACTTTTTTTCTGCTTCTTCTCCCCATCCCATCATAGGTGGGGGTGGACAGGGAGTGAGCAGCTGTGTGGTACTTAGTTGCAGGCTGGCATTAAACCACAACGCAATTTCCTGTCCAGGAGATCCAGGAAAACCATGGTATTTCACTGAGAGATCATCCATGTGCACTTGAAAACCAGCCTTGCATGACTGCAGTCAATTTTCTTTTGAAAGTATTTTTTTTTTACATTCAGAAAGTAAAAATACATCAGAATAAACCAAATCCACAATTACTTTCCATTAAAAGACCTAATTTGCACACCTCCTCTGGTGATACATGCAGTCACTGACACATGAGCACCATTACAGACAGCCTGTGACAGCAATGGTTCTAAACATTTGATGTTAATGTGAAGGATGATAAAGCACACAAGTTTCTCCTCATCATATTGATAAAATAAAACATTAGGCTCAGATGACTTTTTTATTATTTTTGTTTATAGTATAGAGACTAATACTTACATATGAGCAAAGAATCCAGTTGCCACACAGATGAAGGTATGAATTCTGCTACTATTAACCTGCGCTTTTTAAAAGTTCTAGTTCATATGACATGCTTTCCATTAATTTAACCAGTGGTAGTAGTTCTCCACAAAAATGTCTACTACTTCATATTTAAACTACCATTTGATTCAAGAAATTTTATGTTTGTTTTCCCAAAAGTAAGAATCTCAGACTGGAAAATCCGATGAATATTTCATATTTTTTACAGAGATAAGTCAGCTTATCTCAGAAGAACAAGTGTAATATATTTAACATATTTGTAAAGCATGGTTCCTCATAAAATTAGAATTGTCTTTAAGCTATGCACTATTCAAAAACTAAATGCATAAGGTTTGTAGGTGGTAATTTTTATTATTTTTCATTACTATTCAGTTATGAACAATAATTAGATCATCTGCTGTTTAAAGAATTATTATCTTCCAGTAGCAGAAATAAAAAATCAGGACACTATACGAGTTTTAAAAATAACTATAACAATGTTTAAGTTTTATATTCAAAGAAATTCCTTTCAGCTGTGTAGTTGCCTCACTTGAGGAGATGCTGCCAGCCTAACCCAGAGCAAAAAAGAAGAGAACATGACCCATATTCTACAACATAAATGAATTAAACATGAATACTACGGGGCACAAGTGAAGACAGTCATCAAAGCACAGAGAAAGTATTTCTAAGAGTGAGCAGTATCTTCCAGCCTGCCCAGGATCAAAACAAGAAGACAGACAGCATTTTAAGCAACCCCCCCAGATATTCTCAACCAAAAAATCTTTAAAAAAGAAAAAACAAACCCTAAATGATCAAAAACGTTCAAGTAATACAACGAACATTAACATATATTTTCCAGTTTCACGTAAGCAAAATCTCCTTCTATACACACAAATAACATCTATGTAGTACCTAAATGAATACAGAGCTCCTGGTGGTCTCCTCTTTCAACAAATATGCTTAACAAGCAACATAAGAAGCACTGCTTGTACAGTCTGCTTGTACTTACACCCAAGAATCCTTCTGTTAAAACATGCAATAACCACAGTTCTTACTGATCACCTTCTAAGCACTCCTGGAAATCCATGGATGCCAGGATGACAATACTCGATTAAGCAAATCTGGAATAGCCACAACCAGTAACAGACCTCTTTCATCCATCTACAAGCCACCTTTTAGCCAAAACTAACAAAATACGTAAGCACAAATGCAGGTACAAGGAAGAAACAGAGGATTCAAGGAGGGCCCTGGCCTTTTAACACTGGCCCCATCATTCTACGTGCTCTAACTTCCAAGATGAGGGTAGGGACCATCAAGTGCATTGAAACCTCCAGAGCTGGATAGGGTCCATCTTTAATATGATACTCAATAACAGAAGTGGGTCTGATCACATTTTCAGTGCTTTGCTAGCTCAAGGCCTGCCATTTATTCTGCTTGGACATCACTTGAAATTTTGGTGAGATACACAAAATAAATTTTTGACAGAATTTACAGCAGAGCAGCAAAGCTTTCAGCTGTTTCAGGCACATGTAAATGGATATAGAACTATAATAACTCCAGCCACATGAGGCCTAAACAGCCAAAGCATTATTAAAAATGGATAGACACCAAAAGATATTGGAACGTATTTTGCTGGGAGGCAGAGAAACTGACGACACCTTGGGATTGAAACTGAGGGGTAGAGTTTTTCCAGGTAAGGATGTCAAGGTGCCATCCTTTATCAAGGATGGCTGTTCAGATTAGCCAAAACAAAGTGGTACAAAACCAGCAAACAGAACTACTGGCCTCCACTGAGCAGAAATTACAGTTCTGAACATTGGAAAGTCTCTCTCCTCATAGCAGATAAAGACTAAGAGAAACTAAAGTGTATTTATTCTAAGCAGAGGCAATTTCATCCTTCTTAATGCTCCTGAATACTGTTCAGCTGATCAGAAGGAACCTAGCTTTTTTTTAGATGAGGCTTGTGGTGCAAATTATGTAAAAAGTGGGTGAGGAGGAAAAGCTCATCTGCATTTCAATTTAAAAGTATTTCTGCACTCAGAACCTAAGCTGTTCCCAAGCCTATGTATAAAAACACACATACAGTGCAGAAGACAGTATATCACTGTAAGTTTTGTTCTGGGAGCACCTACCAAATCAGAATTGCAATCCCCATTTAGAAGATAAAACAGGGATAAACAAATGATGTTGGACTTACTAGTATGCAAACATTCTCCTACTGTGTTTGACAGTGGAGACTATGCTCCCACTTCTTTCTGATACTTGGTTTGTAATGCATTGTATAATTTGAACAATTTTTCAATTCTGTCTTTCTGAAAACACTTCCAAGTCAATTTTTATGGAGAAAAAGCTTAAATGACGAGCCTAAATTAATTTTAAAGTATTTTATTTTCTTTCAATAGCTTAAGAATATTCCTAGAAACATGCATTATTAAAAAAAAAAAAAAAAGAAAAATAAGATAATGAGTAGGCATTTGCATTATAGAACAGGAGTGCATATTTTAACTATGCTTTTTAAAACCACATTAAAATCCTCCAGGGAACTCTCACCACTAATATGTGTTTTACAACACTGCCTTCTAGAGAGAGAATCTTGCTCCTATTCAGTGCAAATCACTATTCCTGTGAATTCCATTTCTGGAAGGCACTAGTACCTTTCAGCAAAGCCTGGGATGCCAGCCACCAATAAGCCTCCCTTCTATTTTAAGTGCAACCTGAGGGCATGGCTCAAGACCAAATCTGCCAACTGTACAAGTTGTTACCTTCAGGAATGCATCCGGAGCCATGTTTAGAATAAGCCATCCAGCACTTCTGGGTGCAAACCACAAACATATAATGACACCCTTCTTTGCAGAGTGGATGTGACCACCTACAGCAGCTATGGCCCAAAGTATCCCATCTATTCCTGAGGTGACTTTGCCTCACGGAAAGGATGTGTATGAGATGGACTTCATACTGACTGCCAGTACAGGAATGTGTCCCCTTTGACATATGAGACTTGTAGATAAGTCCCAGGACAATGACAATGTAAAAAACCGGGGTGAGGCACAGCTCACACATCAGGGTCTTCCCAAGGCTCCGTTTACAGGCCTAAGCCTCCCAGACTTCCTAAGCATTCATTTAATTAAATATGCAGATAGTTCCTGCTGTTTCCGTGAAAAAGAAAGATTAAAGAAAATATAAAAACATGAGGACTAGAACTTGAAGGATATATTAGTTATTGTGAGGGAAATGGCCTTTAAAATCCTAACTCTGTTATCTTAATATAAATTATTAAATGCCACGTGGGAAAAAAACTGTAATACAAGTCAAGGGAAATTTTTTGATACATTTTTCCTACTGAAATAAGGCAAACTGAACAGCTGAGATAATAAGGCTTGAAAAGAGTTCTGTTCCTAGCATGCAGTCTCTCAATTCCACGAAGCAGTCAGTAGCTAAAGACAGCTATTATTGTCCAATGATGGTTTACTGAGAGTTAACCTGACTGTGAGGGTACCAAAGAAGTTTTAAGGAGAATATAAAAGATTTCTCTCTCTTTCAAATTATTTGCTATAGCAAAATAATTTTTTTTTCTCCTATGTGTATAAAAATTAAACAAGAGTAAAATGTGACAATGGCAAGGGTCTAATGACTATGTTCTGACACCTACATGACTAAACCTTAATTTCCAACAAATTATCAATATGCTGTTTGCCTTTTTTTAAGATGACTTTCATTTTTTCCCAAATGTTGTTTTGAATATTTTATTTTCCAGATTACATGTAGTGTTTCTAAATTATCATTTTGAAGAACTGGAAAACCCTGATACCAAGGAAAAGAGATCTGTTCTTGTATATCCTTCCCTTGTTCTCCATTCAAACATGACAAATTCTTACATTTAAAATAAAATTCATTATGCACACAGCACAGTGAGATATTTTTTGCAACGAGCATATATTTTTGATCACTTTCTTTCACTTTTTTTTCGCACTGAGTGTTGTGCATAGACTAGAAGAACAATTCTTGTTAAAAAAAAAGTGAATTTTGCCACTAAGAACAAGCAAATTGAATGCACTTTTGTTTTAAAGGAAAAAAAGAAATTACATTAATTGTGACTACTAATATTCTTTCCTGTCAAAGACTGTCAAGAAAGTCAATGAAATGCTCTCACACTGTACCACAGATTCGTGTATCCAATCTGCTACTGCCACTGACTCCAGTCAATATTTTATTGCTGATGTTCTGCTCTTCATTACCATTCTTCACTAAAATTATTATCAGGTTTGGAATACTTAAATACATACATAACTCACTGAATGTGCCAAAAATTTAGCTGGCGTAAGGTTTCACATGGAGGTCCTGACTGCAGTTCCCTTTTCACTCCTGTTGCAACACTCCTCAGTATTGCAGCTTTTCCCTGATCTACATCTGGCACTCCAGAGCCCATTTGTTAATTTTCTGAGAAATTACAAAGTTCCTTTTCCCCTGCTTGTTAAAACTGCTGGTAAGAATGCAAGTCAAGACAGAGCTGATATTTAAGGTGGTCTTTTCTGTGAAAGTTTTCATTTATTTTAGAAGTACTTGATGGTACAACTGCAGAAGGCTCCTTAAATACCTATTTCTACAGTTTGAAGAAAAATTAGATGTTGAAAAGACAGATGCCCTATGCTCTCTGAAGTTCTGGAATCAGGTTATTTTTTCTGACTTTCTAGTGAGAATAAACACCCTATATTTTACATTTTTCTTCAACCTTTTGCAATAATATTCCTGAATGCCAGTGAAAATGAGATGTTTGGTACTCTGCAAGTAAGTATTTAGCATCAAAAAACAGAAATGTAGGGACCGATGCTGGTTACTGAGCACTACAGCTATGTTTTTAAGGCCGTATCAAAAGCTTTTTATGATGGGAGGGACAAAGGAAAGTAGCATAAAGTCACCAAAGGAATCCATGTACAACTTGCATTTAAAAATCACAGTTAATAAGGTTTGATGTCATCAGCAAGATTGCACCTTAATATGGTTCACTGAAATCTGTTTGAGTACTGCCATTTGTTTTAGCAAACTGTACATGGAACACCACTTAACCAATCTCTTCGGTAAGATTATAAAGAAAATAAATATTCTGAAAGAAAAGGATTAATCATTTCCTTTGAAATCACACATTTCACCTCAAAACCTTCCAGAATACTAATCTCTAGGTTTGAATATATCCTTAAATAAAGCCTTTTCCTCCACAGCCAACAGTCCTTCAAAAAGATCAGCCATAGTGGAAAGAAGGTCTGTGAAAGGAGCAGGAAGGAAGAAGGATGCTCTGACCAGTTCAGTCCTGATCAATCTTCAATTTTAAGAGCTTGACTGGTATATACACACAAAACTAGCAGGAAGTCAGACCAAAGTCAATGCCCAGAGGAATTCTAGTTTCCTCTGTGCCAATGAGATGAGAAAGCAGCTTAGTCTGCCAAGCAGTTAATTCTCCCCCAGTGCCTCAGTTTTCGCCACTGGCAGCAGGCAAAACATTCCTGTCCCATACCTGCAGCAAACATCTCTCAGATTCCTCAGGAATCTCATCTTTTTGGGCTACCTAAATCCATTCACCTCAGCAAAGGGCTCACCACCTTGAGTTTCCCATAGAAACCAAGTAGGGATCCTTCAGGCCACCCTCTTGTTTGAATTGTTTTATCTGATTAATGTGCAGCACCATGGCTTTCATCTGACATGCACAATGTCACTCAAAGCAGTAAGTGCCAGGTGAAGCCCAAATCTATGTTCAGCTCAAACTGATATACAAAGAACAATCTTTTGCAGACAGTGAATGCACTAAACTGTTATGCTCTCTTCTGAGTATACCAGTTCCAATAAACTTACTTCTGGAAAACGTTACTCTTTCCTAAAAAGATAGAAATTGGACATTGCAAAATATTTCAGGATCTAGCTCACATATTCTTGAATATTGTAAACAGCCATCATTTACTGACTGTAATTTTAAAAAGCTGTTTCTTTGCTTTTGCTTTTCTTTTACCACTGTTTTAATTTACACCATGAAAAGAAAGGGGAAAAGAGCATGGAATTTGAAATATTCATCTCAAAAACAGGCGCAAAAAATGCATTCATTATTAACAAATCTTTGCAGTAAGTGCAGTGAATAATCTGCATTTATCACTGCCAGTTGACCCCTTGGCATATGGTCTACCAACACATCACAAACATACCAACAGACTGAAAGCTGGATAACCGCTGGTGTAATTTTAACCGAAAGGCATTACACTGCCACGACTGCCTGTATATGAATCTACCAGATTCATCATCACAAAGAGAAGTGCAAGATAGTCTCTGCTAAAGGATCAGGACAGGCAGTAACACTGACTCATCTCTTATGGTATTCTGCTCCAAGATTTTCTTGAGACCAAAGCAGAAAACTCATTCTAAATGGAAAGAAAAGGAGAATTGGGAATGCTAGCCAGCTTTTGCTTTCTCAGATGACTGTGAACTAAACTCGTTTTGGTTAGTCACACAGAGATTCTTGTTATTCCTTTCATACATTCTTCTTAAAAACCCTAAAGTAACACAAAAAATCAAGTTTACAGACACTTCATCTAGAACACAGCCATTCTTTTGCTACAGATCAACAGCCTCCTAATTTTGATTTAAATCAACAGTTCTGCCATTTTTTCACTGGCCTCCAATTACAGATGAGATAAAATATTGGAGTTCATTAAAATAAAGTAGACCTAATTATAGGACTTACCCAAGAGACTCAGATACTACAGAATATGCTTACAGATTTAAAATTAAAATATATGCATTTTTAAATAATTGGTAAGTTTCTTTGTAAGTCACGTAAGACCACTGACAACAATTAATCTGAATGTTATGTACACTTGAAAGAAGTAAAAAGTAAAGTAAGAGCAAGTGAAGCAGAGATTATGCATTGTGATTTTCTATCACATCTCTATAAAAAGATATAGAAGTGATATCTACGTAATATAAAATTTGGAACACTGAAAGTGCATAATCTCTAAGTCCTAGAAATCTATGGAGTCAAAAGTGATCTAACAGCCAGGAGCGATTTACTGGAAGGTTCTCAAAAAAACACCAGTTAGGAATACACCCCAAAGACTTTCTTGTATCTTCACCTAGGAATATGTTTATTGCCTTTCTATCTCTGTATTTAAGATTTATAAATATGAGGGAAGCATGTTCTGGAATTTTAAGTTCATATATGAATGCCTATTACCTATTTGTAAAAAAACTGTGCCATTTTGAGAAAAATATTTTCATTCTTAAAAAGGAATTTAAGTATTGGGAGACTGAGATGCTTATATTAACTCAGCAAAATGTAATTAACTGAGAGGGCATTCCCACATATTTCTATACTCCAAGGACACAGTGGTATTTATAAAGGTCATAAAAAGGGAATGGCATTCTGCATTTGCTGTGTGAACAAGAGGATACAATATCAACTAAGTGAAATAAGCAATTCTTTCTCTCTACCTTAATGTATTTCTTTACAAAATGTACTAATTTGTAAGCAGGCACTGGATGAAGTAAAACAGTTTCTTTTGCTTGTTCTCATTGTGTTTATTCCCATAAAATTTCTGCATACTGTACAACTCCTTGAGAAGGGAAAGAGACATTTGTTTTCATCCTTAGCAATGATAAATATTTTTGGAGAGAGGAGAAATCACTGGTAACACCTCCAGTATCTGTTCTAATTTTTAAATTTCTATTTTATACTAATTGATAAAATTGGATTTATCAATATATTTTAATTATGATGTTAAACATGAATTTTTATTTAAGTGCTAATGAACCTTTTATGTAAGAATGCAAAAGCCAGCATAGCTTGAAAGATAAGCCCACATACAAAAGACAACAACATGCAACAGTCAAAAAAGATGCTCCTTTAAGTGGACATTCATGTATGAGATTCTCTGAATTGTTTCCAAAGAAAAGGAACATTTCAATGACTCATGTACTAACAATATATGAGAAAATGAACATCTGGGCTGTAGTCAACCCAAAGCCTATCATGGGGTGCAACTGGTAGGAAGCACCTTGGATATATGTCAAGGTACCATACAAGTCCCATAGACAAAGGCTGTCCAAACCCATGGGCATTCAATGCTTTTCTGCTGTGCTTTTTTTAACCTCCTCCATGCAAACGAACCACCCACCACTGTGGCTGAATTGATTACAAGGATTTCAGCAAGAAAAGAGCTTCTTAAAGGGAGAGTTTTGCATCACCTTACAGCAAACATGCATGTATGTGCACTATATGCAAACATGAAGACACACACACACAGACATATACATATAATATGAATGTCTGAATGCTATATATTGATAATTTGTTTCTAATGAATACAAAAAAAAGACAAGCACCAAACAGAGCATTTAGCCCGGAGTGATGCATCTGCATCCAGGAACTGAATAAACCCCACATATTCTCCAACTGTCCAGTAGCAGAAATAATCATGTTCAGGACTGGCTCAGTTTGAACAGCCTGGGCTTAGGCTCCAGAAATTGGACACTCCCTTTTCTAAATCAGCCACAAGATTAGAAGTTCAATGGGCATTTTAGCATTGTGCCTGTGACCTCCATAAGACTAGACACTCAGGAAATAATTACAGGATTACAGAGTCTGATTTGGGGCATGGGTGGGGCTCATTCTTTGGCTCTATGACGTCTGAATTCTCTGCTGCTCTGGTTAAGTTCCTTGAAGAACACTGGTGCATAATTCAGTTTCCATGCTGAACTGCCATTTGTGGCTTTTCTAGTCTTTGGGGGCTTGAATTTCCCCAAGCTGGGAGCAGAAAAAAGCCCTGATGTCCAATTGCGTTTGCAAGCAAACTGCGTATGTAATAAGTATTTCCTCTTCAAAATAAAATGTGAAACCTGATTTAAGTACCCATGTATGATAAGCAGAGGATACTAGGCTTTGGATCCCAGCAGGGTGAGATGTCTAACTCAAGAACCAAAGAAAGACAGAGAGGTGTTGATGCCTGGCTTGATCAATGCAGCATTCAGTTCAGCCTTTCTGGACTGTGTTCTGAGATACTAGACTACACACAACTGGAAATGGACATATTTCGTTCTGGGGCCAAATCCCTATGAAAGATATTCACCTAAAACTTCTTTCTGACTTGTAAATTTTATTTATACACAAAGATATACAACAAGCCCTTCCTTTAATACACAACAGAAGAACTTGTCAACATAATACACCTACGAAATGCACTTTTTAGTCAGGTAGATAATATACATTCAGTGCACATGTTATATTTCACAGCGCACAAGACTGTGGACCAGTACTGTGGACCAAAATTTGTTTGGGAAAACAGCCCTTAGAAGAGAAATGTCCTAGAGATTTCTTATTGTAACTGCCCTAATAGTACAGAGTTATTAATGTAATTGCACAGGCATATTATTACATTTGAATTTGCACAAATGTAAATTTACATTGAAAAAATGTGTATGTGTGACAAAACACAACTCCTTACAGATTCTTCCACTATATTAAATAAACCATAAAGACAAAAGTATTCAAATAAAAATGCAATAGTTAGAATAGCTACTGCTACAGAAAAGAAACTTAAGCATATGCAGCTGACTCCTTCCACGTGTTTGAGCAGTGCAACTCATTTAGACAAGACCCCTCCTCTAAACAAGAGGGATGCTAAATAGAAGCTCTAATATATTCAAATAATCAAAATACTTTGTACTCAGCTGTTGTACTTTATAATATTCTTACCTTTAAAATCTACTAGCATAGACCAATATTCCCCCAGAATAATCTTCTTTTCCTTAGAATCTGATTAGGTGAGCCTCTCCACCACTGGCCCTGTACTACTTGAGTCCCAAACAGAGAAAGAAGTGAATCTTTAAAACCTCAGTCCTTGTTCCTCATAAGCACCTGAATAAATACAACTTCATCATGAAAGTTTGTCATATATGCCAATAAAAGGTGCCATGATACAGAGAATGAGTAAAAAAACAGATGACTCTTTATCTGGGAAATATTTGCAATAGTTCTCAAATAACTAGGGCATTAAGATTTATACACTCGTACTTCAAAGTACAGATTTTGGTTTGCTCTGAAATATATAGGGTTTTATGCCTATAAAGAGTTGTACTATAATATTTTAAACTCCACTTGGAGACACAGCATACCTTCATGTGTTTTGTGTTCTTGGAAATTAAGAAAAGCTATCCCAAGAATAGAGATAATCACTAAGTACATTCAAACCACTCCAGGTAATGAATTATCAATAAAGTTAAGCCAGATATTCTGCATATTTCTGGGAATAAAAAATAAAAATGAGAAGCTCTGACTAGTTAATTGAAAGACAGCTGGAAGAAGGAAATAGTGTAACCATAATCTGGATTGTGGATGATACGTTATTTTAGATATTGTATAAATGAGGAAAGGAAACTACAATGTACAGAAAGCTGAATTTACCAGTAATGAAGATCACAAAGAGTTCAACACAATCGTGAAAGAGTACATCCCAAGGAAAATAATGATTGCTTTTACTCGCTTTCATGTAAAAATAACATTTCTAATATTAAAGATACACTAACAAATCTCCTCTTCTTCCAAAGGTGGTGTAAGAACCTAATCAAATGATGAAACATTTTAACATCCAATGTGTTTTGAGTCTGCAATACAATAGGAATGGGGAAGGAAAACTATAGCACTTGCCTGCATGTGAAAGATAAGACAGATTAACAGTGCCTGGGAATTTTAAAGCACTAAGAGCTGTTTCTGAATAATTCCATATGTGAACACTCTTATTTTGGAATAAGAGAGTGCTTTGTTCCTGTTCAGCTTGACCCACTTTCCAAAAGCATTTAATTAGGAGCATTTATATGTGTAAAAAAGGCTTTGTTTGTTCTCTTGATTAAAACAATCAAGTTCAGTATCTACGGTTTCTGACTCAAAACATCTTAAACATTTAGAAAAGAAAAAAAGCTATGGAAGTGTAGGTATTAAAATTCAATTGTGGCATTTTAACTGCTTCTCTAAATAAATAATTTAGAAGGCAAAAGGTTTTTCAAACAGTCTTCAGTCAGCAATTACTTTCTGGTGTAATCCCTAGGCTGTGGATGGCTACTCAGAATTCTGTAAGACAAACCTGCTCTTTGCAAAACATGAAGTAACGGCAGAGGTTTTTAAAAGTATATGTCAAAGGGTCAACTGCAGTGTCTTGGGACTTCAGAAATCAAACTATTTACCTAAAGTAAAACTATGCAGTCTAGAGAGGACAAGAGGAGTTCATTCTTCCTGTACTAATAGCTGATCCAAATCCAGGTGAATAGAAATCTGTGCTGCCAACTGAAACTGTCAAGCTCAGCACGTTGGCAACCACGTATGCACAGATATTTGCTCAGAATGCAAGCAGTGCGAACCCACGCTGCCTCAGAAAATACAGGGTAGGCATGTTTAGAAAGTTAAAAAGTTGGAAGCCTAACTTCAGATGTCTGTAAGTATGTCTAGTGAGTATGTTTGCATGTTCAACCTCTGCCTGGGTACCACAGCTTCAGCCATGTAAACCTCCTGAGCTGCTCATGTTGGTACAGAAATTAGTATATAACTGAACATTATAGCATTTTCAACTACTGGTTACAGCTCTGGCACAAAAACACATCACTACTTCAAATACTTTTTTGTTGAAAAACAAAGGAAAATAGTCTTTTCAACAGAATTGCATGCTGATATTTTAAAAAGAGTGTAGCAAAAATTACCCTGTTCAATAAAGCAAATCTCATAATCAAATACAATAAATAATCTCATTATCACAGAAAGTGATGAGAAGGTTTTTTGCTTGTTTTCAGTACTAGGAGATAAATGATTAAATTCTAGACATCATGTTCCTCTCTTTAAAGCTCTCTGTCACTGTCTCATGAAGAGTTTGTCATACATTAAAGCTCAAACATTAGAATTTGCCTCAGAACAATGAAATATTATTCTGAAATGAAAACTTTCATTTTCAAACTATACTAGTTCTCGTTATCCAGATACAGAAAGTATCCATACAGCTTTTAGGTTGTAACTGGTATTACAAAATTAATACAAAAATGCAATCTCATTATGAAAAATGTGATACTAATGATCAACATTTCAATAGCAGAAAATTACCAAATACAGAAGCAACAGCCCAGTGTAGCAATATAAGATGAGATATATTGCTAGAGCCCATCCATCAAGTTCTAATGCAAGAGCAGTGAGAAGGAATGAATAGGGGATCACTCTGTTCTCACTTGGAAATCGAAAAATATTTGATATGCGTAGGAAACCACTGGATTACTACTTTCTAGTCAGTGTCCATAAAGAGCCTGGCTTCTAGGTTAATAACCAAAATGTGACTTTTTCTCTGCCATGTTTAAAATAAGCATTTTTATAAGTCAATATTCTACCACATGTCAGCTGAGAAACAGTGCTTTAGGGAAAGACTTTACTGATTAGCACATAATGCCTGTTGCTTTTAATTTAGGCAAATACTTACTCAGCACACTGCATGCACAAGACTGCAGCAGTTCTGGATAAACTCAGCACAAATGGTGATTTAATTACTAATTTTAAATGTTAAGAAACAGCCCATGGGAAACCACCCACGACATTTTTATCCAAAAGCAGTATGACTACCATATAACTAATTAAAATTTGGGAGAAGTGCCACAGATATGCAAGAAACTCAAAACCAGTTACTCACAACCTAATAGGGTGGAGAAAGTAGAAGCTACAAATAGACTATCAAGGAAAGAAAATTAAGATGTGAAAGAAACAAACCTAGGGGCATTTTGAAATTACAAGCAAAGAGGTAAGGAGGGCATGAACACACAAAACTTGAGAGCGTATTATTATTTTACAAAAAGTGTTTCATTGTCAGGCAATAAGGAGGAAGGTGAAAAGAAACCAACACACAATATGTGTAATTTTGCTGGGTGTATCTGTGAATCTGGACAATTTCCAGCTTTCACTGGTTACCATTGCTGTTCCCAGTGTGAGAAAATACTCAATTGCTGTACAAATAAAATCAACCACATTGAGATAAAACCACCAGTCAACGGAGAATCAGGAAAGCATCTACAGGAAAAAAATGGCAGTCTTTCCTTCATTTAAGACAGTGCCACTATAAAAAGCTGTCAGACAAACTGGCAAAACTTCAAATTGTATACTGTATTTGAAATGTTTTCTTCCTTGATGATGAAGGTGAAATGCTATTGTATTTTTTGCTTGACACTGTAAGTGCATTTTTATTAAGAGTAGACTGAGGGATGCTGACAATCTATCCAACTATCAGTTAGTTTCCAATTCCTTTATTTTCAGCCTTCTGTTTCTTCTCAGTATTATTTGGAGTTCATAGAGTGACATTATCATATCCATTTTCTGTTTCAGGCACAGACGAGTCTTTCTCCTGTTCTTTCTTCTGTAATTCTTTTGTCTCTGTGGGTATTCCCGAAGCTACCACTGACAAACTTATCTTCAGTCTGGAGGGCTCATATGCAATGTACCATCAGAAGCATCTTATTCTTTGTTTGAGACATGGGTGTTGAGCAGGTGCCTGGCTAGCATTATAAAGATGTAATGTGGAAGTATAAACTGCACCACTAAATCCTAATCAAGCTTACTAAAGTAACAAAAATGTTACTTAAATGGTTTAAATAGCTTAACACCAGAAATTGGCAAGAATTTTTTTTGTAACATGTTCTGTGCACAATGTTATTGAACTCCCTCAGAAACTTAAAGACTACAAATACAACACATCTTTTGCCATTTAGTTGAAAACTTGTATCTTTATATATACATATATATAGAATTAGCAAGCAAGCTAATTAACAAATATTAACAGATGCTCAACCAGTGCATCTTAGACTCACAGCTTGCCTTTCATAGATACCTTTTAGATCTTGCCTGTCTCAGATACTCCTTTTAGGATGGGAAGAATGACTTTCTGCAGGTGTCTCCCATCTCAGCGAGACTACAGAATGACCTTTGTGACAAAGTCAGATGGGACACCAAACTTCCACTGAAAAGCAAATTGATCCACTAATGCTCTGCTAAGTACTTAACAAGGCATCTGTTTGAGGTATTATTTGAACAGAAAGAAGCATTATCTTTTACCATATTATTATGCTTTTATGCCGATAAAATAGACATTTGTAGTCTGATATTTCATTTTCCATATTGCTACTGTTAGATTGCAAGGATTTAAGGGGGACTGTAAGAGTACTTTAACCTCCAGCTTAGCCCACATTCCAGAAATATGAATTTTGGCTGTGCAGAAGGTAACAGTACCCTGCTGGCTGGTTTCCACTAAGCAACAGACTTCTTGAAGTTCTTCTACCTTAGATACAGCACAGGGGAAGTCTGATGTATAAACTTCTTACAAGCCACTCAGAAGAAACATCACAGAAAACAGCTTGGCATGTGATAACTTTCTTTAATGTATATATAATCTCATTTTACATTTACATTATAGTACTATAAACCAACTTTCTTTGAAACAAGTCTACAAAAATCTTCATTAATGGATCCTGAAAATATTTAAGTGATATACTTAATGCTTAAGGTATATTTGACATAAGATTGACATAATGCCCCCTCTGACAGTCAGAGGGTCTATTGAACATCTTTACCATGGTATCAAAAACTGACCAATCATTCAGGTGAAGGAGTATATATTGAAAAGCTCAGTTCATTCCAGAATTCACTCGTGTTCTTTGGGATTTGACGTGACATACAACTGCTGCCATGAGGAGGGTGTTCCAAAGAAGGACACTTTGGCTTGCTGTTTTGCTTGCTTTAAATAGCAAACTGAACTCTACTTTGAAGACAAAGCTTCAACATTACCTTCACTGTCACATCCATTTTTAACTCCTGAACACACACCCTGTGGAACTGGCACACAGATAGAGAAAACTTCTGGTGCAGGTGTATGTTCTGCTGAAGTTAGCAGATGCTGCTCTGTAACATCCTGTCAAAGCCTGATTACCTGAGGTGCCTACTGATGCAGTTCAGCAGGTGTTTTACTTTTGCCTTTTAGTCATATCAATCTCTTTTGGTTCCCATATTTTTAAACATACTTTTAAATAAATGTGCAGCGGATATGTGTTGTAGCACTTTTTAGCCATAGAATCATAGAATATGCTGAGTTGGAAGGGACCCATTAGGATCACAGAATCCAACTCCTGGCCCTGCACAGGACAGCCCGATAGTCACACCACGTGCCTGAGAGCATTGTCCAAATGCTTCTTACACTCTGTCAGGGTTGGTGCTCTGACCACTTCCCTGGGGAGCCTGTTCTAGTGCCCTACCACTCTCCGGGTGAAGAATATTTTCCTGGTATTGAACCTAAACCTCCCCTGACATGGCTTCATGTCATTTCCTCGGGTCCTGTCACTTGGCACCAGAGAGAAGACTGCCCCTCCTCTTCCCCTCATGAGGAAGTTGTAACTGCAGTGAGGTCTCCAATCAGTCTTCTCCAGGCTGAACAGACCAAGTGACCTCAGCCACTCCTCATGTGCCTTCCCCTTCAAGGCTCTTCACCATCCTTGTGGCCCTACTCTGGATGCTGTCTAATGGCTTAATGTCTTTCTTACAATATGACATCCAAAACTGCACACAGGACACAAGGTGAGGCAGCCCCAGTGCAGAGCAGAGCGGGACAATTCCCTCCCTTGCCCAGCTGGTGATGCTGTGCCTGATGCCCCTCAGGACACATTTGGCCCTCCTGGCTGCCAGGACATGGTAGTCAGCAAGTCTTTGTTGTGAATGGATTTCTAACTAATTCTGATCCCTTCTTAGATCTTTTCATCATATTAAATGCAAAAAACTCAACTGTGACCAAACTCTAGGTAACAAGTAACTTCCTTTTCTGTAATTTCTGGGTACTTCAAGGAAAAGACAGCTGCTTGTGTACATGTACATGTAAGAAGAAATAGACCTGGATACAATGTTTTGTCTGTATTAGGTAGTTTTCAAATTTCACTATTTTTGATGTACTAATAGAACTACATTTACACCCGTATTTTAAAGTCCTAGCTACCTATAATTACTAAAAACCCTATTCAAATGACATTTTTAACCACTTTAAAATTAATTTTTCAAAATTCATTAAAATACAATTTATTTTTCTCTGAAATTAAAAAATAAGTAATTTAAACTCTATTCCAATATAGCTGTTTTCCTTCACCTTTTGACTTTAAATAAATATATATTAACATGTACAAAACCAAAAAATTAAATGCATGTATTTCACCAAGATGCATCTAAATCCATATAGAACTGAGAAAAATGGAGATAATAACAGTGAACTTTCTTAATCTGATATCGGTGAAGAACATCCATGCTCTCTGGCTAGAGAAAGTCAGATGTAGTGCTTATGTAAAAATAATTCAAAGCAGGGTTCTGTCTGGACTGTGAAAATGACACATAAATTCTTTATGCATTGTCATACTGGGATTGAGTTAAAGCCAAACAAGCATCTGATTCTTGCTTTGAATACTGGTTGATTGACTGCTGTTGTAAACCATTGAATGGGTTTCATGTTCAAAAGACTGCTGAAAGACTGCCTCACTTTAGCAATCTGAGATGTCAGTAACAAGACACGCTAAAGAACAGAGATGTAAACAAATGTTTGGGAAAAACATTGTCCATATCTACCAAATATATGACTAAACAGGGGGTTTTTTGTATTGAGTTATATACCAAATTCCTTAATAAGATACATATTCCAAAATAGTCTGAAGAATATTTGTAAATAGTGGAGCCTCAATTCCACCCAAATCAAAAATTTTATACCATGATAAATGATTTTGTAATTTCTCTTTCTCTGAAGCATTTGGATGCATAAGTACAATTTAAACGTACAAACATGTACAGAAGACATTATATATATAGCTTTATACACAAAGATAAACATGAGACATGCATAACACAAGGTTATAAATATGATAAGACAGATATATAGATAAATAATGTTATATATATATATGTATAAAGATATCTAATTTTGATTTTGACTGATCTGGATTTTGCAATAGTTTTGCCATATCCTACACTTTTTTCCTCTGCACTGCTTTTGATTTTTTTGGTAACAATTTACCTAACTTAAGAAAGGTGAACCTAAGCACAAATGAAAACATTAACAGCAAATAGAACTTGTGAAGCACCTGACATGTTAAAAGTATTGCGTAAGTATTTAATTAAAAGTCCTCAAAACAATCCTCAAGGCCAGTAAGCACTTCCTGCACCAGTGCTGCAGCACAGAGAAAGAAGTCACCAAAAGGGAGAAATCAAATCGTCACCAAAGCCCTACATGCAGTGGTATTTCTGTTCAGACAAAGCACGAAGACACAACTATGATTTCCAGCATTGCAATAATCTAGTAAGGTGTTTCTACAATGTTGAAAATCTAATGGTGTCCTGAAGAGGTATTATCAAATCTGTGGTACCACTGAAATTCTCTGGATATGAATGTAGTCCAAGCAGGGCCACATCTCTGCCAAAGCAGAGACATTTCACTTAGCTTTAATCATCTATAAGTACTGTGTCTAATCTGACTTAGTCACACAGCCTGTCTTTAAAGTCAACAGAGAGATGAGCAGCTCAGGAGAGAGAGACATCTCACTTATCTTAAACACTCATTTTAGGATGAGAAATATAATGGGACTCTGGAGATGGATAATTGAACATAAACTTCAGCTGTCAGCAAGAACCACTGCAGAGTTCCTGCAGAGCCAAGGCTGAGGGAGAGACTTCTGTCAGACTCCATGGATATTACAAGAATTGCCTAACACACACTCAAGAAAAAATGGCTTTTTGCACATATAACTCAGAGACACAATTGATCAGAAGAAAATTAAGAAGTACTTACCAAAAACAATAGAGGACTCACAGTAGTAGTAACCATTTGGTTGCTTTTTTTTCAACATGGAGCAAAGATCAAAGCGGTGCAAGATCTCATTTCCAAAATAATGGTTTTTGAAATCTTCATACAGACTAGAGTCAATTTTTTTCACCTTTAAAAAGCAACATAAAATTCAATTAGGCATTCTACCTGGAGACTGAATTTTCATATTTAATTTCTATAGTTTTCATTTTAACCATAAGTAAAGTTGGGATGGAAAACTACTTCAAGATCCAAAAGGATATAGAAATAATCATGTGCCAAATCTTCTGCTTCAGCAAAGCATTGTCTAGTGCAAAACTAAATGAAATAAAAGTGTCATTAGTCCTCCTTTCTATCACTTCCTCTTCAGTCCCGTAGGAAACAAACAGACATACACAATGCTACAACTGCTTTAACTTCCAATGGTTTGCAACAGTGTTCATGGAACATGTAACTGGAAATTAGTCTTGGTGTCATCACTCAGCATGCTGCTACAAGGAAGAATCTCAAATGGTTGTCAAGGGCAGTTTTCTGAGTCATTAAAATCAGCACAAAGGAAAAAATGGTTGTATTTTATTAGCACTAGATTTTTTTATCTCACTAAATCTAAAAACTTACGTGATTTATAATATTGGAATCATTATGCAGTTGATAAAGGAAGTGGAACATAAGAAATATTATATTAGGCTATTTTCAGAAAACATCATTTCAATAGTTATTTTAGGAGTTATGGGGTCCTCATTCCATTCCATTCCATTCCATTCCATTCCATTCCATTCCATTCCATTCCATTCCATTGTCAATAAAAATATATGATCCCAGTAGAAATTCAGTATTTTCTCCCTCAATCTACCTCTCAATAATGCTGTTTGCTATTTAAATATGATTAGTCTATGATAAAGAATGTTAGGAGCCTCTAGCAGCTCCAGTCCAGTGCTCCCTACTGCCCAGCTGCTGGACCCCAGTTGAGTGTGTGGAGTCCCAGTCCTTGATGGGTGTACTTGCTGCTTTCACCTCCCAGAGACACCCACCCATGCTCAAAGGACACGGCCATGGCTAGCTACTGCCATGCCTTCACCAGCACCCACACATGGGGCTCACAGAACACACAAGTGCGGGTCTCCCCTGGCAGGGACAGAAGGGCAGCAGTGCAGGACGCCCATGACTTTCTCTCCATGTTCACATTTGGGCATTCCTGAAGCACCGTCATGGCCCCTCTGTCCACCCAGCACCCCTGCCCAGATTGCCAGGCTCTTACGGAGCCCACGGGTCTCGCACATGCTGGCTGGCCCTGCTTGAGGTGTGGCAGTGAACACCTGCACTCCTCACAACACACAGCGCGGGGAGGATACAGACATCTGCCCCCGGCAATCAGTCAGACAGGTGCACCCATCAGCCTCTTGTTAAACAGGACTGGCCCCTTTTGCAGCCCATACTGTCCACTCCTTCGTGTTCTTCCCCAATCTCTCCCCCTGCACACGCCCCATGCATTTGCAGAGTCAACCCGCCAACATCCTGGGCCCCCGGCTTTACATCCCCAACAGCTGCAAAGTCCTCGTTTGCCTGTGGCTTCTCGGCAGCCCATCAGTGTGAAAAGTAAAATCTACTTCAGCGAAGGTCAAAATGCTTTTTCATTTCCTTAATCTCTGAAATGATGACATCTAGTGGTGGATGCTTTTCATTTCAGGAAATGGAAATTTCGGAGTCTACATCTCCGTGGAAATCCAAATTTATTCCATCCTCACAGTCATTACCTAATATTGTATATTCTATAGCTAAACTAGTCCTTATGTACCAAGGTTATTCTGAAATTAAACCATCATTCCTTGCTTTTTGGCTGACAGTTCTTGGAAATACAGTTAGACATCAATTAGTAATAAAAAGACCTTTTCAGCCAGGAGAACACTTATCAAAATGTGAAGCCTTGAGTACTTCTGGAATGAAATGAAGAAAAGATAAAAATCACAACTTCATGCTCCAATAAAAAAGTAACATTTACAAGAGGTTGCGATGTTGCTTGTCAAAGACAGATTGGTAAGGTGTGAATCAAATGCTGAATGCTCAGGAATTGAGATGCACTGGTGATGCAGTACTGAAAGGTATTTGGAAAAGCAGCCCTGGGAAAACTATGATATATTTAGTAACTAGAACAGATTTTGGAGTGCTGCTTGCAGTGAGATGTGAAAGGATGAAGCAGTGCAGGTGCATGGGAAGGTCATGGATCATTTCTTAACTGAAAGGGTCTGGAGCAGTAGAGATGCAAGTGAAAAGTTGTTACCACATGGGAATAGAACAGATGCTGATTATGAAGATAAGCTATAATCGGGGACGGTGAGAAACAAGAGTACTTGAGAGGCCACTTCGAAGCATTTGGTGCTGGAAGGGGAGGAGGAAGACATCTGCCTCTCGAGGAAGCACTGAAATGGATGATGCCTGTGAAGCGTGGCTGTGTAACATGGGCCTGGAGAGGCACGGCATGAGGAGCTCTTGCAGGACTGGCAGGGCACCAGGGAGACAGCCTTTGGCAGTCCTGCCATGCCTGGTTTTACTCCCCGTGTCTCTGGGAAGGTGCAGCCCGCCATCCCTGGCCCACAGCTCAACTCCATGCAGTCCCCGTGACTGCTGCACGGGACCAGGGGCAGGGAGCAGGGGTGGGACCGGGGCAGGAAGGCTCCAGTGGTGACAGCGCAGGTGGCAGAGACGCAGGCAGCTCCGGGCTCCGTGTGCCAGAGCCCACAAGCCAGCCCACCACCGGAGTGCTCCATCCAGCCGGGCCCGCAGGCGGCCGATGGTCGCTCCCCGCGGGGCGGCGGGGGCCGGGCCGCCAGCCCTGACAAGGCCGCTGTGGGCGCGGCCCGGCTGCGGAGGAGGGTCCGGGCCTCCAGACGGGCACTCCCGGCGGAGCGCCGAGCTCCCTCCCGGAGAGGAGGAGAAAGAGGTCAGCACAACATCTTCGGGTTGCAGGGAAGCGCAGCAGCCGAGAGGAGCCCGTCTGGGGTGAGGAGGGCGAGTAGAGAGTTAAGTGGTAGTGGGTTGGAAGTGAGGTGCTGACAGGGACTGGTATATGTGAGCCCTTATGTGCTTGTATAGAAACTGGTGCTGTGTGATGGTGCAGTATAAATACAGGGCTGGGACCCTGAAATGATGGCCAGGCTACGGGGCTGCACTGCTGAGAGGAGCCATGGTCAGTGCAGGTGCGTGTTACGAACCTCTGGGGGAGGCTGATTTTGTACATGGATATACATGTCCGTGTACGTATTTATGACTAAAAGGGCATACATAGATACTTTTAAAAAATAAAGGACATAAAGAAAAACTGTAAAACTAATGCTGGTAGTTAGTTCTGTTACACCTTCCTTGGAAACAGATGGTGGCTGTAGTTACTGGCTGCATCTTTTCACTTGAACAATTATAGTTAACTCCTGGTAGCATCTTCGTTTCTCCAGGGTTGGAAGAGTGAGTGTCAATTAAAGTTACTTCTCAGGACCTTTTGGATGAGTTGTGAATAAAAATACCTCTTGCCAACAGAATGAGTGCCACATCAGCCACGAGCTGTGCCTTGCCACCACTTCTTGGGCCTGAGCAAGAGGAGCAAGAGGGCTTGGAGACACATATGTCTGTTTTGTGGTATGCAGGGCAGCTGGCAATTACTTACTATGATACAGAAGATTGCTCAGTCTACTTCATGCCTGAGATACCTGATAATGAAGACCTCAAGCTACTGCAAAAAGTGATTGGGGAACTTAATCCTAAATGCATAGTGACCAGTGCAAAACAGGACCAGAATATTGCCAAATTCCTGACCAACCTAACAGCTACTGATGGTGATAGAGATATAGGAAAACCAGAAATTGTCCTGTTTCCTAACATAGATTTTGGTCTAGAAGTCAGCAAGCAACGGATCCTATCTAGGCAATTTCCATTTATCCCATCTCATATGACTGCAACAGAGAAAATTCTCTATTTGTCCTCAATCATCCCTTTTGAGAGTCCACTCATGATACGAGCCTTAGGAGGCCTCCTTAAGTTTCTAGACAGGAGAAGGGTTGGAGTTGAGCTCGAAGACAGCAGTGTAGCAGTTCCTATTTTGGCCTTTAAAAAATTTGTGCTGTCAGATACTGTGAATATGGACCAAGACACTTACTGTGTCCTGCAGATATTCAAAAGTGATATCCATCCTTCTGTGTACAAGCTGTCCAGTGGACTAAAAGAAGGATTTAGCTTATATGGAGTTTTAAACCGTTGCAGATGCAAATGGGGAGAAAAACTGCTGAGGCTGTGGCTCACACGACCTACCCGGAATGTGACAGAGCTGAACAAACGACTGGATGTTATCAACTTCTTCCTGCTGGCTCAGAACCACGAAACAGTCCTCACTCTTCAAAACTGCCTCAAGAATATTAAAAATGTGCCTCTTATTTTAAAGAGAATGACTCTTTCCAACACAAAAGTCAGTGACTGGCAAGCACTGTATAAGACAGCGTATAATGCAGTGTGCCTTAGAGACACATGTCGTTCCCTGCCCAACACTATTGAACTTTTTCAGACTATTTCACGTGTCTTCACTGATGATCTGCACTACATTGCTAATCTAATCAGCAAAGTGGTAGACTTTGAAGGCAGCCTCTCAGAGAACCGCTTCACTGTTAGATCTAATGTAGATGCCACTATTGATGAGAAGAAACGAAAGCTGATGGGACTGCCAGACTTCCTTACAGAAGTGGCACAAAAAGAACTGGAGACTTTGGACAATCATATTAACTCCTGTTGTGTGATCTACATTCCTTTGATTGGGTTCCTTCTGTCCATTCAACGCCAACCAAATATGGTGGAGAAGAGTGACTTTGAAATTGAAGGCTTGGACTTCATGTTCTTGTCAGAGGATAAACTACACTACAGAAGTGCCCGGACCAAGGAGTTAGACAGCCTGCTGGGTGATTTGCACTGTGAGATCAGAGACCAGGAAACACTCATCATGCACCAGCTGCAGACAAAGATCTTGGAGAAGTCTGAAGTACTTAACAATGTGATTGAGTACACTGCACACCTGGATGTGCTGCTAGCCTTGGCAGCGATGGCCCGGGAGAATGCCTACTGCCGACCTAGCTTTACTCATCGCCATGGCTTCCACATCAAGGATGGAAGACATCCACTCATGGAACTATGTGCAAAGACCTTCGTGGCCAATCCTGTGGACAGCGGTGAGGCTACCAGAAGAATAAAGATCATCACAGGGCCCAACTCATCTGGAAAGAGTGTTTACTTAAAGCAAGTAGGTCTTATAGTGTTCATGGCTCTGATTGGCAGTTACGTCCCTGCAGCAGAGGCAGAGATTGGAGTAATTGATGGGATTTACACAAGAATCCATAGTAGGGAATCAGTTTCTGTAGGGCTCTCCACATTCATGATTGATCTCAACCAGGTTGCCAAGGCTGTAAACAATGCCACAGAGAGGTCCCTGGTACTTATTGATGAGTTTGGTAAAGGAACCAACACACTGGATGGCCTGTCCCTTCTAGCTGCTGTCCTGAGGTACTGGATCAGACAAGGAACACAGTGTCCACAGGTCTTTGTCTCCACTAACTTTCACAGTTTAATGCAGCTCGAACTCCTGCCCGACACACCTCTTCTGGAGTACCTGACAATGGAGACCCACCAGGATGGAGAGGAGTTGATATTTTTCTATCAGATCAAACAGGGCATGTCCACTGTTAGTCATGCTGCCAACATTGCTGCATTAGCAGGAATGCCAGCCAAAATTATTGAAAGGGGAGTGGAAGTATCAGAACTGATTCGCAACGGAAAACCTATCAAACGTCTTGATCATCCTTCAAAAGGTGATAGGATGGAAAAATGCAAAGCTGTTGTGGAAAAGTTTCTTTGCATAGACCTTGACGATCCCCAAGTGGACTTGGAAGAGTTCATGTCTAAAGAGGTGCTGCCTTCTGCAGCCTCAGTCTTGTAGCAAGGGTTTGTGTAAGTGCATACAGCGCATCAAATCTACCATGGAGAGTTTGGTACTTTAAAGAATGATCACTATGATGTAACAGCTCACAAGACATTTAGCTTGTAACAAACTGTCTGTAGCTATATCCTTCCTTCCTTCTTGTTTAAACCAAGTACTTACATATCCCTGCAATATGGTGTACCATAAGACTGTATGAAGAGAGGAGGAATTTTAAGAACCTCTCCCACCTGTTGGGTCACCCAGTTTGTGCATTTTCTGTCCCTGTTACTGGAACCTCCGATTAAAAACTATTGTGTAGAAAAATCACAACACATTTCTACTGGTCTTAGAATTCTGACTATGAAAGGAAAGTGTTTATTGTTTCATATAGTGCCAAAGTGATAGTTTCAGCCATTTTAGGCTCAGCATCCAAGATTCCAAATAAATACGTGCTTCAGACTCTTGTATCAGCAAGTAAGAGTTGTCATAATACAAACCAATGACATAGAGGCTGATAAATGGAAATGCAAAGGGATTTAATGGCTCTGCAGCTTTTCTTATTCCAGCTTTTCTGTCCAAAATGCCTGAGATACCAGGATTCATTATAAAAAGGATGCGGGTGGGCCAGACTCAGTGGGGACTGATAGAAAGAAGTGACTTGGTTTTACTGAGAACTGCTCTCTTCTTTAAGGTCCTGTATGTCCTGTATAAGACAACTATGTGTCTGTGCCACAGGGGTATAAATAAAGGCAAAATTACAAATCTACGAATGTAAGAGAGAAATTCACATTTTCTATTCTATTTTCAATTATTAACATTTGAGGATTAATACCACAAAGGGAGGATTCCCTTTCACTGCTCTTGGCATGCAGAAGATCTTTATTAAACACAGTATTTTATGTGTGCATATGCAAGAAAAATTCACTAACAAATTAATGACACAAGAGCCATATCTAAATACTATCAAAGTAATAACCTTTCCTGCAGCCTGAGTGCCTGAGATTCCTCATGTAATTAAGACAGAGGAGACATTACATAGCTTGTCTTATAAAACTTGCTCTAACCATGAACATAATGGCTAGTAAAAGACATATCTCTCTCATCTATATGTCATTTCAAGAAGCCAAACATATTAATTAATGTCACATAAACTGAGAGAAAATTTACATGAAAAAAGTTAAATCCCTTCATAATTATCAGTATTAAACACGTTATCTGGTATATCTGGCTGAAGGTAGCAAAAAGATGAATATCAGCACACATCAAAAAAATCTGAAATTGGAGACACTGCTTTGGCTTTGTTTCACTGCGGAATTTCCTTCTTGATGATGAACTATTATTATTATTATTACAAAATAAGTACCTTATGTTATTTCTGTATGAAACTGGAAAGTGACATAAGTTTAACATAATTTGCATTACAAAATATAATAATAAATTACTGAATCATGCATTTAATGCTATTTCCAGAGCAATCAAAATAATACTGTCTGCATAATAATATCTGGTATCTTGATGATTTTACCATTGAAGTGAATGGCAACAGTGAATCAGGCCTTGTACAATGCTCACAAGGGTTGCAAATACAAACTTTTTTTTCACTTATACATTCTTTCACCAACTATACATACAGCATCCTAAAGATACACTGTACTAAAGAATATAATATCCAAAAGATCCATAATTTTTGGTTTTGGTGTTGTCAACTACTGTCTAAGCTAGGGATGTACTCTGCACTAATTAAGCAGATGCCATCAGAGCAATTTAGCTGTCAGTCATCTTCTTAGGAAATTCATTTCACAGTATTTGCAGTTCTGGCAGTACTAGGTATCAAAGGGCCTCCAAATGTCATACAGCATTTATGAAGTGTGCCTCTCAACACACCCTGAAATAAACAGGAATCTGGACAAATGAAAAAGACAGGGCATGTGACTGACTGGTGGCAACTTAGCAGGCAAGTGAGAGAAGCAGGAATAAAAACATTATCTTCAAATGCAAAACTTCAGTTGTTTCTTTTATTGTGCTTTATTAGGTTCTTTGCATAGAAGATAACTGTACTAACCCAAGATTCTTATCATTCAAATAATTCTGGAAATAGCTAATTAGCTAATAAGCTAATGTGCAAGTAAGTCATATCCCTTTGTGTCCTTCCACAAGGACATCTAGAAGCACACTGTACCTCCTGATTTTGGGGTAGTTTTCAGTGGCACATCTAATCTGAGGAGTGTCCAACTAAGCATGAAAAGTGAGTTGATCTCAGTTCTGAGTTGGTAAATAAATCCTTTAATCTGAGAAGCTGAAGGGGGTACAGTAAACCAGACAGCTCTTTTCTAATCCACTTTATTTCACACTTCTATCCTTTATAAATATCTGTTTCCAAGTTTTCTAGATTTACCATTTTTAGCTTAATGATGTGCCTTCAAAGTGACAAAACTGATTTCTTGAGATCTTCACTAGTTCTGAATTCTCAAACTCTTTGCTTCGTAAGTATAATTTTTAACTTTGGGGAAGTTAAAAACTCTTCAGAATATATGCATTTCAAAATGCCTACAGTTATCTTAAGGTTTAAAAACCGGATTTTTTTTCCCCCAAAATATAACTTTGGTGGAATTTAGATGTTACTGAGAGAAGGGTTAGTTAACAAAATGTTGTTTTAAATAAGGAAGCTTTCATTTAAAAATTAAATTAATATAGTTATAAAGCCATGGCTGAGAACCACTTTAGTACTATTTGCTGTTTTATATGCTTGCTCAGGTAACCTTCATCCAGTTCCCTTTTCTTGCTTTTCATATTGTTGTATGATCTAAAAATGCAATTACACTTTGTATTAAAATGTACTGCAAAATAATTATTCCTTTTATGATACATATTTTTATTTATAGTTTTCTCTAAATGCATGAAACTATCTAACTAAATGCATGAACACAATGAAAGAAAAAATTATAATAAAGACTGATGCTTATGCCTGACAACAAATTGACAGAGGAAAATGTACTATGTATTTTTAATACATAGTATCTTTCTATACAGTAGATCATATGCATTATCCAGCATTATGGAGGGTTCAGGAAGATGATTTGGAATGACATTGACCTGGTTCTGTCAGCAGCAGTGAATATCAGAAAACAGAAAGGATGTATTCTGGCTAATATTTCATGGGAGGTAGATAAATGTAAATTAAACAAACAACCAGCCAAAACCGATAAAAAAACAGAATAGCAAAAACCCCACCCACCCTGATTGTCTCAGATTTAACCAGTTAAATCACTGAACCACTGATAGATAGAGGATCTGTAGATTTTTTAAATTAGCATTTTAAAAACCCAACTGTCAATACAAGCAAAAGCTTCTGTGAGTTTACAAATTTAATATCTATCATATACCACCTGCATCCTGTGGATAAATCCTTATTTCTGTTTTAGAGCAAGTATGCATAGCCTCGAATTTTCTTGATGTATCTCAAATCTCACTACCTTATTTTTACTGATTTCAAAATACTACTTAATTAAAACGTGCACCTTCAGCATTTTTAGAGATATTTGTAATTAAATTTTAAAGTATTTTTAATGCCCACTATTAACGAAAAAAATCAACTTAAAAGATTAGTATTATGTACTTTAATTCTTATTTAAAATATTTTTTTCTGAAAATTATTTTCCAAGTCAATGTTAAAGGATCACATAAAAGATTCTATACAATGTCAGTAAAAAAAATCTATGGACATATACCTTGTGTTAAATAATACAGTCTTACAGTTAAATTAGTATGAAATAAAAAATAGGTACACTAGTATTGCTTCTATGTATTTTAATCACAGTTGTATCCTATTTTCATGCATTTGTGTATTTTGCCAAAAAACTAATAAATAGGCAAGAAATAACTACCTGCAAGGGAGAATATAGAAGATATATNTATAGTTTTTCCTCATTACTCTGAAATTCACCAAAGTATATTCAGTAGAGGGAACCAACAGTCTGCTTACTATGCATAATCCAAACAGAAATTCCAATGTTTATTTGCTCATTTTCCCCTATAGAGTAACAAAACTCTGCAAATAAACTGCATGCATACAATCTACCCCCTAATGGGAATTCTGTAACTCTGAACAAGTACTTTTATCCTTTGGTCTTGTCTGATTTCCCAGCAGAAAACAGACCATGATATTACTGCACCGAGAATATCAGGAGTGGTAAATTACTGTACAGCACTACTGTTTATTCAGTAGATACATTGACTATTTCTTAAAAAACCAAGTATTTTAAAGTCTTTTCTCTTCAGCTGGTTATGAAGTAGAAAGTATGATGCTATAGCATAAACAACACTTTTTCCATCTCCAAATTAAACTTTCTAGATTGCTGCTGAGCTGTGTAAAATGTGAGCTCACCTGCTTACGTAGCTCTGTTGATTTTGACAACTTCATGAAGGTCAGATGTGGTTTAAAAGTTCTTTCTTCTCCTGTCATGATCCCCTTTTCTTGAAATATCATCTTCATAGTCTCTGATGGGAGGAGAAAAGTGTGTAAGTACAAAGCTATTACAAAATAGATAGCTTAAAATGTGCTTTCGAATGTAATTTTAGTTATGGCTCCTTCACATGAAAGAAGCAACATGATAAGTACCAAAAGGCAGGGAGATTTCTACTTAATTTCAAAGGCACATATTATCTCTTCAAAGGTATATATTATTTCATGTGAAAATGGCCCTATATTTGCAGTTAATATCAGTTAAATAATGGCAATTAGAAAGCTGTTCATGTGGTCTGATTTTGCTATCAAAATAGGAACTCAACTTTAGCACTGCTCAGGATCACTCTCACTGGAACTGGAAGTGTGGGAAACTACAGGAAAACTCTGAGTATGTAAAAGAATTCTCTATTCAAAAACACTATTCTGTGGTGAATTTTATTATCTGTATTTGGGTAATCTCTCACTCAGAACGGAGGAAATTCAGAAGTGAAAGCTCTTAAGTTTTGGCACTAGATTTACATGCCTGCATTACAGAACATATCAGGTATGCTGATGGTTTTTATTTGGGTTTTAAAGCTTTACTTTTGCCTTCTGAGCTAATTTCCTGCTTTCAATGTATGCTTTTATCTGTTTACAGTCCAGGCCAAAGCAACTCTACAACACTGACCTAGTTTACTATTTTCCAACGCATCTGCCCAATGTAATGTTTAACTTCCTGGAAATAAATTTCAGTGTAACTTTTGAATTATGTTCCGTGGTTTTTTTAGATTAAATATTTTCAACATGAAAAATTTCTGCTCAAAAAGTGGTTTAGATAAAATTGAAAAAGGCCATAGTAAAAATAATACTGGAAAATAGAGTATTTCTACTACTGAAAAACTGCAAAACCTTTTTTTTTTCTTTGCAAGTACAACTTCCAGTTTTTCACTAGGTGTAGGTCTTGCTGACTCACACAAACAAACTAAAATCAAAATAGGGGAAAAAATTATCAATCCTATCACATAAATTTAATCAGTGCTTAACATAACAATATATGTTCATTTTAATTTTTTTTTTTTTGCTTGATAGTTCAACAGTCATTTTGCTCCCGCCTGGAAGAAACAGCATCACACTGGGAAGCAAACAACGCAAGTACAGCTGACCTACTTGTATTTAAATTTTGTCTGTGGCAGACATTTCTAAATTTACATGGAATCCCCACTAAGCTTTCTGGCTCCTGTATCTGTTCTCTGAACAGCACAATTTGGGGACCCATTAATGCTGATGTTCCAGCAAGGGGTAAATCTTATCAGACCCAGGTTTACCCTACCATGCGATGTTCTGACTCAGTCTTGTGCTTAGTAGTCTTGTTTTCCGTCCTCCTGAAAACTCCATTTTTCTTCTGCCATCACATCTGAGGTAATGCAGCCTTCTCTCACACTCTGCAATTAGGATCTGTGCTGATGAAGATTTGTACCTCTCCGGGTGTCCCCTCTTAACTCCAGTAAGAGCTTAGCATCAGAGTAGAGGTTTGCCAATGTGCCTCTGATCACAGGACTACGAACCCAGGGATCTCATCAGGGCAGAGCGATGGCACAGTGATCGTGTGAGACTGTGTGGGAATTGGGTGGGACAGCTGGGTGCTTTACACTGCTGAACAGCAACCACAGCCCTGGCTGTCTTCATTTTGTGCTAAATAGCTTTGTTCAATATGTCTTCTATTTATCTTTCCAAACTGCTCTTTCATACCTGGCAATTCTCATCAAAAATTCCAATGAAGACCTGGGTCAAAGGAGAAAACTACACAGAGAGAGACTGCAGTTTTAAATTTAACAGATTTATGTGTGTGTAGGTGTCTATCTACACGCATTCTCATGGGCATCAGGCTTCTCACGCAGCTTTATCGTAGCATAGACATATCAAACATCACAGGCTCAAGATACTGGGCTTGCTGGGACTACAGATAGCCCCAGTTTTGTAGAATTTGACATGTACAGAAAGTGTGAAATTTTACTGGTTAATGTAACTTATGAACATAATTAACACAATGTTTCCTTCTTCAAAACAAATGAAAATAGAAAGAAATCTGAGTAAGTGCAGCAGAAAAAAGAAATAAAGAGAAATGTTTTCCTGAGAGCTCAGTAAGGTTATAAGATAATGTAATGCTATTAATATCCATGAAACTCTTTGAAGAAGTGGCTACAAGAAGGGATTTAACAGAAACTGGGAAGGACATATGCATGCTATGGGCAAAAGGAAGTTCTAGGCTTGAGAGACAGCATAATAGTGGATTTGTCGACTGGCAGATACACAAAAGTTAAAGTTAATGATGAGGATTGCCTAAACTGAAAGAAATGTAGAGGCCAGTGATGAGAAAATAGACAGACAATGCCCAAGGGTCTTGACAAATGAGTATCCTCCATTTTTCC
Organism: Rhipidura dahli; assembly: GCA_013399225.1. Taxonomy (NCBI): domain Eukaryota; kingdom Metazoa; phylum Chordata; class Aves; order Passeriformes; family Rhipiduridae; genus Rhipidura; species Rhipidura dahli. The sequence goes on from VXAC01008069.1 coordinate 146,690, forward strand.
TCCAGACATTATCATTACTACTTAGACTGAAAAATCAAACAAAATCTATGTTTTCCTTTATTAGCCTCAGGCTGACTGATGTTTGCAGCTTCAAAGTATACCCTAGAAATGTTAAAGCTATTTTTACAAGCTCAGTGGCTTCCTGGAACAAATTTTTGGACAGCTTTCAGACTGCCTTTCATGCAGTTTGAAGTACTCTGTAATACCATTTTGTACCTCATTTTTATAATGTCAAAATTACTGAATGTCATCTGCCTCTTACATTGGATGCAGCTGAGTCCATTAGACAACTCTTTCCCTATAATTAGAATGGAAATGTGATATATGAAGCTTACTCAGAGGCACTTTTCATGGGAAAAGATCAAAAATTCAACAGCTAGATCAATACAGAACAACTGATAGTAAAATTGCATATGGAGCCATATTCCATAATACAAATGGCCATCTTCTTTCCCAAGACTTCATTAGATACAGAAACCTGCTATGTATGTATGTTTACTTCCAGACTATTAATTTCTGCTTGTCTCAAAACAATGTTCCTTCAATTAAAAGGCTTGTAATTTAGAAACAGTATTCTGTCTTTTTATTTTTTTTTTACTTTACACTTGGAAATGAAGAAAAGCTGAGCATAGATAACTTACAATTAGAACTGCCATGTTAAGCCATATTAAAATTATTAAGTTCTTAGGGTTTTTTAAGGGATGGGCCAAAAGGTAAGCTAGAGTGAAGCCAATTTCCCAACACTCCATTTTCCCACTGCTTCATGGTTATGTATTAGTTAGGCTTGTGTACAGTGAGCTGTCACTGTCCCAGACCACTGCCATGTATCAGCGAGCCATACTGTTATTTCAAGCACTCATCAGGAGTATGTGTGGGTTGTTCTGTTTCTCTCCACCACCACACACATACACAAAAGAAAGATGAGTTCATTCATAAAGTAGGATCCATGGAGCATTTGTGCTCCTATGTCAGTACATAAGGTAAGCCTTACAAGACAGTGACAATGTGAAGGCAAAGTCCTAAACTGAAATAGAAGCATAAGTAGAACTTCCTAATAAAAGTTGCTTCTTTTACTGGCTTCAATCCATTCCAATACTTCCCATAAATTTGTTATGATCACGAAAAGAAGTGGGTGAGAGTACCTTCTTTTAAGCCACAATAAACATATTGCTTCATTTTAGTGAGCTATTTATCAGAATAGAGAGAATGCAGATTAAGATCTAAAAGCATTTGCTGCCCTTGTTTTCAGTATGATTTCAGAGAATCATACTTCCAGTCCCACCTCACTAAACAACAGCAATTTGGACTATCACCTTTTTGTTCACTTTGTACAAATCAGTTGTTCTAATGGAAAATTACAATACCTTTGAGTTTCCAATTTTTTCACCATGTGAAATGACCTAAGAACAGCTGACAAGAGGCAAAATTCATTTATCATAGCTTCAGCCATCTGTAACTAAAGTGAACTAAATTAACTGAATTAAACTATTTCCCTAGGCTGTCTGAAGTGAGGGCAATGTAATTCACCTCAAATGGATGCTAATGTGTGGTTGCACAATTTTTAAAGAAGCTCATAAACTACTGTCCTTGTCAAAATAGACTGTTCCTCTCCAGCCCCATGCGTACCACTGCTCCTATCTTTTGTGCCAACAGTTATGTAGCTATACAGTAAATTGCATGGGCAAACTGAATAGGCTAAAAATTATCTGGCAAAGGTAAAAATGTTAATTTTACCACAGCTGAATTCACCACGTGGCTGCACAAAGGAGTAAGATTGCTTTGGTATGGTGGCAATGTAAGTTTGATGCTTTTTATGCTTGAATAAAGCTGTAATGTATCTAGAGAAGAAGATGGGCAGTATGACTCCCTTTCCATTTCTCTCTCTCTCTCTAGTGTGGACTGTTAGGAAATCAATTCAGAGAGATTAGATTAAATGTCATTTATACACATCTAAAGTTAAAGAAAATGACTAAGTTAGTTGTACTGCATGTGAGCCTGACTGTTGTACTACAGTGCAGTCCTAACTATATTAAAATATTTAAGCCAACAAATCGACATTTCTTTAAAAAAAAGGACCAAAAGCAAATGAAATATTTGTATATATAAACAGAAGAGTAACTTTTCTGTTCATGAAATACAAGCTCCCCCTCATGGTCAGACCATAACATGCATCATTAATCCATAAAATCAAAATCTGCAAATCCTGCAGGTAAAAAACAGGATTCACTTACTCACTTTTATCATTTTCATGCAGCAGTAACGATATAGTTATCAAAATAAAGATCAAAACCAAGCAATTCATTATCTTTTCCAAATTCACTTAGTACTTGTGCTGGTTTTGGCTGGGGTAATTTTCTTCACAGTAGCTAGTATAGGGTTATTTTTTGGATTTGTGCTGAACAGAGGGTTGATAGTTCAGGTATGTTTTAGTTACTCCTGAGCAGCACTTGCACAGAGCGAAGGCTTTTCCTGTTTCTCAGCCCACCCCACCAGCAAGAAGACAGGAGATGCACAAGGAGCTGGGAGGGCACTTAGCCAGGACAGCTGACCCCATGTGTCCACAGAGATACTCCATACTATGGTGTCATCCTCAGCATCTATAGAGCTGGGGAAAGAAGAAGGAAGGAGGATGGCATTTGTCTTCCCAAGTCACTCTTAGGCTTGATGGAGCCCTGCTTTCCTGGAGACAGCTGAATATAGGCCTGCCCATGGGAAGTGGTGAATGAATTCCTTGTTTTGCTCTGCTCAAGTGAATGGCTCTCATTTTCCCTATTAAACTGTCTTCATATCAACCCCTGGGTTTTCTCACTTTTACTCTTCCCATTCTCTCCCCCAGATGGCTGGGGAAGAGTGAGTGAGTGAGTGACAGTGCAGGGCTGAGCTGTGAGCTGGGACTAAACCACAACAGTCCTTCAAATATTCTGTGGTGTAGCAAAGCATAAAAAAGAGTTTTCTAAAAAGTCCTGTAAGTGTATATGTCACTGTAGGTAAATGATTTCTAAAAAGGCTTTGACAAAGACTTATTAAACTCCTGCTCAAACCTCTGTCAGAACAGTTTAGCATTATTCCTGGTAGATCATTAAATGATGCTAATGTCTTTTAATGGATTTTTGGGAAGTAACTAGCAAATCAGAACAAACAGAAGATTCACATTAGCTCTGCTTTTCCTGGACTTTTGTCTCTGGCAAACCTACATTTACACTGGTATTAGCAGACATACAATGACCACATTCAGATATTATTATAAAAAAATTTTCTATATTATTTATGGAACTAAATGGTGTCCTACTATTTAGAAGCTAATTTAACTTCATTTTTTTTCTATTGCCTGTATTATCAATATTTCTCCTTCATTCATGTCCAACACAAAGTAAAACACATGAAATCAAAATTCACCTTAGAACATAGCAGAAGCCATACACAATCCTGAAGTAGCAAAACAGTGATTCCTTAATAAAATAAACTGAGGTCCTTGTAAAAGGTCAAATCAGCTGCACTTCAGAAATGAAATCAATTAATTGCTAAAGAAAACACTGTATTAATAAAGACCTTTTCAATTTTTCCCTCTGTACTGGACTGCAAAGACGTAGCATGACAGCAGCAGTCTTTGCTACTCTGCAAAATGTCCTATATGGGTTATTGCACTATTAAAAAATGGTGTGACCTCACATTCCTCGGAGCACAAAAGATAATTCATCAATACTGAAAAACTCTTTTAAAGAGTCTTTCCAAGGAATACTTGGAATTGCCGGGATAGTTTTAAAGGACACCAGTGAATTACAGACAGTACTGTTCTTTGAGAATTTGTATTAAATATCTGTAAACAACATAGTTTAAGTATAGACTCATAGACAGATAAAAAATAGGACCAAAACAAGGTAGCATGGAGTCTTTACATCGCATTTACAAATTTGCACAATGTTTTTTACATATACTAAATAAAAAGTTATTAGAGAACAATACTGTCTGTAATTCATTAACATCCTTTTGAACTATGCAAAGTAGGCTAGGAAATTAATTATGTAGCATTTACAGTTGTTAAAGGTAAATTAATATTGAATAAATTAGCACCAACTTATCTTTGTGCTCCGTTCTCATTTAGGTTGTCAAGAAGTCTTTAAAACACTTAAACTAGATTGACAAGTTGTACCTGCTATTTCCTTAAGTAGTGTTGTATGATCATTTTCTGCCAAATTCACAAATCCAACTTGATTTCTGAAGTGATCAATTCCTTGAAAAGACAAATCCACTCTTTTTCCTTTCAGGAGATCGTCTACAAAAACCTTGCTGTCTGAAAGAGCACCAACTGCTCTGTCAAGAGGAAAGAAAGTATCAATGTCAAATATATTTCTGCTGTTAATATTGCTATTAATCATTATATAGATAAATGTAACAAAGGTTTTTTAGTATCAATTTATTATCTACTATGGTACTTTTGCACTACTTCCTATCAATACAGGTGGTGGTGTTGCTGTTATTATTATTACCACCACCCTTTTGATAAAGGTAAAGTGTTCTTATGTTGTGCTGTAAAACCATACAAATAAATAAGGCAGACTTATCAGTGGGTGTAATTCCACAAAAAGTTTATCTTGGTCCTCAAGGTATCCAGATACTATTACTTTGTTCATCCTATTTAAATAAGATGATTACTCAAAAGTATTTCTTTTTCCATTCTTAAATTAATTAACTTTTTTCTTCTCCTGTTAGGTCAATTAAACAAAGATTCTGCTTCATAGAGTGCTAATTAAATTATAAAAAGATGTAAGTGACATTATATATATGACAATAAAATTATATGGAAATTACAATTGAGCTCATGGCGAACTGGTGTTAGAAGAGGTACTATCTCCATATACACCTACTTTTTGTAAGAGCTAAGAGGCTTGTACACAATAACTGCAATAACAGGGTACAAGCCTGGTAACCTTTTAATAATATCTTAATTAGCCACATCAAGTGTATGTACAAGTACATCAAATAATTGTTTTGATCTGCACTTAAATTGCTTCAAATGCTAAACAAAAACCACATAAACATTCCTAGTGTTTTCTAAAAGATGTCTCACATCTCACAGTTTTAATTCTATTCAACGAACCTGAATTTAATCTTTTCCCCAAACTGATGCAGACTTTATAAACACTAGATGGCAGTAATAGGTTAAAAACGCTGAAAAGAGGCCTTTTTACTTTTTCTGTCCTAGCTGAGTGAAAGCAATGACCATTATTTCTACAGTAGGTTAAATGATTTCATTGAAGCCTGTACAATTACAAGAATCTCTACACATTTCCATTGTTTTTAACAAGGTGGACTCTTGATGTGAACTATGCATTAACTGGAACCTAGGTCAAGTAAGAAACCCATGAAGGTTGATTACATGACAAAATATCCTTCATTGATAGAGCCCTCCTGTGGTCTTTTTAGAAGGCTTTAATATATAAGATAGAAGTACTTTAGCTCCTTTATAACCACTTTAAACAACAATGCCATTACTTGTTCCTTGGCAAAGATATTTTACTTTAAGCATAGTCTCTGTCACTTACCTACCCTCTTATCACTGTTGGACAAGCCTGTTCCTGTGTCTTCACTATGTGGTGTACTCCAAGACCTTTCAAAAACACTGTCTAATACTGGTTCTACCTGTCAGATTACTTCACATGTAAGCAGGCACAGATTTATTTACCAACATGAACCTAAAAACTGGTCCAAAACAAGTACAGATATTTCAAATACACTGCGTCAAATTAAGTTAAAGCCTGCAGAGGGCTTTAAAGTAGTGATTCATGCATGTATCTAAAAGCCATCTCTGGACTTTTTATTTTTGAGAACTAGTCCACAGAAAGTCATGGAAAGCTCTGTTCCTCAGCTGAAAAAAGATTTATATTTCCATACTGTCTGCTGCAGAACTCACTGACCAGCCCAAGTCTACCCAATGAGTTCTGTGAAAGGTCAATCCACACAATACAGTGTGCTTTCAGTTTAGCACTGCGGCATCGAGAATTTAGTTCTACTTTTTCTTTTATATATAATCTTGCAAACACTAAATATGTAGAAAAATAGTTGTTATCTTACTCTAGGTATCTTGTATTTTGTATTCTATCAACCACTTTATAATGTCTAACAATTGCTTTGTAACAATAGTGCACAAGGACAAATATTTCCACTGAAGTCAGTAGCAAAAAACACAACAGTGGCATTTTTTTGTTATTACATACCAAATAGTATTCACAATGCCAACTAGTAATTACACTCCGTGCAACTAATCCACAGAGACACCCAAAAAGCTTACAAGCACTTTGATCTAAACTGGAAAAAGGAAATTTAAAAAAATAATTAAACACCATATTCTAAGTGAATACAAGCTGGAATTATAGAAGCAGTGACTGTTTTCTTTCTGTATTGGTGTAATGTAAATATTGTATCACTTAAAATTCATGAAGTTTCTTTTTAGAAATTTCTGAGTTTTACTTTTGATTACTTGTTAGAAAAAGCAATCTCACAAAGAGCAGCCAAACTCAATTCTTTCAGTCCTGTTATTTGTAATGAAAAGGTGAGATTCACAGAGTCTTTGACAGAAAACTAGGAAAAAAAACTTGACACTATAATCTCATAATTAGGCATTTACTGCGAAGGCAGGCATCCTGATTTCTAGCACCTGATCCCATGACTATGCATACAGTTAGCATAAAGTAGAACTTCTTGGCTTGAAGGGAGTGCTGCCATGACTCTTGATTGCTGTCTTTCTTTCTAGTTTCAAAATGTCACATTCTTGATTTCATACAGTCCTACAAAAAGACATGTATAGTGTGTTCATGAAGGCTAGACCACAGTCAATCAATTAGGAAACCCGCATGGGAATTGCAGGTCTGGATTCCCTTAGAAAGAGTGGCCTAGAATACAGATCTTCCATTTTCAGGGTGAAAGCTGTATGTACTAAAATACCACACAAAGGGCTTTGTGCTGAATTGAATGTTACGTTTAGCACATTCTTATCACGCATTTGACTTCAAATAGCATTCAACACATTTCATTTCTGTATAGACAGAGGCACTATTGTGCAAACACAGTTGAAAAACTGTAGATATCTAAGTAACTTAATAGATCCAAACCTAAGGATCTGTGCAATCTCAGATACCCAGTTGACTAGCTGCACTTTGTTTGAGAGATTACTCTCCCTCTATATTATACACAGGTTCTTTCGCCAGCCTGGATCTTGGCTTCTTTCCATTAAAAATTGGTAAAGCAAGAAAAAGGAAAATTCAGCATTTTACTCTTAGAGTTCTCCCAAAAGATTAAACAAAAACATCAGTTACGATTTTTTTTTAAAAAAAATCCATTTAAAAGAACATGCAATCTAGAATACCTGAGGACAGCTGAGCTAGAAACCTACAGGAGGCATCTGGCCAGGGAAGGGGTGAATCTCTGAGGAAGCTGCTGCTGACTAGAGGACAGTCCTGAGTGCCTAGACTGTAGAGTTCTGCTGGGAGAGGCAGAAAAGAACTCTGTAAGTGAGTGCTTAGGTGGCATTCAGACAGTGATAGCTGAGAAGGGGCTCACAGAGTGGCAGAATATTCTGAATTTAAGAGTATTTGTTTTGGTATACAGTTTTGGACTCTTTAAAAAACACTCATGAGGAGGCACATATGCTTTGAGGTATCATCCCACATGCTCTTTTTTAAAAGTTCGTACTTCAAACCCTTTCCAAAAAAATCTTACATAAACAGCTGGTGGTTGTTCTCACCAACTTACAGGTGCTATCACAGTTTGCTCATCAACCAGGCAGGAAAAAAGTTCTGTGCTTACTCTGGGGAACTAAAGGCACATGGAGAAGGGAGGGAATCTACCAGATCTAATGTCCTTTGCTTGCCTATTTATTCTCTATTCCTGGCTGTTTCTCTCCCCTTAGATCAGACTGTTGGAAATGAAGATGCTGAAAAATTTGTATCTTCACAGGACAGGGAGGAGTATAGAGGTCTCAAGGATTTAGCATTCAAAGAAAAAAAGTGTGTAAAAACGAGGTAACTGATTTAGATATATTGATCATTCATTATTTTTAGGTGTGTAAAATGCTTTCAGCCAAAATATTTCTACTTATTAGAAGCATGCCCTTCACTACCAAATGGTGCCTACATTCTATCTTAGATTCTCACCTTCTTATGAGCAACCAGCACTTTAACAGATTTTTAATTCCCCTGTCTCCTATATTAAAACATTGTTTTAAAAGAATTACTTACTTTAGCAAACACAAGATCTGTGCATGCAAGTTCAGCAAACAGTAGGAAAAATGCAAAGGAAAAACATATACTTTGTTCAGAGCTTACAACATACCAGAAGTTATGAAAATGGCTAATATTAAAATTAGCATTTTTAAAACAACATGAATTAAACATTCAATAACCCTATTAAAGTAGAGCTGTGCATTGCACAAAAAAGTGTCAGTTAAGCCTTCTAGTCTTTTTATGAACACATCAAACAAAAATACTAGTATATACTTAATTTACACTAAATACCTACATGCTAATTTCTTCTTCACTGGATAAATGCATCACTAACATGGTGACATGCAATGAGCCAGAGCGAACCATTGCTTTGGAAAGCCTTTGATCCTTTTGTACTATTGCATCTTGGACAGCCTGAATGCTGCCAGTAATCTGGGAAGAAAGACACAAGTAACAGTTAGCTACAACAACAATTACTGTATCCCATCATGCAAGTGAACAAAAAAACACACAAACTAAAAACAAATGTTTATGTAACCACCATTCTAGCAGAAAAAAGTTTTATCCTCTGACAAAGCTGTGCTAATTGACCCAAGTGAACCCAAACTGGGTACAAATGGAGTGATTAATAAATCACTGGACACTCCCCATCACATCTTAATGAGAGTTTCCTTTCATAAGGATCATAAACTCCTGAAGCAGATTAAGATCATCCAGTTTTACACTGCCAGTAATACCAATAAAAAGCTTCTTCAAGGAACTTCTCTGCCCACTCTGCTAAATTTTGATCTTGCTATGTGCAGAGAAGTGACTGGAAAAACTGATCTTTGCAGGACTGGGCACATACAAAACCAGACTATTCAGTAAATAATTTGTAGCAATATCTGATTTGCAATTCTGATTATATTGTCCAATAGACAGATATAATTTATATACTCCCTTCAAACATATTTAGACAAATTTCCTTACAACATGTTTACAGTCCTAACTTAATCAAAAATACTGGAATTACATTTTCTTCATTGAAAATTATTTATATGCTTATACATGCTCTATAAATTGTATTCAAAATGTTTACCGTCCTTGACATTATGCTAGTTGCATTGTAGCAATTCAAAAAATGAAAGACCAAAAACCTGCAACAGTTCTTGAGTATGTTAGTGGAAATAAACTTGACCATGACAAAATGCATTACTTCTTAAAGCACAGTGAGCGAAGACATTACAGACAAATCATCTTTGATGTATAAAGTCTAAAAGAAGCATGTTGAAAACTTCAATTTCTTTCTTTTTGTTGTTTATTTTAAATTCAGTGGTGAACACTTCACAAATGTACTGTACAGACTTGACTCTTGTAAGATAAGCTCAAGTAGCTCTTAGGTATAAAAAAAAGCATTGATAGATTTTGGTAGCTCTGTTAATCATAAGGAACACATACATTTCCTGGAAAAAAAACCACAATCTAATGGGACTGTTCAGTATTTTTCTGACTGAATTTCTTAAGATGAGTTTTGCCGTGCAGAAGTTTTACCTAATGAGCCATAGATATCTAATAGTGTCATATAAATATAACTAAATTATAATTCAAAGGAACCAATGCTAGGGAGGGTAGGGAAGAGGAGGGAAGGTAAAAGCTACTTGCCAGAAAAGGGCATATAGTATTTAAACAACCACAAGTGTCTTAAGTAGTGTAGGACATATGAAGAAAATCCCACCAACATTTTATCATAAATCATGTTGTAATAAGACTATCTTCCTTCATATGGCAGAATTGACCTTATCCTGGATAAATAATAGTTTCATTGTCTCAGATACAGGAGAAATTTAACCCGTATTTAAGCAAAAAACTGGTAAATTACAATGCATTGAATGCATAATTATCTAAGTTTATAAGCTAAAGCAAAAAAAGGAAACAAAATTCAAAAATTAAGTAACTGCCATACTAATTACAATTTTATCTCATTTTCAACTATTGCTTCTAAATTTAATTTGCACCTGTGAGCTGGCAAAGGAAAAAAAATAAATGTAAGTGTACAAGCCCTTCAGAGTACAGAAGACAGATGTTGGACTGTGTTATCATAGCAATAAAAATCATCCTAGCTCTGAAAGAGATCATTATTATTCAGCCTTTAGTTTAGAGCCAAAACCCCACATCCCCATACCCCTATAGTTCTCTTCAGTAGTACTTCCACACAAGCATGTTCTTTTCAAAGCTCACTCTTTTATGCAAGCAACAATGGCACAAAAACTGTAGGAAATTATTACCTCGGAGATGTCAATTTTTATGTCCAAAACTTGGGGTTTGGACCCAAAAAAAAACCCACAGTGGGTTCAAGACCCAAAAAACCTCAATGGACAGGCTCACACCTGTACAAACTCCAGTAGGAAACCAAGGTGAAAACCTAACAAATAACATGGCGTTGGAACAGGGTTAAGTCCAAAGACAACCACTTAGCAGTTCCAGAGGAAAGGTATTGCTGAATCCACCAAGAAAGTATGAAAAAGCCTGCCTTTTGGATACAGGTAAAATAAAAAGGAAGCTGAACACATTCTCTCACTCTGGCTGAAAGACAATGATCTACACAATCAACATTATTTGGAAAGAAAAAAAAGCTTTCAAGTAAGTTTTTTTTTCCTACATTTCAGAAATTTGTTTTTAAGATGTTTTCCCTGAAGTTATGTGATCAAAATGTAACAACAGCTGTTGAACAGGGTGCCATCACAATACCTGTCACAACTTTGGATTTGTTCTGTTTTCTCCAATAAATCTATGGTGCAATTAGCATTTGAGTGTACTATCTTAACTAAGCAAACTAGGACTCTTCCAATGCTGTATAACAAGATATGACCCACTGCAAAAATAAAAACTTTAAATTGCTATTTAACCTGTTATTCATATTACCTTAAAAATATTATTTTACATTTCAAGTGCTATCATACTATTGATTTTTACTTGAGATGTCCTAACTTAATTTAAAAAACTGTTTCAAGGCAGATCACACTTAACAATTCCTCCCTCTGAATTTTTAAAAAAACACTTAAAAAAAAAAAAGGCCTCAATTACTAATTTCAAGATCTCCTCTCCCATTACCTGAAATACATTATTCTGAAGAGTAATAGAATAACACAGTTTTGCTTATTGCAAGGATACTACCAGTAAGTAAATATAAAACTTTGAAGATTTAACAGATCAATAGTAATTACAGTCAAGACTGGAGAACCCTGAAAGGCTAACTTACCAAGTGATAACACATCATGTAAGTCATAACTTAAAAAAACCTTCCCCAAACCCCAAACAAACAGAAAAGGATATGATGATCATAATCCATTTAACTCTTTTTGCACAAGTGATAATGCAAAGTTCGATATAAATTCAAACTTAATGGAACAACACTTTTCATTTCTGAAGATTCAAAACAATTAAAATGAAAACTAGGAAACTGTTCATTTTTCAAGAGGAACAGTTGATTAAATGTTTCAGAAATATCCTTTATTACAAAATGTCCTCTGTGTAAAGCTCAAATTACTTTGTATTAATAAAATACAAAGAAAGAGTACTAATGCTTAAAATACTTCACTGCAATAAAATCAAAAATAAAGGTCTCTCATTACCAACTGACATACCACCATACCAGCTTCACTCTGGCCATCAAGAAACCAGGTGTCTAAATGTTGGCTAATATTGCCTATACAAACTCCAATGTGTATTTTCTACTTTCGAAACAACTCTACCTCTAAGGCAAGTATAAACAAAACTTTCTAGCAAAGTCCTGGAATTCCCGAATGCTCTGAGAATTAACTTAAAGAGTTGTTTCTTTACCTCTGTGAATGACATGACTAAATAAATGACATATAAAAAACCAAGCATACTTAAGGCCTTTCCAACCAACCCCTGGGCATCGTAACAATCATAAGCAGGAATTCTCACTTATCAGATTATATAACCCCTACATTATTCTTGCACTTGATAAATCATGGAAGAGACTGGAAGAAAAGATATTTTAGAATAAGATGTCACAAAAGATATCCTACAATATTTGTATCAAGCTATCCTGTATCCTATAAAACCAGCCTTCACAGTCTATGTTTTGAAGAATCAAAGACTGCAGTGTCATTTTCAAACCTATTTTGGTTTATTTTCATTTGGTATTTTCTTAATCTTATTTTACTTTTCCAGAGAATTGATAATACAGTTGTAGGACGAGTTAAAATTCATCTGAGATAGTTCCTGATATTAAAAGAACCCCTGAACTAAATTTGCGAATGGTGTTAAACTCCTGGGTTCAACTTTTTAAACATAATGCACCTACCTTCCTTGTTTCAGACACAAAAGATATCAAAGATGTACCAGAGATAACCTGCAGCATGTAAGAAATCATTTTCACGTACTGCCTAAATGAGACAACTCATGTAACTGCAAGAAAATGCATTTTCTTAAAGAGCTCTTTGCACTTCCTGAACCCATTTCAATAGCATCTCACTAAAACAACAGTTGCTTCAATTTTAAATAAGATGATCCATTTTACTGGAAAATGCTAAACCAGAAACTGCAAAGTTAAAACAGTAACAAATCTGAATATAAATTGTATCTGAATATAAATTGATAAAGAAAGCTAAAACTGCTAGAGATTTTCTTATTAAATTAAACAGGAATGTCTCTCTTCCTTATTCTATGTGAACAACAAAATAAGCAATACTATAACACTACAGAGGGGAAATTTCAGCCACTTTCAGTGAAATCTGTAACACTGACAATCTGAATAAAAATGTAAGTATTTTTCCTCCAGTCTTTTCTAGAAAAGTAATTTTATTCACAAAAATGTTACATAACACAGAGTTACTAAGTGAATAGGCTGCTAATGTTTCTTTTAAAATACCTGAAAAATAAAATTGTTTTGCACAATATCAAACACCATTCTTCTTATAAACGCATGCAGCTGTTGAATTCTGGTTATACCAAATTAGTATAATAAAGACTATCACCTTTGGATTAGTAATTGGTAGAGAAATGAAATAATTTGGCCGATGTTGTTTATTCTTTTTCTTCTTTCTCTCAACGCCTTCTTCAATTTCCCTTCCAATAGTCCGCTTTCTTTTCTTCTTAATATTTAGTTCAGAAGCTGCATGCACTGAAGAAAAAAGAAGTTACTTTCAGCACACAGACATATTAAAACAAAGATACTCTTAATATCACACCAACAGGAGATGGACTTCAGTCAACTGACTGGAGCACGTCTTCCCACTCACCAGCTCTGCTCATGCTCTGAACTGTCTGACTGGGATGAAGCCATGCAAGTGAAGTAACACACCTGAACTAACAGCCTACACCTCTAAGCAAGGCTTGTAAGTTGCTAACACAGACAGACACACAGCTTCCAAACCACTGAGACTCCCTTAGCCAGTGTACGTGGCAGGACAACAGGCCTGCAAATTGTCTACACTTGAACATGGACATGACTGTAGAGCAAAAGGGCCAATATAAGCTTCAAAAATCCCATGCATTCTGCATTTTGAAATATAAAACATAGCAATACATAGGATTATTAAAGGAAGAAGTTGTAGCAGACTAAGACTGACCAACTTATAGCACAAGAACCAAACCCAGCTCAGAAGAAAACATCATCCCAGCCAGATCTACTCTCTACCTCCTCCTTTCCCAGAGACACCTTCTGATGTGGTGAAAGAAATGTGTGTGTCCTCAGTTCTTCCTTTGCACATAATTGTTTTTCTCTCAGCTCATTTCCTTGAGCCTTTAACAGACCCTCTCCCACCACATGGTCTGATACACACCCATAAGATGACCAGGCTGCAAACATCCACTGTCCAATTAGAAGTGTACTTCCAGCCCCATGCTGGGAATACACACATTGAAAGACAGCTCACAAAACCCATGACCTGAGAAGCTCACACACAGTAATGTGAACTGATAAATGAAACATCTTTATTCTGTGATTCATTGCTCCACAGGGTAACAAAAGGGTGAATTTTTATATGCTCAAGTATTTGCAGGACTGCATACCAATAAGAGAGGCCCTGGATTGTAACCTGCTTGCAAGGAGACTGTTCCATGTGCATGGCGCATGTGTCCATGCCAACAGATAGGAACAAGAACTGAGTGCATGATGTGTCTATGCTTTCACATTATTTCAGTTTAATGTACTTACTAGCACATTCATCTTCAATATCTGTGTCCACAAATGGCATTTCTGCCATTAGAGAATCTACTGAATTGGCAGCACATGGCTCTTCTCTCTGTAGTGTTATTTCCTTATTCTCTTTAAAGATTTTCTCTTGCTGTTCATTTTCCAGCCCATCTGTAATATATTTAAAATAACACACTAGATCTTAGTTTTTGATATAAAGATAGCTAAGACAGCTAAGAGACATTATACATAAGCAACATACAAAGTAAACCTTTAATTAATTATCAGCAAATAAATATTGACATATAACCCTGCACGGATCTTGTTCTTCTTTGTCAAGAGATCAGTAAAAATACCTTAACATTTTATATGAAATTGCAAAAAAGAGAGTTCAGCTTTCTAATAAACTACGGTCTTGTTTGGTCTTTCCAAGTAAATGGAATTGCATACAAAAATTTTTTAAAAGATACTTCTATATGAGCATAAAAATAAGAATAGCCTTGAGCCATCACATAAAGTTCATTTTAGATAACAGTAATGGCATATGAAATCCAGTGCAGACAAACAATGGCAAATGAGTTCCACTGTAAACACATTGAAAATGAGGCATGAAGAAGCAGAAAGGGAATCCTACCATTTCACATGTACCAAAGGGTTCTCAGCTGACTCTATCATTCAGGAATGAGATGGTTATTCTATTCCTGCATCTCCCAAACAATATAGCATATTTTAGACAGCAGTGATCTGAATTTCTCATTCTAAGAACTGACTTTTAGTATTAAAGCTAAAGAAGGAAATCAATATAAATCAAAATACATCTTGCATGTACAATGATATACATGAAGCCCTAACTCAGAGTAATACCACAATCAGAGAATATTTTGAGTTAGATGGGACAGAGTAATCTCCATTAACAAGTTTTTTAAAAGGTCTTTCTCCCCAAGAGTACTAACTGAGCATGACATAACATACATAACATTTCCTTATGTGTACTTCATGTTTCTGCTTCAGTAAACTCTAATATTGGCATATTAGGTTATACCTTAAAAAAAAAAGAGTAAGTACAATCTTCTCTGGCAGCAATGTGCATATAATCAAGCACCCCGCAATACCCTTTTGGGACAAGTCCACAACGGGATTACTGTAGTGGAAGGAGCTGTATGACAGAACTGCAGTTTATCCCAGGACAGCTCATTACTACAGACAACACACTTTCAAAGCTCCTCTCATGATCAGTGCAGATAGCCCAAATCTGGCCTAAGAGGAAAATTCAGCAGCTGAAGTGCATACTGTCTTCTTGTGGCATGCAAGGCTGTGCACATATAAAATCGATATTACAGACCCAGTGTGGGTGATTATCACCCTGTGGCATGTTTCTTACACATATCACTTTTTGCTAGGGAAGATAATGAAAAGAACAACCTGATTAAATGCTAATTCACTCCAGGCTAAAGCAGGGAGCCATAAATCACTCTGTAGTAGCAATCTGACACCTAACTTTATCCCCAAGGCTATTCAAAGGAAACAAAGTATTTAGATTTGTTACTTGTTCCCCCCGCAGACACTAATAAACTATGCATAACAAACAGATGCTAAAGCAGTAATAAAATTATTTCTTTACATTTAGATTAAAGCTCACACAAAACACATTGTTTCTGGTGATCCATGAGCATACAGAAAACAACAACCACAGATCCAAAGAGAACTCAAAGTGAAGGACAAGACAGAGACCCATGAAACTGACAAACAAGTAGGTCAGGCTGGGGCAGGAAAACTCAAAATTCAGCACTGCAGAATCATAATCAGCTGGGAGAAAAGGGGTTTGTTAAGGTAGCATCAGCTACAGAACAAGGACTCACATAAATCTGAGGGGTGTACATTGCAGATTACAGGTTTCCTTTTCTCTGGTTGCTCAAAAAGCAACATACTTGTGCCACTGAAAAATGCTGCCTGTTCACAATAGTAAAGGCACAGCTAATGTAACTAACTATGCACCTTCAGTAAACTTAGCAGGCACTGTGTCTAAATTCTACAGGTTGTGCCTCTAGCAAAAAAAAAACTTGATCACTTTCTTTGGAAATACTAATTAAAGAAATCAGCAACAAAATTCAAGAATTTCATTCTAGTCACTAAAACCACCTGGAAACAAGATTTTTCAAAATTCTTGACATAAAGTTGATAATCTGAAACCTAGAGTAACAAAACCAGCTTCCATAGGAACTCCTTGACCATCAAGCTGTTACAGGATAAACTTTTTTCTTAATTGTATGCTTAATGCATGATGTGTCTATGCTTTCACATTATTTCAGTTTAATGTACTTACTAGCACATTCATCTTCAAAATCTGTGTCCACAAATGGCATTTCTGCCATTAGAGAGTCTACTGAATTGGCAGCACATGGCTCTTCTCTCTGTAGTGTTATTTCCTTATTCTCTTTAAAGATTTTCTCTTGCTGTTCATTTTCCAGCCCATCTGTAATATATTTAAAATAACACACTGGATCTTAGTTTTTGATATAAACAGCTAATATGCTTAATTATATTTGCCTGAATTTCATACATGAGCAGGTGTATACATTATTCCCTTATTTGTGTTTGTTAAATGACTGCTCATCTTCACCAGCATTTGTCATCTGTTCCAGCAGAACAAAAAAATCATGATACACCTAGCTCATAAAGGAGAGACCACAAAAACAAGGAGTGATAAAACATATTTGATTGCACTCGGATCCCAGCTGCCTTCTCCACATACTCAGATTATAGTTTCAGATAGAATAATCTTCTATTATTTGACACATAAATATCACAGATCACAGTGAGGTTTGGTCTTCAGGCACTGTTCCCTGTTTGCCACATTTATGTTAATGTGTTTAATTTGTTTATCACAGAATCAATTAGGTTGGAAAAGACCTCTGAGACCATGGAGTCCAGCTTATGACTGACACCACATTGTCACCAAGATCATGGCACTAAGTGCCATGTCCAGTCTTTCCTTAAACAGAACCAGAGACATGACTCCAACACCTCTCTGGGCAGCCCATTCCAGTATCTAACTACTCTTTCCATGAAGAATTTCTTCCTAATGTCCAACATAAACCTCCCCTGGTGCAGGTTAAGTCTGTGTCCTCTTGTCCTGTTGCTGGCTGCCTGGGAGAAGAGGCCAACCCCCAGCTGGCTACAGCCTCCTTCCAGGTAGTTGTACAGTGAGATAAAATCCCCCAGAGCCTCCTTTTCTCCAGGCTAAAAACCCCAGCTCCCTCAGCTGCTCCTCATCAGACCTGTGGTCCAGAGCCTTCCCCAGCTCCACTGCCCTTCTCTGGACATGCTCCAGCACCTCAACATCCTTTCTGAATTGAGGGGCCCAGAACTGGACACAGGGCTTAAGGCATGGCCTCACCAGTGCCAAGTCCATTGGGACAACCACTGCCCTGGTCCTGATGGCCTATTGCTGATCCAGGCCTTTTCCACTGGGCCACTTTCCAGCCACTCTGTCCCTAGCCTGTAGTGTTACAGGGGATTGTTGTGGCCAAAGTGGAGGACCCAGCACTTGGTCTTGCTGAACCATCATTGGATTGAGCCCATCAATCCAGCCTGTCCAGGTCCTTCTCAAGACACTTTCAACCCTCCAGCAGATCAACACTACAACCCAGCTCGATCTTGTCTGTGAATCTGATAGTGGTAGACATGATCCCCTCATGCAGATTATCAATAAAAATATTGAACAGGACTGGACCCAATACTGATCCCTGGGGACACCACTAGTGACCAGCTGCCAAGTGGATGCAGCACCATTCACCACCACTCTCTCAGCCTCGTCACTGTCAACCTGGACAGCCAGCAGTGGGTAGTAACCAGTGGGCCAAATTAGTTCAGGGAGTCTCCTGGTAACATCCCTCACCTGGGCCACAGGAAGTCATCAGACTTTCCTATGGAATGGGTCCGATCAGCATACAGGGCCCTCAGATCCTCTCAGAAGTAAATCACCCACTATAACGACACTTTTTTCTTAATACCTGTATTTGTGATCTGCTTGGTTGACTGCATTGGTCTGGAAGACCCTCCAGATAGACCTTCTCCACTGTTTTCTGCCTGACCCTTGATATCCAGGACCTCGTACCTATTCTTTAAGGGCAGCTGGGAAGGCAAGGGATGACCTGAAGGGATTCTTCCACTTCTCTGAGCAGGTATCTTTTTCCATTCCCCCCATATGCCTGATTACAAGAGGGTCAGAGCTCCTTGACTCTTGCTGAGCTTTCATCTGCTGCTTTCTATTCATATTTTTAATAACAGATGAATCCTTTAGAGACAGTTTAACTGAGAGCTGTAGAAGTAGATAATGTAGTGTCGAGGCATTTTCAACCTCCAGCGCTGGCACTACAGTTTATGTAGCTAAGGAACTAAAAAAAAAGAAAAGTAATAAAGTTTCTTATGGAAAAAATGGTGGGGTTATTATTCAGCCAAGTCAGATACACAGTTAGGGAACTAAAAAAAAAGGAGCAGTAGTAAAACTTAGGGGGGAAAATGTAGATTTAGTATTCAGTCACGTCGGATGCATATACTGTCGGCAAGCCTGGGGACTGAGCCCTAGGGGCAGGCAGGAAAGCACCGGAGATCTATCACCGAGAGCCCACGATGAGGCTGAAGAGTTTTTCCCCACGCCCCAGCGCGCCCCGCACGCCGCAGCGTCCGCCCGCAGCCGGGGGGAGGCGGGCGCGGGGCCTCTCGAGCGCCTGCCCTCTCCCCCCGTTCCGCACCGCTGCCCCGCCGCCTCTTACCGTGCTCCGGGGCCGCGCTCCGGGCATCGCCCATGGCCCGTTGNACGGCCCGGCCCGGCCCGGCCCTCACAGCGAACGGCGCGGCCCAGAACGGGAGACCCGCCATTCGCACCCAGCTTTTAACTCGGCATTGTAACGAGGAGTGGCCGCCCCAGCGCTCGCCTTAGTGGGGAGCTGCAGCCAGCGGGAGCGGCGTCCCCCGAATTAACCGGCTCAGGGCTGCAGAGCGATAGTTAACGTTAATTTAGCAGCGGTCTGGAGGAGAATAGACTCAGTCTTGCTCTGAATGTGCTCTGCTTTACGCAGCCCCGGGCACTCTGACCGCTGGCACTAAGGGCTATACAGTCGCGTGTTGTAGCCACGAATCGCCTCAAGGGTGATAAATTACATAAAGAATAGAAATTTTGAGTTCCCCTGAAGTTGCCGAATAGAACTTTAGAACTAACCGGCAAAGAAAGAATAAAGGATGTAAAGGTATGCACACAGGATTATAAGTGTGGCTGGAACCAGTGCAGAAACAGATAAAAAGAATTGTGTGTGGGAGAGGCTGCTTCTCTGAGGGAAGGAAGCTGAGACGCTCTTTTCCTGCCTAAGTAAAGACTTGGTGCCTCTTGGAATCCAAATCCTGCCATGGCGTTTGGTGGGAGAAGCCAAGCTAAATGCCTCCTGGTGCTTTTGCAGATTGGCCTGTCCATGTAAACCAGACCTGAGGGAGCAGGTGGAATATATGCATATAAAGATTCTTATCATTTTTACAGACATTAGGGATGGTGTCATGACTCATTGGCAGAGGGATGATGTTCATTTTAAATTCTCATCAGGCTGAACAAAGAGAGGGAACTCCCGAGTTTTTAATTCCAGCAACCAGCCCACTGTTTAGTCTCGAGTTGTTGACTAACAAGCCCTTGAATTCTTACAATACATTTCTACAAATGTGGTGGCTAACAAGTCCTTAATTTTATCCCATACATTTAATTATGTTCTCAACTTGCAAAACAAGCTACTTGAAGGTGCTGGCCCAGAAGCCACAGCAGACTTCCACAAGCTCCCTACAGCCACAACAAAGTTCAGTATGGGAGGTAGATTATGACAGCTGTGTTTTGCCCAGGCAAAGCAAGGGGGGAGAGAAATAAAGAAAGAAAAGGGAGAGAGAGTACAATGAATATCACCAATCCTCAGATCCTGCATTATTTCTGGCTTGTTGGAGGGTCTGGAGCTGAGGTTGTGAGAAAGAAAGAGAAAGGGAAAAGAGTGTGAGAGGGCCTGACCTGCTTTCTTTTATAGATAACCTGGTGCAAGCCTCTTGCATAAACCACATCTTTTGCCCTGTTTTGTTCAAACATGCACAGCCAGCCCTTGGCGCCCTCCTACAGGAGGTGAGTGGGCATGGGGGCACTGAGCACAGGTGTCAAGGTGGAGCAGGAAGTTGGGTCAGAACAGTGCTGCCCCACCTCCACATCTTTCGATCACACCTTCCCCATTGAACAGTTAGAATGTTTGAGACATAAAATGCTTTTGTCTGGTTCTCTGTAGATGGCAAAAGCAAATAAATAAAGTGGGATGGTTGCAGGAAACAGCATGGCTGCTGGAGGTTAGAAGGTGGTTGAAAGAGTGAAAAATGAGGTCAGTTCCTGTATTTGGCTCCTTTTACCACTATTTTGATCTATTTTGAACTGTGTTTGCCATTCACATAGAATTTTTATTTGATTTGCATAGTTCTGCAGAGGCCAAAGGTTGGATGTGATGCAGAAGTCCACGTTCTATGGGATCCAAGAGAAGCTTTAGGATGAGGCTGATGGCAGATTTTATTCACGTTTCATTTGAATATCAGCTGTCATTAGGAGACTAAATGCAACCTTCCAGGCTAGGAAGGTCACCTCTTCCCAGCCTGTTTCTGTTGTCAAGTACTTTACTTCCATAAAAATTTGATTCTAGAGGATTATAGATCAAATGCTGGAAGAAAATGTTTTGGAATTAAGTGTCTTTTTATATGAATTTAAAAAGCAATTTGTATATGAAACTGCTTCATATAAATTCATGAACTTTTTTGCAGAAATCTCCAGCAAGAAAACTTCAGGAAAAAACACTTCTGTTTGTAAAACTGACAGGGGAGCCCAATGCAATGTTTAAGTTAAGATAGCATTTATTGTTGCTCTTAACAAATGAAAACACAATGCATTTTTATGGAGCTAAAATTGTCTGTAGCCAGCACCCACTAGCTGGGCATTAAGCTTATGCCTGTAGATGTGTTCTTTGGTCACACGACCTGCCTGACTATACTATCTCCAGGATGAGAGGAAGTGAGAAATTAAAAGTGCCTTAGCTAGAGCTGGTAGCAGTTCCCATGATTTGTCCCTGCAAGTCATAGAAGTGGTGTTGGAGGGAAATGTTTGTTTGAAGACTAGAAAGATGAAGTAACAAGTTGTGATTTTTCTGCCTGCCCAAATACTGCACAAGTTTCACAGAGGTCCCTGACCTGGTGCCTGGCAGAAACTGCTTTTCGTTACTGCTTAGGTTTGGGCTAAAGCCAGCACTTTTATCAATTTTCTGTGGCCTTGCCTTTATTAAAGAAAGTTTCTTATTAACCTCTCAGCAGTACAGTTGTCCCTTCAAAGAAAAAAAAAAATCCCATTATGACAGCTGAGTGACGCTAGCAGAAAGAGGAAGCAGAGTCAGCTCTGTGGTTGTATTTGCTTACCCAACTGCACTGCCAGTGCCTGTTAGCCTCTCACCCACCTTTTCTTCTCTTAATCCACCTACTAATTTCAGGCAAATTCTGCAGAGTGTTAGAGGATTCAGAGGTATGATCTTCCCACACCTCTCCTGAAAGTGGGTGATGTGGGAGAAAAGAGAGACCATTTAGCTCCCAAATGAGAGAAAGAAAAAATAATGCAGTGTGTCTGCTTTTCCAATAGTGGCTGAGTATTCCATGAGTATTGGCCAGCTCACTACATGATAGGTCACGGTACATATTATCAATACATATTATGTCTTATCTTAGTCAAGCAAGAGATATGGGGGAGCTGTGAGCTATGAGTATTTAGGACGTGACTCACTGAGGGAAGTTAGGCAGTAAAAGGGCAGGAATGGGATGTGTTACAGGGAGCCCAGAGGAGACATTGGGATATTGTGTAGGACATGGGAGGGAGTTGAAGGTATTGTAATGGGAGGGCATGGAAGCTGTAGGGGAAGCTTGGGTTATTGTGATAAGAAGGGAGGACATAACTGATATAAAACAAGTCTTCATTACTGTTGCTGCTGATACAGCATCTTGTTTTTTGACAAGCAAAGAAAAATAATAGACCGTGACCTGATAGAAATAAGAGATTTGCCAGAAAAACAAAGAAAAGTTTGAGCTGAGTACTACAGATACTGGAAAATGAGAGGTAGAGGCGTGCCTGGGATAAGGTAATTTAATGCAAAGATCGAAAAGCAAATAGTCTGGAGTTTCTACAGTAACTGGGATAAAAGGAAGAAGTGCCTGAAGATGCTATCAGATGTAGTTAATGAATAGAAACTGCATTTGATTGACATCTGACATGAAAAAATAATATAAATGGATATTTTCATGATACATTGATCTCAGGCAGTTCATTTACATTTCAGGAGGAGGGAAGAGAACAGTGGGAAGCAGCTGAAAACTTTACTGGTTACAAAGAGCAGCAGTTCTTCCCTTGCCACCCTCTGGATAGGGACCTGTTGTGAGGGACATGGGCTAAAGATCAGCACAGACAAACAAATGCTATTAGTGTAGTATTTCAGACACTTCAGGTTCCTTCAGGATTTCTGGGGAGTGACATCTGTTGGGTGGAGAGAAGGTTTACATACCAAAGTGGGGCAAGAATATCTTTGCCATCTGGCTTGCCAGCCTCATAAGGATGGCTTTAAACTAGGTTATTGGAGAATGGAGAAGCAGTCCCATCAGTCCTGAGCTGGAAGAGAACTGAAAGAGCTAAAAGCTGGTGTGCTGACGGAGAGATAGTGGTAGATAATGGGAAAGCAGGTGCAGGACAGCATGATGGCAGAGATTGCCTGAACAAGCAGCATGCTTGGGGACCCATCCCATGTTCCTGCAAAGCCTGGCATTTAGGGGGACCGCAACAAGCTGGAAAAGTGGAACAGTGGAATGAACAGTGTTGCTACGTGAAATGCAACAAAGACAATTGTAAAACCTTGCATCTAGGACCTGATGGATTTTGGCAAAAATTGCTGGATGTGCATCTGCACTAACTTAACAGTCCATAACATATTTTTACCAACTTAGTCACTGCACTGTTATTGTTAGGTGTAACCTCTAGCTTGAACTCCTACAGCCTTTGCTCCCTGAACATAGCATTTATTAAAGCTAATTTATTACTTTACCCATTCACCCTGCAAACTGTATCTCATTGGCTGGTTTTAATATTTCCTTTTAAATACTTCAATCAGCAAACATAGAATATGCTTTCCTAATCTATGCTTTTCCTGATCTAATCTTCCTTTCATTTTTCAGCACAGAAAATCCATCAGAAATCATCTAGATAAATCCTCATTCTGCAGAAGAGTTCCGTCATCCTTTTCAAGTCATCAAAAACAGTCTTCCCCATGTTGCTCCACCATCAGGTTAAAAGAAGCTATTAATTTCTTTAGTTTTGTCTCAGAAGCAAAGATTCCATCACTGTGATAACCATAACTACATTTTCCAAAATGTAAGGTAATTAGAATACAAATAATATAATGGAATACCTCCACTAGTTCACATTTTGTAATGTAAGTAGATAGCTTTCTTTTTCCTAAATATTTATATACATGCAAACAAAACTGTAAAATAGAAAGTAACTCTTAGTGATTTGATTACCATAATCTTGTTTCTCTGATTCTTGACAAGTGTAATGTAGATTTAAGCAAAAAATTGCGTGTCCTGGAGACCATTAAATATGCCAGTCTGCAAGGTGAAGACAACATTTAATTTGATAGGAAACCTTCACATACCTGGAGTACGAGAGACTGTACACTGACATAAAAGCACATTTCATTTTTTGGAACTTTACTAAACCCACTGGACTTTTTAGCTCTAGAGGTCAAATTTGGTTGGAGTCTGGAATCTCCAGCTTCCTGGAGCTGGTCTTTTTTTCCTGACTGAAATTGAGGTTTTAAAAAATCATGTGCAGAGGAAAAGTGGATGGGAAGTGTTTAAATAAAAGAAGACCCTGCCTGCAATTAAAAAGTGTGAGTGAATATTGCCAACTACATGTGGAAGTCATGCAGCTGAGACACTAACTAGATCCTGCATTCCTTGAGCAAAATACACTTTACTGGGAGTCTTAAGCAAGTAAAGAATGCTATTTTGAATCCAAAATTCATATTATTCCAGATGTGGGTGGGGGAAATACGTATTTACTTACAAAACTAAAAAATCTTGATTCTACACTGCTAGTCTGTTCTGTTTATTGCTCTCCTCTCTCCTCTTGTTCTTCTGTCTGTCTCCCTTCAGCCACAAGCTTCTTTTTTAGCTGTGGCTTCTTACCTTCCTACCTTCTTAAGCTTCAGGTATTGCACAAACACACTGTGCATTTCTCATCACTATGCAGGCTTTGTGTGTGGCCTTGTATCTATTTCCTTCTTTTATCTATGGATTTTCTGTGAAGTCAGGATGTCTGTGGAATAGAGGCAGTATCTTTCCCTCATGTTTGCAGAGTCCAATGTCCAATTAAGAAGAAACAAATCTATGCTCCTTATTGCCAGAATGTACTAGAATTCTTCCTGTAGTTCAGTTCATCATTCTTCTCTCTTTATGCATTTCTGGTGTGTACCTGCTGTTTTTCCTAAGAGGAGCCAAGGCATTAATTCACAAGCGCTACCAGAGCTTCTGACAGTAGCTCATTTAGCCTGAGGTGTGAATGTACATGCTTTGGGATTCTTTACCAGTCAATAGAGGCTTCTCCAGAGGGAAACTGTAATTCACTTAATAAGTAAACAGTTGTTCTAGAGATGCTCTACTCCCTCCATGAACAACCAGGATTGTGTCTTGCTTAGACATAACCTCTAACCTGCATGTTGGTTAGAAGGCTCAAGTTGGATCAAGGCCTGAATTATGTGATCACCTGGTTGAGAATTAGGAAAGAAGCTTTGTGTTTTAGCCCAATACTTCATGATCTGGCAAAGCCTTTTGAAGCCCAGACAATTAAATTCAACATGTACTCTCCAACTGGAAACATTTGAGTCACAACAGCCTTTCTTGATTGTTATACTAACCCTCATCACGATGGAAGAACCTGCTGATGGCTCTGGAGATTGCTGCAAAGCTTGAGTGCTCAGAAAACTTCATGCAGTGTAGAGTAGAGTGTACTGCACTTCTGTACTGTACTTCATGCAGTGTAGAGTGTAGATCCTGCCAAGTTACAGCCTACCTAGGAAGAAATAATTAAGCGGTGTTGTTTTATGTTTCACATGAATTTTGAAATTGATTTGCCCCTGGTGATGCTGGGCCTAACTGTGCAAAAAATCCCACCCTCATCAGCAGTCTCTTAAAATGTCTGTTTATGTTTAACCTAAAGTCTAAAACAAAAAACCAGTGATGCTCAAAATACCTTTCCTACGAGATATTCAGGGAAACAGTAACTTATTGTTTGAAAAAGAAAAGTGCCCCTGACCTCAGCAGAAATGAGAGATCTCAATTCTAGCATTGCATTAGCTACCACTCACCCCTGGAGCAATGTGATGTGGCATCCAGTTTCTGTCACTGAAATCTCTTAGAGATATTGGATTCATCTGCATGTATGGCTCTGAGGGTATTCACCATCTCTTTGCTGATGGTGGAGTTTTCTGATCGTCTTCTTGAGGCTCAAGGTTTGAATTTATAAAATCACAAGGATGAACCTGTTCAAAGCTCCCTTATTTACAATCATGTTTTTAACCTAGTTCAGAGGAAAGACATTAACTCGTGTCTTCATTCTAGTATTATGACAAAGCATGAAAAAGAAAACAAATACAATTAAACAAAAACACATTCTGACTAATGGGGAAAGAGACAGGTTTTAATTCTCCAGCTTAGTACATTGTTATGTCTTTAATAAATTATATCATACAGTTTTTATTCAATACTGCAGATGTTTGCTGAGCCACTTTCAATTCACTTTCACTCATATTCTGGCACTAGATGAGCTGCAATAACTGAAAGGGAGGAAAACATTTGCATGTCCAGTAATACATCTAACTTTCGGTCCAGGTTAAAACAATGTTTTAAGCAGCCCTACTGAAAGAAACAGGTTTAGGTCATTTTTTCAGGCATCCAGTCTGTCTCCATAAGCCAACATATGACCATTACCATGTATCTGTGAAAGTGGACTAACAGCTGTTTAATTCAGCTAGTATAAAGTGAGGAGATGGAGGGGATCTCCCCAGGGCTTCAGAAGAACTGTAGATCATTTGGTCTGATCAAAACAGCTATTTGATCTTACCATGAGAACTTGTATCTATGTAGGGGAGGAAAAAAAAGTCTTATTTTTATTCACATTTTGGATGGTTTTCATTTTAAGGGAGTCTTAAAATGAAAGCTTACATGTAAGAGAATAAATCTGCAGCTTAAAAGTCATGAAAGGTGGCTTACACGTGCTTTGAAACACTGAAAGGAAGGAGCTCAGACATACATTAAAATGCAGTCTGTCAAAAGTTCTCCTTTTGGTGGGCATCCAGGGAATCAATGAATTTTTTGTCACAAGTAATTCATACTCACTTCAAAATATTCAATATGAGATCTACTCACATTGAGTTTTGATCAAATGCTAACTCCCTATGTAACATAGCCTGATGTGGTGACATGACTTCTCTCTTTCTTTCTAATTTGCACTGATTCCTAAAAACAACATCATGATTTTAAACAAAAATATATGCATAAAAATTGCAAATGATGGGCAATTTGAAAATAGCAGACAAATAATACTATGGGACATGTAGGTGTCTTTCTGCTGTGTCTTGGCAAAATGGTATCTACAATCCTAAGAATGACCTTCTTCCCAACATAGCTCTCTGACACAGGTAAGGTGCATGGCGATTTTCAAAAAGGGTGAAATCATACCCAGAAAAAGGTTGCTTTATGCTTTTGGGACAGTTGGGAAGGCAATAATTAGGATCCCTCATTTGGGGGACAGTCAGTGAAAGAAGTAGTGCTTTCTTGAAGTGATGTAGAATGGCAAGGACCTGTTCCCTTAATTGATGAGGAGAAGGACCAGCAGAATAACAAGGGGAAAAAAAAAGCAAGCTGAATTGCCAAAGGAAATGTTGAGCTGCACTTGTGTCTGATCTATGTGTGGTCTACAGCAGGTATTACCAACTATATACTGTATTTGCAGGACTAATAGACTCATAGGAAGTACCACTAATGACAGTTGACTTGTCATATCCATATAATTAGAATGGTAATTAGGGAGACTTCAGAGCAGGAGAGAGTGATCAAGTAGAGCTCACTGACTTCTCATGGGATTTGGAAACTGAAGGGGCTTTTGTCCCTTTGAAAATAGCTGTATGTACTTGCTTTTTAGGTGTTATGTCGTACCCATCCAGCTCCAATGTCAGTCAATATTCTGTTTACATTTGCTGTCTAAATTGTTCTAAAATTGCATGTTCTACAGTCCATTGTCTGCCTTACAGCTGAATCTCTTTTCACTCAAGTCTCAATTGACCCAAGGCCCATAATTATTCTTTGTGGTTTATTGACATCTTTCAAATCAAGGTCAAATTTCTGCCTATGAAATTTTGTCTCACTTGATTTTTATGATAATGTTGACTCATGATTCTCCCATGTTTCAGCATTGCCTTTGGAGGATTTGTTTTATTCCTTGACCCTTTTGTTTGTACCCTTCATTTCTTACCCTCTTTCATCTAAAGCACAAGTTATCATCTTTATCAAATTCACTCTCAGGTTTTTCTGTCCTTCATATTTATCACATTAAGATCTCAGCCCGACTTTGACAATCTGCTTATGGATGTCAGGCTTTCAGCCTACGTGCAACATCAGTAAGCATGGTTTGTTGTCGTCCTCATTCTCCATATTCCTTCAGTCACCAGAAGGCACAGCTCCTGCCTATCAGTTAGTACTTACCACATAAACATTATGTTTGTCTCAGACCTCTCAAAGCTCTTCTCTCAATCTGTCATGTGTTAGGCAGAAGTTAATTTTTACCTAAGATAGAGTCTTGTCAATGTAAACTGTAATGCTTACTATTGAAATTCTTGTCCAGATCTTCACCTTATATCTCAAGTACTGAAACTTCTGAAACTTTTTTTTGTTTTGGTGACCTTGAAAAAATACAATTTAGTTCCCCAGTAATTTAGAAGATCTTTAGAAAGGTAATTTTTCTACAGTTTTAACTTTTGCAATGTGACCTGTCCTAAATTCCTCCTCAGCTTCTGTGTTTTAGCAAGCAACTTAGATGTCTCGAGTTTCATTCTTTATGGTTAATGGCTGCCTTAATTATCTTAAGATAATTAAGATAATTATCTTAATTATCTTGTGTTTAATACTGAGAATACTGATTTCTTTCTCTGAAAGGTTTGTAACTTAAACAGGAGCTATTACTTGTGCCTGCATAGCTCAAGAGAAGCAGAGTCCCGATCTCAACAACCAGCCTAGGGTACTGGGACCGGGATGGCTGTGTTTACTGTGGCTCTACATCTGGATGAATATATTGGGCTTCTTAGCCAAGCAAACAGCCCAAAGAGAATACTGCACTAATTAATTTGTTCTGCTTCCAGTGTGAATTTAAGTCATTCAGAAGCAGCTCAGATATGAGTGGGCAATGTTACATTAGTACTGCACAGACATTGAATCTGTGGTTATTTCCTGCACTCCTTCTTCTGTTTGGAAAAATACTGCTGTTAGCACCAGCAAAACTACTTTATTGTTCTCCTTTAAATTGTTGTTTACTATGATAGGGCCAGAAAAAAAAATCCCAAACAACAACAGCAATAATCCTTAAAACTGCTGAACTAATAATGCACTAAGACAATCTTCTAAGCTGTTTAATGCTTGTCATATGGCTCCCTGGTGTATACTCCAGTCTGTCTATCTCAGATGGACCTTCTCTGCTTTACAGCTGAAAAAATCACCATTACAAGAATCTGTGTAATGAAAACTGGACAAGATACTTTTTTGTTTGTGTGGTAAGTACCTCCAGTTCAAGCCTTGACAAAAGAGCTGGTACCCTTCATAAACCATCATTTTAAAGTCTCATTTTTAAATTACTAGTAGTACGTTTCAGAAAGAATGCAAAGAATTCTAGTAAATCATGTGCCATAAAAGATGTCTTCTTGCAAATACCTATTCCTGAATCTTTTAAAGTATTATTACTTGAAAAGTTTACTGTCCCCAAGTATATTTCATAAGGTTGATTTCTGAGTGATTCATTGCATCCAACACTGTTGAAAATGGTCCAGTTTAATTGAATGAGATGACATCTGTGTTGGTAGAAATCCAGAATGTAAAGCTGTAATAATAATAATAATAGAAGGAATAGTCTGAAGAATTATAAAGTGTTTTATATTTTATTTAAATCTGCTTTTTTGAAAGTGGCATTTTCATATTCTTTCCCTAATTACACCATAAAAAAGGGAATGTGTATATTGCCTGTCTACAATGAAGACAATAGAATATTTAGTAAGTCCTTTGCAGGCTAAAGGGGTACGTGCCTACTGTGGTTATGCTGTATACAGATTTTACAGTTACTACAAGACTATTAGCACACTTGAAGGAGACAGTAGCTTTTGAAATATCAAGCCAATTTCTGCCAAAAATACTGTCTTCTTGAGGTCAGAAAAACACTCTTGCTGTTTGTGTTCCTTCTTTCAGCCATAGACTGTACATACCTAACAATGAGTTAAAGTTGAGAACAAATACATTTAACTGATTGTGTCTTGATTATGTTGATATTTCTGGGTGTAAACCAAAAATAACATATCCAAGTTGTTTGGAAAATTTATATTTCCTTACCAAAAACTTTATTGTGCTACTTTTCGTAGGCCTTGTTATCAAGTGTTCACTGTGTGGATTTTTCTATGCTCCTTACTCAGGGGAAAATAATCTTTGCCAGAATTAGGACTTCATGAGCAGGTCCTGTACATTACAAATCAGCACATGGAAGGTCATTACGAACTGTCTGAATCCTGCACAGAGGCCGACAACTCTTTTTCTCTCTTCTTGTGTATTCTGCCAGCACCTCGTTTTTTTATTTATATGAAACTTGTGTCTTTAGTACTGCCAAACTATGTACATTTCTGGTGTTCATGCTCCTGTCTGCCCTGTTAGTGCCAATTTTATGGAAAATGGGTCACAATCTGTACTAACTGACACTGGCTTTAAAAAAAAAAAATCAGACCAGAAAACTTTAAATACTCTCATAAAATATTTGTCTAAACTATGCATGCAAATGTAGGCACAGTAGAATTAAAAGTTATTTGTTTCCTAAATGATTTCTGAAAAGACTGGGACAGTTAAATATGGAGCAATTTTCATTTTATCTTTTGGTCCTTTAATAATTCTTTTCCCATAGTTATGATTGGAATTTGTAATGGCAGGGGAGATTTGACTGACAGATAACGTTTCACAGGTTTTACAGCTCTCCTAGAACAGAGTTGCAACTACTGGAATTTATTCATTGCCACAATGTTGAATTCATGGGATATTTTACTCCTGATGTCAGTAGAGCCTGGATCCTTGCCCTTGTGCTGTGGCTGCCCAAGATGGAATTCTATCCACTCTGCAGTAAAAGACAAACTTGCTGGTGTCTTCCCACAGAACAGAACTTCACACTTCAGGAATAACTCCAAATTTCCACTATGGTAGCAGATCTCCTTTAAGACTCACCTCCCAGCTCCTTTCCCCACTGCAGCAGTGCACATTTGCCCCTCACCACTGAAGTGGAAGAAATGAGAATGAGAACGTTGAAAAAATTTGTATTAACAATACCTTGAAAAATTAATTCTGTGTGTTTTTTAATCTGTGTCACTTTAGTGAGCCACCTTATCCTAGATTCCAGAGACAGCTCTGTCCACACAACTTATTTGTGGATGCAAAGTACATACAATACAGATTTGATCAGTTTGGGAACAGTAAACAGAGCTCAGCAACTCGACTTGAGCTGCCTTTGCTGACAAAGGCAGTGCTACACCGTTCCACAGCCTTCATGTGTGTAATAAGTAGCTTAGACACAGAAGGAAAAGATGCCATGTTCTTTTCAAGATATATGGAGAAGAAAGAAGTTGAAATTATGGGTAAGAAGATGGTGTTTGTTGGGTTTTCCTACTTACTACACTACTTTGAATATCATGAAGAAAATAACCACAGGTCAGAGAACTGTAGTCAAAAATACTGAGAATATAAAACATAAAAACACATATTAGAAGTAATTGGATAGCCTAGTTTCCTTAGGCACATGTGACTGCTGTCAGCCATTGCCCTCTATCATTTGAAGTCAGTGACCAATTTCAGCCACATGTGCAAGAGGATAGTTATCTCAAAGACAATTAAGGTCGTACCAGGTTTTTTAAAAAGCCCTACAGCTAGCTAGAAGAGAAAGGAAAATAATTCTTTAGCAGAGGGAAAGGTTCTCAGCTCCACTACTGTCCTTCGTCCAGGTCAGCTCCAGTTCCTGCTGTCTTTTGGCTGAGGCAGGTGCCACAGAGGAGGACTTGAGATCACTGCAGTGGGAAAGGAGATTTCAGGATCAAAAGACATAAATCTTTGCCAAACCAGACTCTGCTAGTGGTGCTGCTCAGCCAAACTTGTTTCCTCATTTAAAGCTACAGCACTTTTGTGGCATGAGTGTAGCAGAAAGCCCACTAGCTCAGGATTCTCTGGCAAGGCAAAGAAACTGATTTTCATTGTGAGATAAAAATAAAACCATTTAAAAAGAATTAAAGAAGTAACTTCCTAAACAGCTTGAAGGAAACAGGAGAAAAGACCTCCCTTCTTTTCTACTTTCCTCTTTGCCGGATACACGGCTTACAATACCCCGGAGCATAACACCTACAAATGAGTGAGTAGAATCTGATAACCCATTTTTAATTACTGCCTTTATCTGCACTTCCATAAAACAAACAAATTAAAAAGCCTAAAGCTGTGCTTGCACAGGGAAAACCTAGGTGTTCATAGGACTGAATTCACCACACTTCTCTCTGCACTGTTTCTCTTTTCTTCATTCTGACTTTTGAATCTGCCCTGATGCCCTCATCTGACACAGCAACTACATCAGGGAGAGAGAAAACAGGATAGGCTTTCACTTTTGTCTGGCAGCACAAGCTTGCATTCTGTGCTTCAGAGGTTTTCAGAGGCTCTTTATTCCATGTAATGTTCCTGGAGTGGAGAAGCGTATCTTTTGTTCTTCCTTATAAATGGATATTTTTATACACAAAGATATACAGTACACTGAATTACAAGAGTTTTTATGTATTGGATTGTGAGGCTTTAGCACAGAAATTTCTGATGATTCTTTAATTCCGCCTTACCCCCTAAGCATTTAACTTCAAAATCTTTAAAGCATAGATGAATCGAAGCCTCAGAAACCATCCAACACATCAACTAATTGTAGTGACATCAAAACCAAAATGAGACTCTTAATTTAAACAGGTTTCACTCCTAGCATGCTAAACACGCAGGCTGTGTATATGGGCTAAGCTGCATTATCGCACTGTACATATGTATGGCTTTATGTACTTGCAAGCAGCTAAAATGAGGGAGGACAGACGTAAGTCTTCCCTGCAAATAGAAATAATTCTTTTACGTTTAAGCACATCTCTTGTTGTTTTAAACGTAGCTTCTGCATTTTTGCTGTGACATGTCCAAAGTGTATGTCCAAAGTGACAAAGCCTGTATAGGTCTTCTGATTCCTTTATTATCGTTTCCATATTAGATTGCCAGATGGTGGAGAGCGATAATACTCAGTACTAATCACTTAGGAAGTCTACAGAGTGGTGCTTTGAGATTTAGACCCTCAGCCACTGCCATCACTCCTTTGATGGAAAGCCACAGATACTAGTCCAACCAATTGAATGTTTTTAAATATATCAACACTGAACAAATTATCTAAACAGGAAAAAGACTGACAAATACCATTCAGTGCTAATGAAGAGAGGGTTTTGTCCAAAGGAAATAATTGTATTCACAAGGATCAGAGATCAACATGGCATTATGCAATAGTATTTATACACATCTAAAAAAATATTTTTGATTTTTTTATAGCCATCACAAATAGAAGAGTCTTGCATTGCTAAGTTACTTCCCCCCCAAAAAAAGAAAAAAGCCTAGGAGCAGAATCATTATCTCAATGAGTTCCTCAGTGTTTGATTTTTAATTCCACACTAATCTTCTGCCAATTTCAGGCTTTTGTAATTCCAACATATCAATCAGCACAAATCTTTTTTCCTACAATAATATTCATTTATTTACAGGAATATTTTTGTTTATGTTTCTACCTTGAAAATACTTGGTTTCTTTTCTGAATGACGCATTGTTAGTCTGTGGGTGCATTTTACAGGAATGAAATGTCAGATGTTCCCATTCCTAATGCCACAGACTTTTTCATATGCTTACTGAGATTTCTACATAAAAAAAGGGAAAATATTTCTCTGTGAATTTTACTTCTATTGTTAAGCCTTTTATAAAAACCCACACTGCAGGCTCTACTCCAGGCTGGAAAAAAGAGACTGAGGCAGCACTGCTCAGCACTCAGATATGATAAGCAAGTAGACTAAACATGTAAACAAGTCCTGTGCTGAGTGCTTTGTTTTGGTAGCACCAATTGTCATTTCAGTAGAGGAACAAATAACCCACTTCAGACTATCTGGTTTATTAATTGTAGAACACTTTAAACAGTAAAAAGTAACCAAAAAATAATGTTAAACTAAAAGGCTTGTAAGATACGTCTCATAACTGGGCTGCTCTAGTAACAATTTTCAAACAGTAGCAATGTTTTACTCCAGCCCTAGGGTAAAATAAGCATCTTCATTGTCCTGATATTTGTACAATGTTGTACTAACATTGCTAAGATGGTGGGCTTCATAGAAGTTCCCTCCCACCTATCCAGCAGTATTTTTTCAGTGCTACTGAACAAATTTTTGCTCAGCATTTCTGAAAATCAGACTTTAATACCTGAGAACAGAAACTGTCATTATTTAAAAAATATTTATGTTTTTTCTTAATTCGGTGTGTATTTTTTCTCTTACTATGGTTAGTAAAAGAATATGTCAATGTTTGATGCTATTAAATGTTTGATGACGTTATTATATTGCTAGTTTTAATTAGATTTTTCTCTCCTATCCTAAATCCCCTACTCTGTAATACAATATATCTCACTGTAGATTCATTAGTTACATTACCATGCAATGTGGTATTTCGTGATGCTGCCCAGTCAGCCTGAAGCCAGAAAGCTTGATTTTAACCTTGAATGACTTCATGGAGTTATTCTTCATACACACTAATACATTAAAAAACAAACACTGGATCATAAATTGTATAAAACCAGCACTCAACACATACTACTGTTACAGCATGCAGTTGTGAAATGTACATGGGAAATAAACAAAGCATTAAGGAATGTCTTTATAATGAGGATGGAGCAGGCACACAGAGAGGAAGAACATGTAAACAAGTGGTGGAAAAGAACAGATGTGTGCTGTTTAGACACACAGGCAACTTGCCCGAGGGAAGTTTGGATTATTGAGCTAACATGGCAAGGATACATAGTCTGTTCACATTTCAGTCATAAGAGGGTTTGTGCATGTTGTGTGAAGAGTGTTCCCACTACTTCTCTAAAGTAGGTGGTTTCTTAGTGTATGCCAGAGTCACACATAAAGCAAATTTGCAGTTCAGTGTGCCTAGAAATTTCCTCAGAAATGCTGGTAAATGCTGCATCTACTATAAAATTCAACAGAGATGCAAGTTACAGAAGCCTCTCCAAGACTGCTGCATAAAGTCAACTGAAAAAAAATGCTTCAGTAAGAGTAATAACTTCAACAGGCATTAATGATTTTGATTCCACAGATACAGCATCCCTGTACTAAACCTTTACATTTTTCAAAGAGTAGAGAATACAGTTCAGTTCTGTCATTACTGCATGCAGGTGGTCCTCGATGTACTTTTTGTTTCTGAGGCCAGCTACCCATGACACTTGTGCATCATAAAAATACCCCAACTGTTGGAGTGGGAAGGGAAGAAGAAAGAGGTAATGTCACCAAACATTCTAATGAAGTAGTCCAGAGATTCATAGACCGCAAATTTCATTTTGACTTAACTTTTACTGCCTTCCCTGTAATTACAATTCTGGTAAAAAAGTAAGATGTACCAAAGAAGAAACTTAGAATTACGTCCATATTAGAAGAGAAGATAGATCTTTTTTGCTTCTGTTTAAAGTCTGTTAATGAAAAGTGGTACATATAGCTCAGTAAGCCACCAGAGTACCTAGAGAAGGAGAGAATCTATTCTATAGAAAAAGCAGCAATTTGTTCGTAGTGAAATTAGTGTTAGAGCTAAAGACTACAGCAAAAGTCAGTTTGCTGCCACAAAAATTAGTTGTCCATGTGACTCAGGCTTATGTCGTTTTAGCAGTGTCAGAATCTCCCCTATGCTTGTCCTTGCCACGTTTTATCACTTTGCTGAAGCTTTAGCAGAATAGGGACTGAATACAGGGTCTTGCAGCAATCAGACAGGAAAAGGAAGAGAAGGAGGAGGTTACAGATGAGAGAGGTGATGTCAAATGAGGTGCAAATTTTAAAAGGAAAAGGGGTGTCCTGAGTGGGCTCTGAAGGAATGGACAGACATGACTTTCCCAGCAATTCCCGGTATAGTATTTT
Organism: Rhipidura dahli; assembly: GCA_013399225.1. Taxonomy (NCBI): domain Eukaryota; kingdom Metazoa; phylum Chordata; class Aves; order Passeriformes; family Rhipiduridae; genus Rhipidura; species Rhipidura dahli. Next base: position 182,647 of record VXAC01008069.1, read on the forward strand.
CTCTTCTTAAAGAAGGAGAACTCAAACAATTTGTAATATAAGTGTTTGTGAGGTATGCAGAGCTGTTTGTGTGCATATCCACATGCTATTAGCAGACATTTAGGAAGGCATTTGGTTACCCTTTCTCCCCACATGGTTGCCCTGCTGTCCTTTCCACAGCATCCTATTAGTCCTTGCTAGATCTTGCACTTTGCACCCCACTGCTTGGCTCTGGCCTTTCTTACCGAAAAGAGAAAACAATCCAGTGCTGCCATCCTCCTGTAGGGCCTGTGGGTACGTTTTTGCATTGGTGATGGCAAGTGCCTGTGGGAGCTATGCACAGAGAGATTGCAGACTGATGGGGTAGAAGGGGGAGGAGAGGGACTGCCACAGCCTTAGGCACAGGAAGACCAGAAGTTCGAAAAGCCTAGAAAAGGACTCTTCCAATTTTCCTGATCTTGCTCACCCACTGGCTCACCACAGAAAAGGGAAGGAAAAGAGACAATACAGCGGTGATGGTGGCGAAAAGAGCAAACAAATGGTGAGATTAAAGGAACTCAGTGCATCCTTTAAATTGCTTCTCCTTTTGAATTAGTCATAGCTACTTTTGAACTGAGCCATGCTTGGCAGAAGACTACTAGTAGACCTTAAAAAACAGGGTGATTGAAGCCTTCAGGAGCAGGGAGTCTAAGGCTGTCAGGCTTCCTGTAGGATAGAGGCTTACAGATTTTATTTGAGAGAGGAAGAATAAGTAACACTGCTAGGCTGGAAGCCAAGCCACTAGAAAAGAGTTGTGAGTAAAGGGGAATCCAGGCAAAGTCCGTGAACATTACCGCCTCCTGACAGATTTGTGAGAGGCTTCCGTTGTGCAAAGGAACGGCTGAATGCGCCGAGTGATACTTAACCTCCCTTTCCAAGGATGTGAAAAGCTGGCTATAAAGTATACATGCAGTATGCTGTATAAAACTTTCCTGTGAAGAAAGCATAACACTATTTATGCCCACATTTTTATACCTGTACTAAACAAGGTTGACAGTTCATGAGATTACTGACCCATGCTTGTCACGGGTTAAACTGCATAGGGTTTGTAAACAGTGCGTAAATATGCTCTATGATACAGCAGAACGTCACTAATCCACGGTAATGCAGGGAAGCCCCGGTGCAGATTAGTGGGGTTTGTGGATTACGGACTGGGAGGGCATTTCAGGGGAAGTCAGCTTTGTCTCAGGGCAAACTCCTTGCTCCACTCTGTAGCGCAGTGGATCGCTTGTCACTGCAAGGAGCTGCCAGGGGCACCTCCGCTCTGCTCGGCTCCAAAGGACATGACGAACAATGCTGATGCTGCTGTTGCTTCTTTTTCAAAAGCTGTAGTAGGCCTGCTCCAAACAGGGAATTGCACGCTTGGTCTCCCTTGGATCAGTTTAAACACTTGGCACACACCTGCTGTGCCGACACTTCAAATCAAATTAAAGTGACATTATTTGATGCATATGGATTTTGCAAGGAATTCTAACCTGCTCTGAGCATAGCTTGGATGGACAGATGTTACTGTGTACATACAAGTCGGACCTTGAATGCAAAAGTTAATTTCTGAGAGTTTCTAGGCTAAACAGTTGTGATGTCAACAAATACATTGTTTCTGATTTTATAAATACAATGGCTGTTTTACAGCCATTGCATATTTGCATACAGTAAAATAACTTTTCTTACTAACAATGCAATCAGTCACGTACATTTTCAACTGTGAAAGATGCTTTTACTTGTATAAAACTGAAATAGTGCTAAGTGTCATATGGATAATAGTCAAAGTTAGTGTCATGATAAAATATCAATACAGCAATCATTCTGATTAAACATTTCATTAATATATGCGGTATTTAAAAAATTGAAATTGGATATTTGGGCCCAATATTGACATTCATTGTAATTTCTTCCTTTCAAGAAACAAAATGAATAATCTGTATTGAAAAAAGAAGAATGTGAAGCATTTGGCTTTGTGTCAGGCAAATTTTACATTATCTGAAAACCAGGATATTCATTATTTTTTATATAAGACATTGCAGATGTCTTGGCAATGTCATGGCTATACAGGGTACGTTTTTGTAGTGCTAAAAAGTTACCTGTGGCAAAGACTTGAGATAGATGATTTTAAAGAATTCAGCTCTTCGTGAAGCACATTTTCCCCTCAGCAGTCTATAGGCTCAGACAATGAGTTAGTGCATTTTAAGTTTATTGACCTTTGTGAATACAGTACTTGAAAACTGCTAACAGGTTTCTTTGAAAATCAATGCCAGTTGTGAAGCTGTTTGTTATCTATCCAGTGTTTTTTTCTTGAGTGTGGTTAATAAAAAAGGAAATTACATCAGTGAAATTGAAAAGTCAGTTTGATTAAAAAGGAAACATTTATTCCATTCCCCTTTGAAAAAGCAAAATGAAAAAAGAGATGGATATTTTATCTGGATCTACATATCTGAACTACATATATCATAATGTAGTTCACCACAGACCAAGAAAGTTTCTGATAGTCAATCCTGATAGAAGATTGGGTGAATTACTATGCCCATATTGTAGTAGGGGAAAAAAAATCAAGTTAATTCATTTGTCCAACTTATTTTGGTCTAAGCTTGCAAGAGTAAAGCAGTTAATTCACAGTGCTGGCCATATTTCAGTGTAAAACATACAGGATAAAATTGAGGCCCCTTTGCTGTCAAGAGAGGTTGATTTATAGTGATAGGGTGAAGCCAGGATTTGACCTTGCTTTCTTTTGTCACCATTAAGAGTCTTACATGGAATACTGAGAACTAGAAACTTCAACATAAGTACCAGTTTTTCTTTAAAACACGTTTTTCTGACACATTTTCTGACAGCAGCACATAAAGCTGTTTCTCAGGCAGTTTGCTGTAAAGGTAGCTAAGCCTAACTGGCTGCATAGGAAATCTCTTGAGGGCAAAACTAGTTTCCAGTTCTGCAAACAGACATAAATATGAACTAGGTACCAAACTGTCTGCAGGACCAATCAATACAAATGTTAAAACCCAGTATAGGGTAACTTGTCCATAGACAGGTTCCCCAAATCAGCTGTGGTTGTAACATAGATGGGGCCCCACGAGCTATTCAAAGAAAACACTGCAAAAGCTGCTTGCCATTTAATGATTGCATTAACACCATTATCTGCTATCTAATCGATGCTGTGATTGACAACTTTGCAAATCAGATTAGCTTTCAGTCTGCCTATGTGTATAGCGTGGCTAGGAATGGAAAACTGTGAGGGCACCAATTTGTGGAAAATGAAAAACATTCAAAGGTATGAAACAGAAAATCACTGATATTGCAGATTAGTTGTAACAACTGTACCCCAAGATATACGAAAATCACTCCTGGGATTTTATTCACATCTTGCATAGCATCACTCCAATGTTGCTCGCATACAGTGAGGGGAAGTTCCCACCCAATGACATCATAGTTTGTCTTTGGCTACAGCCAGCTACATATTTTTAAAGAGGTCCTGTTTGTTCCATAACTGAACTCTTCACCTTTTGATTATATGTTTTGGTGGGGGGGTTAAAAGGAAAAAGTCTGCTAGTAAATTTACTTGAACTTGGCATTCACAGTCTCAGATTTGGGTGGGCTGCATTCTCTCCTCCGGTTACACCCTACCTGAAATCCTTGTATGTTAAATCACTTGACTAGTTCAGCCTTAATGATTGGGTCATACTCTGGGAAGCAAGTTCAGAGATAGTGGAAATGTGTGCTTACAAAAACAAACATAATTGTAGAAAAATATGTGGATACACTAAGAGGGGAACACTAAGACTGTGGAAAGAAAAAACCTCACAGTTATTTGGAAGAAAAAAATTATCTATTAGTTGTGATGAAGTGTCACAAATCACACATTATATGCTGCCCTTCCACTGACACATTTTTATGAAGAAAAATGCCTTCCCCCTCCCTCCCTGCTAATCAGGAAACTTTTAAGAATTTTTATATATTAACACCAACCTTAATATTCCTATCTTCTCTGGCTGCTATAAATGCATTCCCTATTAAAAATATGTATGAGAAAAAGATATTTCTGTAAATATCTGGATCTTTGTAGCAGTGGAGTGAGCAATTGATAAGCATGAACTCTTGGAGAAGTTTTATGTCACAATCAAGTGAAATGGATTTATTATTACATTTGCAGGCACCCAACTTTTGTGTTTTCCATAGCAGCAATTTCAAAGATGGGGTCAGCAGGCAATTTTCTAATGGTCTGAAGATAATTGATAGGATGCATAGTGCTGCTTTCTTGCTTCCAGAGACTTGGAGGAGTAGCCAGGAAAAGTCAGGAATCTTATTTAAGCACTTGGAATGGGACAGATATAAGTATCTTAACTGCCTCCTGTATGCACTGTCCTCACAGAGAAAGCGAAGGCCAGAACCACAGCTGGAACAGTTAGGAAAGACTAAATATTTTCTTAACATTACTTTTCCATTGGAGCAGTTTCTGTGGTTGGCCCTGTTTGTTCCACAAATGAAACCGGAGGTGATCCATGCCACCAGTACTCTGGCCTGGGAAAGCTTGCTTTAGAAGATCCTCAGCACATATCCCAAAGAAGAGAAGCAGAGTGGGTGCTGGATATTTTTTTTTATTATTTTGAAAAGTTACAGCTTTCAGGAAACAGGCAAGTGGTTGGATATGGTATCAAATTTGTGGGTTTCCCCCTTTGCTAGAATTGTGAGAAGAAATTTATAAGTACCCTTGCTATTTGGGGATTTTTGGTCATTGTTTTTTAGGTTTGGGGGGGGGGGGGTTGCTGTTTTGATTTTGTGCCTATGTTGTGAATTCCTATATTTTTTGCCATTGGAAAGTTTCAAAACCTAGCGGGAAAATAGCCAGTGAGTTTCTACCGAAACTTAGATTTTTTGGTAAGTAAAGAAATCTTCTGTTCAAAACTCTTGCAGAAAATTGACTTCATTCCTTTACAAGTATTCTGATCTATATTCGGTTTTGTCTTTATTGAAGTAGTGGTGCCGAGGCTCCCACTCAGTCGTGGGGTTAACGTGGAACTCATCTAATTAACCAATGTCCTCTTCTCTCGTTGTGTGGTCTGTCACACTGCGATAGGCACTGTCCAAAGCATTCTTAGGGAATGGTTTGGCTTCCTACCACAGGACACTCTGATACAAGAATTTACTCAAATAATCCTGGTCAGTATGTTTCTACAACGTGTTTAGTGATTTATACTGAGTTACAATCAGCCTCAGTTTCTTCAATCTTTGCTAAGTGGAAAGGTTTCCCACAGCTTGATCTCAGGCTCTTTAGCTAGGTGATTCTAGGAATATGTACAGTAAACACTACAATAGTGATGTAAATATTCATTTTACCACTGAGGATAAAGGGACCAGGGTGGGACCTTAACCTATTTGGCACAGCTGTCATGAGGCTCCAATATAAATAAATAACATTCCTTCCAGCCTACATTTTCCCAATTCTATTTATCAGCCCCATTAAAATGCCTCTCAAATGTGATAATTATCTATAGCTTTTTTCAGCTAAGTGAGAGAGCACTCTCTCACACAACTTGATGAAGACACAAGCTCTCTCCAACTGGAGTCCAGAAGCTTTCATCACTGCTTAGTATATTAGAACCAGAAACATTTTAGACATATTAACAGAGATTGTGCAGGAATTCAGAATTATCAGCTTTGCAACTGAAATCTCAGATATGGAAAAATCATGTTTTTACTAAGTTACAAAAGATACACATCCTTTGCCTCACTTCAGAAGCCTCTAGAATCTCCGTTGGTTGGTATGGTGCAGCTATGAAATAAGTAACTTATTTTCTTTCTTAATGGCTTTCATCCTCTACTTTATTACCACACAATCATGTTTCAACTACATTTCTTTAGGCGTAACTGATTTTGAGCCCTAGCTGGCCTGCCAGGTTGGATCTTTCCATCTGTTGTGGATGTTTGCTCTACAAACAAAATCTAGGTCTTCAGCAACACTTGCCACTTACCCATGCCAATATTTGTTATCCGCTTCACTACCCAGTCGGTAGCCGTGCCAAGCAGCAACATCAAGGGAACACAGGCTTTTCACATCAGCAGTCACTTTGAACTACTAGTTGTTTTTTGCTGTTCAGGGGAATTTATGCCGTGGCTTTGATTTTGAGACTTAACAATACTACAGAGTCAAACAAATGGGCAGTCTAAAGACAAAAGAAAAGTATAACCTATGGGTATTAATTTCACAACCAACATGGTATATTTCCCATGTGATTCTCTGCTCCCTTCCCCCTCTTCCCCCAGCCCCTCACCCCTTTTCTCTAGCTGAAGGAAAAGTTTAAATTCATTGTCTTTATCTTACATTACATACTACTTATCTTCCAGATTTTTTGTTATTTTATGGTTTTTCTTTAACACTCCAAACTCCTCAACTTCTATTGCTATAAAAGGTGCAAAGGCCCTTAAGGAATGCCTTTTCTTCCAGAGATAAAACCAGGCTTCTTTTCTTTAATGGTATGGCCCAACAATGCACATCTACAGAGACATCTCCTAACTTGAGGCCAACCCTTAAGTCAGTACAGCAGTAACCAAGAAGAATCCTAGCAATTCAGAAGATGCAGTGTTAGGAATGAGTCCTTTAACCAGTAGTGTCTGCAAGATCAGAATCTTACTAATTCCAAACCCCCACAATGACATTTATCAGATTATAATCACCATATAAGAGCTGTCTGAGTGGGATTGCTGCATTTGTCCTCCTTGTCAGCACCACAGCTGGGGTGTGAGAAAACTCATGCCTTCACACTGCACCAATATAACTTGTCTCTTGTTTTGGGCTGTATCCGATGTGTCAAAATCTGGGGCCAGGGATAGTCTGCTGCACTGTGCCAGAAGCACAAAGCAGAATCACACATTAAAAAGTACCCAATTGGAATGGGCATCCCTTGACCAGCAATCAAATGTAGTGGCAGCATCCACTCCTGTGATGCCAAAGGGTACCTTTCACATCATCCATGTGCATAAATTGTGTAACCTTGAGCTCCAGTCGCTGCACACAAATGATATTACTGGGCACATGAAGTCTCCTGTGACAACAGGTTAAAAATATTGTCCATGATAAGTGTCTTCATCAATTATGCAGTTTCATCACAGTAAAATTGCAGGTACAATGATCTTATTTTCCTACTGTGCATTTTTATGCTGTAGCACATTTTCTGTTAATTATGGAAGATATTTTCAGCCACTAATCTAATGCCTTGGAACCTTGCTGAATGCCAGTAGACTTGCCAGCAAACTAACCTCTGGGCAAAAAAGAAAATACATTTCCTTTCCAGAAAGTAGCCTCCTAGAAGCTTGTTCCCATCTATAAGAAAATTTTGTGGAAGGAGGAGAGACATTTTTTTCAGAACCCGTTTCCAGACCTCTCAGGAATTCACTCATTAAAAACCACAATGATGTTGCTGAGTAACTGAAGTTAGTCACTAAATATAACTAACTAAATGTAACTAAAGCAGCTATATTATTTTGCCAGGAATAGATTAGGCAGTTTTCTTGTCTTTACTTCAGCCACTTCTGTTATCTTTTTTCATTCATTTTTTCTTCAAAATCTCTAAAAAGGAGACATCTTTACATAAAAGAAGGCAGCATGAGTATTTTTCCTTATGTCTTGTTTTCTGTTAACATCAGAGAGTTTATAATTAGAAATGGATATTTTTTCCTTCTGTAACAGACACTGCTCATAGCTGTGCCACCAGATTAATGTAGAGACTACAGGATGAACATTATAAAAGTGTCATCTAGGTAAAGCCAAGAAGCAAAGTGGCACAAGAGTTGTGCAAACAGCCATTTTGACTACAGATTTGTAGTCCATAGACAGCAGCTCCTATGCTGTAGCCTTTCTATCTGTTAAACTATGTGTAGGCTGTATCAGCACTTTAAAGAAATTTTGCATATTCAGTGCAACAACAGATTGGTAACAGTTCTTATCACTGTGGCACCTACACAAAATTTAGATATAAACTCAGAGAAGTGGAAAGGGGATCAACAAAAATATTTGAAACTACATTTATGGCTTTTCTCTAGCGCTAGTACAGCAGAGTACATGTCCCAAAAATGTTGGTTTTTTCCACCTGAATATGAGGAAAAGCTTCTTTACTATGAGGGTGGTTGTGGAATTTCCCTAAATGGATATTCAAGAAATATCCTGTGCCATGTGCTCTAGGATGACTCTGCTTACCAGGGAGGTTGGATCAGATAACCCACTGTGGTCCCTTCAAACCTCACCCATTCTGTGAAAATCAGAGGACTATGAAAATCACCACCTGACATGCTGCATACAGAATGACACAGACTTTATTTGGTCACCCAGATGTTTCATTAGTCTGCTTAAGAAATTGTCTACATCCTTCTCCTCTTTAAGACCTGTTTGTCCCACAATAGGAGTTCAGGAAAAGCACACACCAAAAAATGCATTACTTTTTATGTTATTTAAAGAAAAGCAACATAGAGTTTTAATTTAATGAAACTACCAGCCTATTTACATTTCCAAAACTGTAATTAGAGAAGCAAGCTTTGTCATTAGGCAGAAGATTTCTCCAGAAACAAATGGCCTAAAACCAGTGTGAGAAGAAACATGAGTGTAAATAAAGCTCTGGGAGGTACCTTCAACTGGGATTCTGAGCAGAGGTCTCAAAGTCTTGCTGAGGAAAGAGTAAAAAAGCAGTTCCTTTGAAGTCTTCCTGAATTTTCTAATCCAGGGAAAGTTCATTGCTGGTATTTCCACTGGTTTAAGCAACACTGGAAACCTTAATGAAGACAAGATTGTTGCAGGGGCAGTTGGTTTTAGTCCTGTGTCAATTACATTTGCTCAGGCCAATGGTATTAAATACTGGCAGCCACACAAGTACTGGCAATGACAGACAGCAGCTGGGATGGTGCAAACTTAAGAAGCCCCTGAAAGCAGCAGAGACCAAGTGCCTCCTGTAGCACCCGTAAGTTAAGTCTTTTACAGTATAGTTACTGGTTTTAGTCATGCATGGGAAGCTGCTGTATTATTTTCTGGAGAAACTGGCACATATTCTACTATCGTTCTTCATGCGTAGTGGTATTAGAGCATCTGAGGAACGAATGAGGAAAGATCAGACAGAGTTTTAGAGCCTGTTCTGCATGCAGAAAGCATCTAGAGGTAAAACCCTAACCCAGTAGTGCTGTGGTAATCGTAGTATCTGCTGTATCAAATTAAAAAATGCAGTAACTGGTTTTCCTGAAAAAGAAAAATGATACTCCATCTCCTCTGAGAGAGTCAAAAGCATTTTTAATGCTGTTTTTGAATTTGGAGCAAGAGATACTAAAACTAATTCATCACCTTTACTTAAGTTATGCAATGTCATACATAAAACATGAAGATTACAACATCAAGCAATATAGCTGGAATGAATTAAAACTGCTTGTGCATATGCATTATAATTCCTTCTTTAATTACTGGTCCCTAACCTCTTTCAGTGGATACAGAATGAACAATGTGGAATTAAGCACAGATATCTAATAGTGCCTGCTCTTTATTAATTGCCAACTCATTGTTTCTCTGTGCTTATATAAATTTCCTTTAAGAGCACTCCTATGAGCTGCATGGTTGCTTTTACTTCTGAAGGAGTAAGATTAAAGAAAAAATATTAATGGGTGTCAAATAGGACTTGATTTCTTGATGTTGTGCATTGAGAAATACATAGAATATTTATGGTGTATTGCCTGTTGACTTAATTTTCACTAGTAAGCTACCCTAAATGAAACCCCAGCATCTTAAGACTGGCATCGTGAAAACGCATCCTTCAACCTCTTCACAAAAAATCAGATTAAAGCTATGTGTTACATGGCATCACACAGAGATTTTTGAGACAGAAAACCCGGTATCTTACAATTTGTTCAGAATTCTGTAAAGAACAGTCAGCAGCCTCAATCATGCTCCTATTCCCTGCCTTCTAATCTTCCTAGAAATTACACAGAGATTACGTGTAAATTGCTTCATTTTACTGTACAGCTCTGCTCCAAAGTAGAAAAATCTATTCTGTGTACTACAAAAAGCATGGCCTGGTTTGCACAAAGGCTAGGTGAGAAGTCTGAAGTTAACTTTAGGTTATAATGCATGAAAGGGATGATACATATATATGTACAAGCAACATATATTATGTGCTGGATTTTGCACACAATGTAAATTTCGGTTTCCACAGCACACCCAGGGCCTGCAGCCTGTGCAGCACAGCAGTTGCCATGAGATTTTTCATATCCAGGCTTTTTAGCAGTCAGCATCCATACACACATCCAAACACCTTAGGCAAGTGACAGTCAAACCCCATTAGAAAATTCAGGGTGTAAGGAGGCCTCTCACTTAACTGCCTGCTCAACAGCAAGGCCAGCTGCGTGGTCAGTCCAGGTTGCTCAGGAGCGTCTGTTTAAGAGTGGAAATCCATGAGGAACCGACTCCCACGCCCCAGCTGTCCGCAGCATGAGTAACTTTTTCCTTACACCCAGCCTGACACTCTCATTTCACCTCACTCCCGTTGTCCCTCGGCAGGACACTGAAGCCCCTGGCTGCCTCTTCTCGACCGGGTCCCCACAAGTGCTGATTCCTTCCGCAGGCCGCGGTAGTCCCGACCCTCCACCTCCCTCCCCGCACGGCAGGGTCTCTCCGGCCCGGCCACCTCGGGGATCCCGCCGGGCTCCCGCGGGTGCGTCCGTTCCAACCGCGCGCGGGTGCCCGGGAGGCGGCACCTGCAGAGGGCTGCGGAGAGCTGGGAGGAGTCACCGCCTCCCCTCCGCGCCCGCGCAGCCCGCGGTGCCGCAGGCGCTCGTTCCGCTTGGACACACCGCGGGACAGCGGCACCGCACCGCGTGCACGGCCCCTGCCCTGCCCGGGGCCATGGCTCGACAGCGGTGCCGCCGGACAGCATCTCTCTGGTGCGATGCCCACGCTGCTGCTCCCGAAGCCCATCCCTGCCCCAAGCTACAACCGCACCCCCGACGGGCATCGGCCGCTGGAAACGGCCCAGGAAGAGCGGGCGGGGGCGAAGCGCTTCCTGCGAAGATTGACGGCTGCGCCAGCCAATGGCAGCGCGGAAAGCCAGGGGCGGGGCCAAGGCTGCCCGGCCGGGGAGGGCGCGGGGGCGGGGCGCGG
>VXAC01008069.1:193865-246466 GCA_013399225.1 Rhipidura dahli
GGCGGCAAGCGGCCCCGAGGACGCGCGTCCGGGGGCGGCGGGGACGAGCGGCTCCGAGCCGCAGCCCCTCCGCCCCGGGCGGGCAGCGGAGCGGCTGGGGGGGCTGGCTCCTCCCTCCCTCCCCCCTTTCCCGCAGCCTTGGGCACTGGTCCCAGCGAGGCGAGCCGTGCGGGGCCGCTCCTGGCCGCTCGGTTCCAAGTCTCCCCCGCGGGGCTGCTGGCACGGGCAGCGCCGCGCCCGCCGCCTCCGGGCGCTCCCCGGGGGGAACCTGCAGCTCGCGGCACCCCGGCCGGCGCTGCGCGGGCTCCCGCGGTCACTGCAGTGCCCGCATCTACCGCGCTCTTGAATCGCCCGCCGCTGGTCTGGGGCCAGAAAGAGCGGGGTGTTTTTCCCTGAAAACCTGTCCCGATGGCTGTCGGTGCCTTTCCCGCACCCGTAGCGTGAATGCTGCGTGAGGAGAGGCGGTTTCCTAATTCTTTTCCTCCCGGAGCACCACTCCTTCTGATAACTTCATCTGTTTGCATCTTGGGCTGTTCCTTTCTTTCAACTGTAAGTTAGCTACTGCAGAAAAATGAGCTAAATGGGCCCCCTATTTATAGCACTGAGGCTATTTATCAAGAATTAGGTAGGGGGTGAAATCGAGGAAGACTTTAAATCCCTAATTTCCCTCCTCTTTAGGATTAGGGTAAAAATAAGTGTAGAATCCTCTCATAAGGTTTGTATCTACTGTTTTAAAATAAGTCCCCCTTTCAAGATGTGATGACCTAGCCTCTGAGCATTACACACTGTGATCTCTAAAGAAAAAGATTTGTTATTTTTAATTTTAGGTCCAAAGTTCTTTTCCTATTATTGTTCTTTTGTAAGGCTTTGATTACACTACTCTGAAGTCTGAATACACTCAAAAGAGCTATTAACACTATGGTGACATTTTTTTAGTGCAACATTCTTCCACAGGTAAAGATCCCACTGAGTTGAACCTAATCTCTTTTGATGTTAGTAGTATTGTGTGCACATGTGTATGGCTCGAAGGATTGCTGATTGACATAAAGGGAGTTGTTTTGAGGGTTTGTCAGATAAATGATTATGATTTCTACTTTCTGAAGTAAATCACTGCCAGAGAACAAGTAATAGCCAGCTAGAGTAAATTTAGGTTAAGGTGCTTTGATACCAGTAATTAGCAAGTAGCTGATTCAGTATGTTTTTTACTTCTTGTAAAGCTGTCCAAGACCCATTTTAAATTAAAAGGATATAATGTGTATTTATTTTAAAGCATTTAAAAAATATTCATATTGATTTGCTTAGCTTTACGGTCTCCTTTTCTGTCTACTGTCACGGGTGCTTCCAGAGTGTTAGTGAAATGCAACAAGCAGAGGTCTACAAAACTTAGCTCTCAGCAAATTCTTGTGAATTTCCATGCGTCCAGTCCTGCAGAGGTTGAAATGAGAAAACGCTTCTTTAGGAGAGACTGTCTAAAAGAAAAGCCGCATCCTTTGGCATCATGTTTTGAACAGCAGGAAAACTGAGTCCCTAAGCTACAGAGCCAAGCAGCTGTAGAACAGAAGCAGTTTCATGGCACCCTAGGTTATATAGGAGTGGCCCTGGAAGGGTATTCAGCAGAAGTATTCTGCTTCAGCTCCTGATCTCCTCCCTTACAACAAGTTTCCATTTCTGCTGGCCATGCTGCTTTCTGTCTGCTGTTGACCTCTTGGTGGGAAGTTGAGCTGCTTTCTCTTGCTTAAATTGCAACATTCTACTGAGTTTCGTTACCTTTGGGCTTAGAAAATGACCTTCCCTTCAGTGTTTCAGAGGTTATGGATCTCAAAGTTTCTATCTGTCATATGCCCCAGTTTGTACCTGTGGCAGATGAGCTTGCACTGTAAAAATTATGTTTAAATGGCACAGACAAGACTTTCAAAAACATACATATTCTCTCTGCATGTGTTGATAGTGGAGAAGAGAGGGAGTTCAAACTTTAACATTGAAGGCTGGGTGGAATAAAGTTCAAGGCTTCATTCATTTAGAAATAGACCTTTTGTTCCACTTCTACTTTGATAATTTTCCAGTAACTGCAGTCAATTCATAAAAATTTTTTAGATACAAGGCGCAACAAAGGTAACATTCTGAGGCTAGTTTAGCTTCTTGATGTCTTAGTGGGGTTTCAATGACAACACTGAAGAGCTCTCATTCAGAGAGGGTAACCTGAAGAATAATTGTATTACTTCTAGTAGCCAGAATGATCTGAATCAGTTTGTGAATGTGGATAAAGACAGAATATTAATTTTTCATGTGACCAGCTCCTGAGTCATACCTTTAGAGATGAGGAATGTGGATCATAGGTGTAGAATGGAGAAGTGTTTGGGAAGTGCAGACATGTAAAGAAGGTGTTGTGGGTCATGATAAATAATTTGGACATATGCTCTCTTTAAGCTGATGTTCAAAAAATCAAACTAGGTTTATAAGCAACATTTGAAATATATGACAAGGTAAAATTTTTTTTCTGTAGTTTGTGCCTGTGGGGTTCCTTTTTCAACTGGCCTTTCCTTTTGGCATTAATCTGGGAAGCATATTTAAGTACAAAAGATTGATCTGTTAAAGGATTAAAAAGGGAAGGAACAAAATAAAAGGATGGTAGGTGTACCTTTAACATGGATGAGAGCCATGAAAGTATTTGCTGGCAGAAAAAGGATCTAAATGGTTTACATTATTAATAGTTGTGTCTGTAATGTGTAGTGCTATTCTAATTATTGAAAGAGGAAGTTTTCTACATTTTAGTTTACTGTGTGTAAGTTTCAGTAGGTTAAAAGTGATTTTATTAATATAACATATTTGCCATAAGATATTTCTAAATCAAGGTTGAATGCTTTCTCAAGGAAGATGTACTGAGTCAAACTGTGGTTTCATTCTGGAACTGGTCTTAAGTAGGGAGGAGTGAGAAGAGGGGAGGTGGGCTGTCTTCCTCATTGCAAGCAAAATTAACCCAAGAAAAGCAGTGTTGGAAAACTGTTCATTGTGTACTCACACAATGGCTGGACACAAGAAAGAGGATGGGAGCAAGAAAAGGGGATGTGGAAGTGTGTGATTGTTGTAGCCTGGGCTATACAAAAAGTCAAACTGCATTGTAAGGGGTTATTTCTGGCCTTCTAATTTGAAAGCAAAGACTAATTTAAGCTTTGAGAGTGTTAGACTTCAAAATAAATTGCTGCACTTCTATTTTTTTAAGAGGCATAATCAAAGTGCAAGTTAAATGACTGGACGTGGGGTTTCTTTCTCTTCATATTTGTCAGGGTGTTCACATTTTTAAAATGTTTATCATTTTAGCACTGTTCAATTTCACTTATCTGTTTTTTAAATTTATTTAGTAGGTTAATTTTTGGTGTAATTTGACTCTGAATTATTCCCTTACAGGCAAGGAAGATACTGTGCTACTATCCAGTTGTCATAGTTGATTGCACTCCACAAATCTTGAAGAATCCTACTGGATTGAAAGGTAATTTGTGATTTACTTTTTTAGAGCAGAAGATTCACTGTATGAACTTACTAGATAGGCAATATTCTGTGTTCTGTTTCAAATTCTCAATTATTTTGGCTGTTGATGTGATAAATTTACATGGCTTGAGCTGTCAGTTTTGTAATGCTATGTAGGAAAGAACATCTTGATACAGTAAATATTTTGAATTCTACTTAAGACCTTTGTGATGTACACTCTTCTGTGAAGGTAATTTTACTGGTAACTTATTTCCTCTGTAGATTTCACCTTGTCTTTGAGAGCTTTGTAAAGATTTACAGACTAAGTGAAGGCCATATCAACAGAATATTGATTAATTACTCTTGGGTAATCCAAAAATAGCTGTTCTGTTTGTCTAGTGAAATGAGGAAAGTATGTTCCATGTGTGGTATGAGATTGTGGATTTATGTATACTGCAGGTGGGGTAGCTCATTTAGGATGCAGGTTTATTTATTTTATCAGACATTGGGGAAAAAAGGTTTGTTTCATTAGTATGGTGTCTTAGTGGCGCTGTACAAACACTGCATTACAGCAGCTCTGTGAGTCGGTGTTGTAAAGGCGAATGTCAGATGCCAACCCTTTGCTGTGCATATCACAGCTGCCTTTGATGGCATAATGTTTCATGACTGGACTAAAGTATGGGATGCTTTGAAGGCCTGACTTAGTGAAGTTGGCCACTTGTGTAAAAATTGATTAGCTCTGCTGATTCTCAGAAGCAGGTAGTAGTATTTTGCCTTTGTGTTTCTTTGGTTGGATTTCTTTTTCTAAAGGAGATAAGGTACTACTACTGTTCATCTCTGTAGTGCTTTTATTATTAGTAGCATGGATCTCCAGAGACTTCTTGTGAAGGAGAATTGCAGGAAGATCCTCTTTTTTAAAACTGGTGACTTTTATTGGTATATAAGTGTTAACTGGGTGTCTTACTTGATATTGTATCTACCATGGTGCTGATATTTCTGTCTTGGTTTCTCTTCCCTGTATTCTTTCTGAAGGGTGTGATATAGCCTGTTTTTTAGCTTACCTTGCTGTTACTAAGTCATGCAGCCTGTGTGCTCTGTGAGGTCATTTTTAGAAGATCTTGACATTGAAGAGTAAAACCAGGTTACCTAAGGTCAGTGTAAAGAGAACTGTGGATTACCATCGTCCACTAGGCTTGAATCTTCCCTTTTGCTGCTAACATTGTGTGGTTTTCTGTTTGCAAAGCAGTAGTTTTGGAGAACTGTTTTGTAGGAAAAGATGTTCAGTGACCAGAAAATAAAAATAGACTAAAAAAAAAGGCATGGAGTCTCTGAAAGATCAGTTTCATCTTAAAATGCTTGCACTGATGACAAAGCAGAGTTTAACCAAATATTTATTGTTGAAGTCACTCTCTAATTAGTAGTGTTGTACAGCTAAATGTAACACCAGATTTTACTGTAATTTGCTGCTATCCCATTACTGTGGCTAGTGAAGTATAGACTGTAACTGTGGTATTCTTTATAGTGGCCTGGATAAGAATTTGACTACAACGTTTTAAGAACATAGTGTTATTAAGAGTAGGAAAAGCTTCAGTATGTATTTAAAATGCATGATGTGCTCTTACCACAATGGAAAATTAGAACAGCTTTTTCTGGTTTGAAATACTCAGTTATCCTGTATATGGGATTTAAAATATATATTCTTAATTCAAGTTTTTGAATTCATAATAGGCAGACCTTTGAATTCTAAATGTTTCAGCATGTATCCTCCTACTTTTGAAAATCAAACCGAAATTAAAATCTGGTGATAAAAATGTGCTTGAGTTTAACATTTGTTGAAACACTTTTATTGCTTCCAGCAACTCACAAAAGCAGGGATTCATCAATTAAATATGTCAGAATATACTAAGTAGTCCTGCAAACTTCTTTGAACATTTCAGTTTTGGATCTGAAAGTTTCAATTTCCAAATGCAGGGTTTTGTACTTTGTAGACTTTATTTGTAAACAATCGATTTGCTGTTTCCTCTGCTGAAAGAAGCTGTTTCATCCCATTTAGCTTCTCCTTTTGAAGTTGTACTTAAAAGCTGTGTTTAAATAATCTGTAACTGCTGCTGTTTCATCATCAAGCAATTAAATAAATTAATTATATACAGCTGTCCTGTATATCATTGATCTTCTCTTAGAGAACTGAGAACTTCTTCTAGAGAACCTTTTTCTTGTATGGCTTTTTTGGGTACTTTTCCTGGTAGGGTATTTCATTATTTTACCGTTATTCTGAAATAAATCCAGTGTCTGAGGGGAAGGAGGTAGAGGGAGGGCAGAGTGGGGAACCCACAACCAGAACCAAAGAATGTTGTAGCATTAAATTAATTTGTAAGTCCATGTTTGGTCTTATGGCTGCCTTGTCCCCTCTGTAGATAACATTTGTCAAAGATCATAGTATATTATGGTTAGAGGCAGCTGCTTGGATCAAGGCTGAGATTGCTACATATCACTGTTACTGCTCCTTCTTTACAAACCCCAGTTGCAAGTGATTTTAGTATTAAACCTGTTTTGGACCTCTAATTATCTCATTAGTTAACTTAAGCTGTTGGGTATTTGGCCTCACTTTCAGAGTGTGCTTTCTTGACTTTGTGTGCATGCTTTACATTACAGAGAGCAATTAATGCTTAATGAAATTTGTGCACTTACAGATTTATTTTTCCTTCCCCACCCCTCCCTGGCCCCTTGTATTTGCTTATTCTGAGACCATTGTATTTCTGAGCATGTTGAAGCCTTTTCATTCGGAAGGGTAAGACATGTTTCTGAAGGTTGAAATTTCATAATCTCCAGATTTTCTACTGAATTGAATTAAAAGGTAAGGTGAAACACATAGCATATTAAAACATTACAGGATTTCTTTTACTTCTGATTTTAGTCCCAGTGACATTTCAGAAAGTAAGGATGCTATTTAAGTGTCATGGCATAACTGGAGAATAATGACTTAGTGTTGAGGCTGAATAGTTGAGGGTTTTTTGGGGGAGAAGTTTACACTGTTACCAGCACATTCTTCTTGTACCATAGAAGAAATTAATGTACGTAAAAGTGAAGCTAGGAATACTGCAACCCTGTGTTGTAGGTGAGAAAATTCTTGGAGTAAAGGTGCCTTTTCCATAGAAATGCTCTGTAAAATGAGCTCTGTTGCAAGAAAGTTCTATGTTTAAAAACTGAATCCAAAGCAGAAATGAAATTGTGCTATAGAACATAGTAATAAGTGACAGGGTTCTGACTTGAGGACGGTGATGTGGTCAATCTAGTTTTAAGAAACCATGTACCACATATATAACAATGCTGCCCCCTTCATACCCCCTCATATGCCCAGTGATTTTAGCAAATTTAGTTAAAGGTACATGACCCTACATTCTACCTTCATCCTTAGACCATTACAAGATCAGTAATCCAAACGGAATATTTGCAGTCTTAACTAGAGACCAGGTATTAAATGTGAGACAGTTGCAACTGAAGGAAGAGTTTGTACAGTTTTAGCCCTGATATGAAAGGATGACTCTAGAAGCTGCTTTACTTCTTGTGTATTCTGGCCTTCTATTCCTTTTCTTTCAAAAAGCATAATGAAGCTTTGTAAAGGCATCCACACATTAGCTGAAATATATTTTGCTTGAGCTGATTTGTTTGAAAATCTAAGAAATCCAACTCTTTTATCTTGAGGAGTCATGAGATTTGATACACTGTGCTAAGAATTAAGAGTTTTATTTACTGCTTGCAATTGGATTTTTAAAGGCTAGTGTGAAAAAGGCAAAATATGGTTGCAGTGTATTGGGAGCAAATTTGCTTTGACCATTTTTTTGCCTTGATAAAAATGCAGCTTTTTTGCATTTTTCAGACCTTCTGCTCAGTTTCCCTGATTTTTAATTAAAAAAAATTCCTAAATTTTATTTCAAGCCAACACCTACTATGAACATGGTTGTCTTACCATAAAATTACCTAGTGGTGGTACATAATGTCTTGTATTAAGGGCGAGACGTGCTGTACGTAGCATGTTAGCACTTTGGAATGGGACTAGATGAAACAGTTTTTATATTGGGTGAACTGTTTAGTCACTGTCATGAGCCCTAATTTTCTGGCTTGAAACATCTTGTCTCCATAAACTGTTGAAGGGTGTGGGAAGATTTATTTGCCTGGTGAAGTTACTTGCAAAAAAAGAGAGGCAAAAAGGCTAGTATGTTGTGGTCCACATGTTAAGCTTATTGCAGTTAAAAATCAACCTGCTTCATTCTTTTAGTGCTCTGTGATCTTTGCTTGCTGGTAAAGGATGCTCATTAAAAAGAATCTGTGCATCCTTTCTGTTGAAAAGCTCACAAGGATGTTCTTGTTTTACTTATATTTAAAACAAGTCCATTTTTCTATAATGGTTTGGGTTAAATGTTTTAAGACTTGAAGTAGTTATGCTACAGAGATTTTTCCATACATGTTATTTTTAAAATTTTAAAATTTTAAGTGGGTTTTCATGTTGTATGAAGGGTTAACAGCAGTACATGACTCTTGCTAGAAGGCTCTGTATGTAAGCAATTAAGCTAACAGCTCAAGACACAACAAGTGATTTTATATTGTGACTATTTTTAGACCCTTGGTTATGTCAAGAAGGTAAAAGCGTAAGCACTTACTTTGGGAAAAATGTGGTTTTTCTCTGGCTGATTCATTTTGGGTGTTGGGTGAATTTTTTTTATTCTTCTTTTGCCTGCCTGTCTGAGGCTTTGTTTCAGGTAATTCAGGCAGTATGTTTGTATGTGCGCCCTGGAAAACTGATCATGAAGGTAGCAACTCAAATTAAAGGAAAATAAAGTTAATATTATTGGAGATCCTATTTAATGTAACCTTATTAGTTGCTTAAAAGTGGTTTCTGTAGCTTGTCAAATCCTGCTTGTCCTTTCATCATACACCTGTTTTCCAGTATAAAATGGAATAAAGATGATCTCTCTGTTTTTGAGAAATAAAGTTGGTTTGTGTGGGGTTTTTTTTATGGGTATGGAATTTTTGATTTCTTTCAGAGAAGAGCAGCTTCTGCTGGCTGGTTTTCAGGTTAAGCCTCCCACCAGGTTATTATAACTAGTCTCTAATCTCCTGTTATCTCTGTTGGCACTATATGTGATTGTGGGGAGAGTGTAGGACAGCACTGAGGTGTCCTAAAGAAAGTTTAGGAATTAAATTTCCTAATTTAGTGTTCCCTTTGGAAAACTCCAAACCATGTTTTGCTCACTTACTTCCCTGCCCCACCTCCCTTTCCCCCAGGATGGAATAGAGAGGAGAATTGGAAGCATAAAAGGTAGAGATTGTGGGTTGAGATAAAAGCAATTTACTGGTAATGGCAATGAAATAAGAAAATGAGCAGTAACAGCAACACTATTAATAACAGAGGGAGGTGAACGATTCACATGAGTGCTCCCCACATGGAGCCTGGTGAATACCTGACTGCACCACCCCACCACACCATGCAGAAGGGGGTCCTTCCCCTGTCTCCAGAAAATGATGTGAGGTGGTATAGAATAATCTTCGCTTCCTGGTTATGCCCCCTCTTGGCTACTGTCAAAAATAACCCTGTCTTCCCCTTAGTCTATGCTATTTATGTTGTGCCCAAATCCTACACTTACCAACTATATATATGTAGATATATACACAGAAGCATAGGTATCAGTTCAGTAGTCAGTGGCTGTCTCTCCAGGATGTTCATTGAGTTAATTAGGTCTAATTCAGGCTCTATACATCTGAGATGTCTTCCGGGGCAGGAGGGCTGCTGTCCTGCCAGGCGACTGCAAGCTACAGCAGGAGCTCACAGCTGGTGTGTCTGGAGCAGGCCATACTCATTGCCCATGGTAGTTATGGCTTACAGTGGCTGTGTCTTTCAGCAGCTGGTGTTATAAAATTCAATGTTACAGACTGTTCTCACCCAAAAATCAAATCCCTTTGAGGCACACACTGTGTTCCCCCATCCCTCATCTCCCCATTACTCATCGACTGCCCCCAGGTCCTTGAACAAAAGCAGTCCCAGGGATAGGTTTGCCTTTGCTTCAGGCAGGACTAATCCAAACCAATACTCCTCAAATGCACCGCGGAGACTTCATCCCCTTCTACGGTACGTGGGGTTTTGGCAGGGCAGGAGCAGCTCGACTGGTGGAGCCTCTGGTGTTAACTAAACCAGGCAGCCTTTGCTAAGTGTAGATTCCAGTGTTTGAAGGCCCCACCACCCACTGCTTTCAATGTGGTGTCTAACAGTCCATTGTACTGCTCAATATTCCCAGAGGCTGGTGCAGGATAGGGAATGGGATATACCCACTCAATCCTGTGCTGTCTGGCCTTGGTGGCTGTGAGACTGTTTTTGGAGTGAGTCCCGTTGTCCAGCTCAGTTCTCTCAGGGCTGCCATGTTCCTGCAGGACGTGTTTTTTCAAGGCCCAAGATGGTGTTCTGGGCAGTAGCAGGAGGCACAGGGTCTGTATCCAGCTAACCAGGGGTTGTTTCCACAATTGCAAGCATGTAGCACTTGCCTTGGTGGATTTTCAGCAGTGCGCTTTAATCAATCTGCTGGGCCTCTCCATAGTTATGTTTCAGCCATAGTCCACCATGCCACAGAGGCCTTACCTGCTTGGCCTGCTTGCTCGCAGCCCGTATTCACAGTTCTGGATAACCTGGGCGATAGTATCCATGGTTAAGTCCACCTCTCAATCAGAAGCCCATCTGTCTGTTGCATCGCTTCCCTGATGATGTGAGGCATGATGGGCCCACTGAGCCAGAAAGCATTCACCTTTATATTGCCTGTCAAGATCCGCCTGAGACACTTTAACCTTGGCAGCTTCATCTGCCTGTCCATTGTTGCAGTGTTTTTTTGGTAGCCCAACTCATACTTTTACCTAGGCAATGATGTCTTGCCACATTTTATCAGCCCAGATAGGTTTCCCTTTGTGCTGCCAGTTGACCTTTTTCCATCAGTGCAGCCCCCCCTGGATCCTGTGCCACCATCTAGGAGTCAGTGTATAGAGGTGGAGCACTGGCTGTTTCTCTTTCAGCAATATCTAAAATCAGCTGGATGGCTTTCAGCTCTGCACCCCAGCTTGATCCACTTTGTTCCTCAACAGCTACTGCACCGTGTTTTGTAGGACTTCATTATAGTAGCTTTCCATTTTCAATGTGTGGCAGGAACTGTCAGTAAAGAGGGTGTATTGCTTTTCATTTTCTGGTAGTTGATTGTATGGTAGGGCCTCTTCAGCAGCTGTTACATTCTTCTTTGAGGATGATAATCTGGAATTTTTGCCTTCATGCCAGTTCGTGCTGATTTCCAAGATCCCTGGGTCATTGGGGTTTCCTGTTTGAGCTTGCTGTGGTATCAGCACAACCTGCCTGCTCCATGTATCATCAGTGGCATGATGCATGGCAGGGACTTTGGCTTTGAACAACCAGCCCAGTACTGGCAGTCGGGGTGCCAGAAGAAGCTGTACTTCAGCCAGTTGCTTCTGAGACAGCTCAAACTCCTTCATGAGCTGCTGGTATCTCGGGGTGTAACATGCCCGGGATCCTTTGTATCTCTGACTGCAGAAATCATGGGGTTATGTTTGAGTCTCCCTGGGTGCTTTTTTGCCAGAGACTCCAGGAAGGACCTTTCTCCCTGGCTACAGTGTAAAGCACATTTTTCGCATCTTCTCCTTTCCTGACTGACCCAAGGGCTTCTGTATGAACACTCTCCTGTTTAATTTGTTCAAAAGCTTGTTGTTGTTCAGGACCCCACTTGAAATCATTCTTTTTCTGGGTCACTTGATTGAGAGGATTTACAATCTGACTGTAATCCAGAATATGCATCCTCCAGAAACCCACAGTGCTTAGGAAAGCTTGTGTTTCCTTCTTGCTGCTTGTTGGGGACTTCGCTACTATTTTGGTGACCATATAATTGGAATCTGATGATGTCCGTCTTGCTGTTTTACTCTTAAAAACTAGTTTCCCAGATGCTTCAGGAGCTATCAAATAGTATTATTTGATAGTTCAAGTATGTAACTGGTGCTTGAAAAGCTGTGTGGAAACTCTCTTACTCAAGTTTTTGGGAATAACTTTCCTGCTTGACAGAACAGTTAGCTTGGTTTTCATCCAGAAACAAAGTTGGAAAGTTTTGCAGTGTATATACCTTTAATAAAATGAAAGAGAAACAAAATCACAGAATAGCAACTTTGTCATCTGTCAAAGCAAAGCTTCACGAGTTTTAAATATTCTTATTAGAACAGCAAGATTCTGCTATAATGGGAATTCCACCTGTTCCGTTTTTCTTGTTGTTTGCTATTATTGGGTATTAGCACTTTTTTATAAAAGACAATTCTGCCATTAGATTTTTTGTAAGCCTAAAGTTATAATTATTTCAATTTCTCAGTAATATAAAGTAAAATTACAGATTTTTTTTTCTTTAAACAAATGTTTGCAGTGCATTATTAGCCTGAAATGGTATGAAAGTTATGATAGTATGGAGGGGAAAATGTACCACAGTGTAGGAGTGAATTGGAACTGGAGATACTTGGGACGTTTTGACTATGATTCATTATTTCTTTGTCTGGTTTGGAGAGCTTAGAGTGTGGCTTTTGTACCTTTGATCATGTCTATCTTGTATGGGCAAACTTTTGAGTAGCAAATTTGGTCTCTAACTATACAGCAATTTTTCTTCCTTTGGTACTAAATTTGAGTTAATTGAAGTCGTGATGTCAGTGGGCAGCTCTGTGTCCATGGATCATGCAAGGCCAATGCTTTTGAACTATTTGCTCCTATTGTGGAACCTTTAAAAAGAAGAATGCACCTAGGATGCTGAGTATCTCTAGTCTGTATGGAGGTCGTGTTATGCAACAGAAGTTGGGTTTTCATTTTCAGCAGTAGATGTACTGTTGTATGGTTTCCCTCTCCTCCATTTCAGTTTATGCTCTAAAGGTGTGGTTCACTGTATTTTCTCTCCCCTTCATCCTTTCAGCTCCAAACAAGCCCTTTGTAACCTCTTCTCCCCACTTCAATTTCTTCTGTTCTGCCTTTTGTAGTCTCCCCTTGAATTAAAGTAAACACTGCTGTTGTTTACAAAGTCCTGTGCTGCTGAAGAATTGAAGATGGCTTTTGCTCTGCTAGTTATTGCAAAAGAAACATTTTTAGTGAGTTGAGAGTGGTCTGATGGTTACATGCTGTGAAGTTATGCAAAAGTTTTTGTCTCTGATGTGAGCAGTAGAATGTAGAAACTTGATCCACAGCTGGATTTTTAAAATGCTACACTATTTTAGTATGGAAGGCTTCTTGTTGCTTTATGCTAAAGTGATCACATTCAGGGCTTTAGCTGAAATTGAAGCAGTCACCTCAGAATATTTTCATTAAAAATAGGCAACATAACTATTGCTACAGTGAGATAATCTAATACAGGCCTTACATCAACATGATTGCAGCATAAGGCCCGTATGTAGAACCAGGCTAAGCCACTACGCTCACATATTCAGCCAGTATTCTGACCTTTCCTTCTGAAAACAGCTGTTGCTCCTTGCACACCCTAGACTAAGGGAGATGTCTGGTTGGCTATTGAGGTGTATCTTCCTTTGCATGAAAAAGCTTTTAACTTACTGACCTGTGTTGTACTTGAAAAGTGCTGCCGTAGGCTACACTTACTTTTCAATAGTATGCATCAATTCGCATGACAGAACTGTCTTTGCTGATGCCCTGAAGGGTTGGTAATTCTGCAAAAGGCTAAAATACTCTGCAAGAGTTTTACATCTAATTCAGTGCTTTTCAGCAAAGAGAATGTACTGTATTCAGTTTTCAAGCATGATCCACTGATTTTATCGTAGTTACTTTTTAGAATAATTTTTTGCCTTGTTGTGTTGCTGCTCTTCTTCAAAACACACTTGCAAATTTAAGTGTAGAAGTTTTGCAGAACTGACCAGGAAGATCAAACTCTTCAAACTCTTAACTTGCTGTTAGACAGGGAGAAGTGATAGCAAGGGAAAAGTCACTGCATGTACAGTGCATTGTTACAAAGATCCTGGGCTTTGACTTCCACTAACTTTCCGATTGCTAAAGAGTGCTTAACTTTTGGGGTGAGAACTAAGAGAAAAGGAGGAATCTTAAGTAGCCTTTTTTTCCCCCTAGGTCACCTATGTTTTTTGTTCTGCAGTCTTTGGTATCCTGTTAGGATAAGCTGTACTTATTCCACCTAATGGGTTAATGCTGGTAGTCTTTTTCTCTCATAGCTGGTGGGCTTTCTGACTGTTTTTCGAGCTTCATAGTGCAAGTGGTGATATTTGAAGATCTGACTAGGACCTAGTTACTGAACAGCATAAAGTAGAGAAAGTGAGAAGTAATCAGACTTGCAGTCTGAAGTAACTCGGCATTGCTTTGGGTTTGTGCTCGCAAGACATTCGAGGCAGCATAGCAATGTGTGATCAGTAAAGTACTGATTGTTTTCCTGTGAATGTTTTTTATTTCCTCCTAGTATAGGGGGATTTTGACTTAAACATTTAACTTGGTCTATAAAGCTAAAAGATTTCTAAAACATCTTTGCTGATTGTTGCTGATGTTGACTTAATAGTCCTGTTTTTCTTATACAGTAATTAATTAATGGAATTTATCTCTTCTGATTATGATATTATCATTGCCTACAGTAATGCCATATTTTTAAACCATCCTCTCAGTTAAAGAAGTTCTTGCATCAAAATGGTTAGTTACAGTGATTTTCTAGAATGATTACTAGCAGTGCACACAAGGGAGGATGCTAAAATAAAGCAGTAGATTGACGAGTGGAAAATAACTTTTTGAGAGGAATTTAATGTAATGAAAATTATGATTCTTCTATCCTAAAAATGTAGAGGTAGATGCATTAAGAGATTTCTGAATGTTTTATAATTATTTTTTGTGGTCTTGTGACTATATTATCTATGTTTGCTCTGTAGCTTACATCAGCTTAGGAGACTAGAGTGTTGTTAAGTGCGAGGTATCGCCAGACCTTTCAGAAAAGGTTGAGATGCCATTGAGAGTTCTAAATCAGATCTGCTGAATTCTTGTAATAAGATGTCAAAGACTCTTGACTTTTTTCTCTCCCCCACAGAGTCTGAAAAATATTTTAATTTGATTTATATTTTTATTTTCTTCCAAGTCAAGAAACTTAATTAAGCATCTTAAGCTCTACAAAACCTGCAAATGAACTTGTCTGATGTATTTTGTGATAGATACTTCTAACATAGCCTACTGAACTTGGTATGTTCTTCAAAAGAATATATGTGGAAATTGGCGTAGCTCCCTGGTTGACGCCAAAGTGCTTTATATGTTGTTTATATCTGAAGATGTTTCTGTCTAAGCCATCCTTGCATTTTGAAATGGTCCATTGATGCTCAGTGCAGTAGTTGATGCACTACCCAGCTGCAAGTAAAGGTAAATTTTTGACTTAGGACATGATACTTCTGTTTCCATGCACAGCAGATGTGTTCTTTGCTTCCAGGCTTAAGAGGTCACTACGCCCAATAAACTGCCACAAATTCTCTGCCTTTGTGACAGGACTACAGAAATAATGTCAGGAGTTATTTGTAGTCTGAGGAATTGTTGCTGCCAAAATTTCAGGGTGACTGTCTAAGATTTTATGTTAAGGTACATTCATAACCAGTGTAAGCAGTTTGAATACTTGCAAAACCAGCATGAATATTTGACCAAAATTGTCAAACTAGCAATTCGGGAGACAGAGATGGCTTTTCTTTTTCATCGCCAGCATTCTCTTAGCATTATTAGTTCATATACCTGCAGCAGGCACAGCTTTGCAGCTCTTTGCAGCTATATGTGTTTTTATGGTCAGCTAACTATTCACATGTTTGAGTTGCAGATTCTTTGAGTTAAAAGCACAAAGTAGTTTGAATTCTGAATGTAGTGGTGGTGGATAGGGAGCAGATGGAAGAAACCCAGAATGCAAAACTCTTAAGTCCTGAAGATGAATTAACTGGATTTAGAGATCTCATTCATCTAATAGCAACTGAAATTGGCTTATATTGCTAGATTTTCTTCTGCTAACTTACTTCAAAAGCTTTCTAATAAATGTGGTAATAGTGTGATAGAAGCAAGACATAAGCAGTAGAATTTTTAGGTAATAATTTTTTCATGTGTTTGAAATTTTGTTCTGCTCATGTTCTTTCTCCTTTTTCCTTCTTTCATGCTCTTATGCTCCACTATACAATATTCAGTAATAGTTGAAGTAGTAATATGGGAATAATGGCTTTAAACTGAGAGGATAGGGGTAGATTAGATGTTAGGAAGAAGTTCTTTACTGTCAGTGTGATGAGACACTGGAACTGGTGGCTGTTACCCAAAGATGTTGTGGATGCCCCATCCCTAGAAGTGTTCAAGGCCAGGATGGGTGGGACCCTGAGTGGCCTGATCTAGTGCGAAGTATCCCTGCCCATGGCAGGGGTTTGAAACTAGATGACGTTTTAGGTCCCTTCCAACCCAAATAATTATGTGAATATAGGAGTACTAGCCTCTTGTAGCTAGTGGTAACAAATGTGATGTTGACCTTCTTGTAATCCTCTTCAGAATTAATTTCAGGTTTACCTGAAAGCATCAGATCTTTGAATATTTACAACTAAGTTGTAGTGGAAGAACTTGAGATGTGGTCTTCCATGACATTTTCATGCTCTCCTTTATAACAAAATATCAGCTTTTTTTTCCTGCCACTAATAAATGTTTGTCCTGTCAGTACCTCTTTTCTTTGTTTTCTTATATTTCCCTAAGTATACTTGATGCAGAACCATCCAAATTATCACTAGATAAGTATTTATTTTGTTTGGCTGCTGACTGTAAAGCTAGTAAGGCAGATAAAACATGGGTAAACCATAAGTAAATGGTCTTATACTAGACACTCTTCACTAACTGTGATTTCTTTCCTACCAAACTGGCTTTGCATGTCCTGTATAAATTAAGTATTATTAGAGACCTCTGGACCATTGCTAGATTTGGTTCAAATTGACCATTGAACTTAAACATTACTAGAGAAGAATAACAAACAGATGAACAGGCAGTATGATTGCATAGGTCTTATTTCTGTTTGAAACATTACAGGCTAACAACTGTAATGTTTCAAACAGCATTCTTGTTGGAGTTGAAAATAATCTTTGCCATCCTGTTCCTAACATATGTGGTGATTGTTGATATTTCTTGTTCTCGGTTTGATTAGGTTAATAGCTGGTTTTCTGAAATCTTGAGCACTTTTGCCTGCTTTTTACTTTTAAGAATGCTTAATACTTTTGGTAAAAGTGGGTGTTTGTAGGCTGCCTTTTGCTGTCAGGCGAATTTTTGCTGCTATATAAACTCTGTTGTTCATTGGATCATATAATTGTTCGGGTTGGAAAAGACCTTTAAGATTATTGAATCTAACTGTTAGGTTAACACTGCTAAGTCTACCACTAAACCATGTCCCCAAGCACCACATCTCCAAGTCTTTTAAATACCTCCAGTGATGGTGACAACCACTTCCCTGGGCAGTCTGTTTCAGTGCCTGGCCATCCATTCAGTGGAGAGATTATCCACTCCAATCTAATCCTCCTGTGGTGCAACTTGAGGCTGTTTTCCTCTTGTCTTTTCAGTTGTTACTTCAGAGGTGGACACTCATCTTGCTTACAACCTTTGTTCCAAAATCCATGTCAACTGTTTTGCTGTATCCTCTCTAAGCTTTTATGTTCGCTCTGCTGAATGTATCCTATTTAGCTACTGAAGTCTCTGACAGCTTGTTATGAGTGAAAGGTCTTATTTCCTCCTTTTTTTTGCAAATAGGAAAAGATGTTAACTAGCAGAAGGATGTTTTAAGTTAGGGAAAATACAGTTGTGATCGTTACCTTAGTAACACTTAAATAATTTTCTGGGTATCTTTCAGTACTTGGAAACTCTCCTCTGTTAGACTTAAATGACAACTGTTTCTTCTTTGAAAGCCTTATTATGGAAGTAAGAGTTTTCTTAAGATTATTTTTGACACAGGGTTTTAACGTATATTAATAACTTCTTCACACTGTTTTTTTCGACACATCTATTGCATGTATCATTAGCTACCTTTAGTTTTTCCTTAATGCGGACTCTTTTGAAATTCTAGCCTTGGTTTGTGTAGTATTTTATCACTCAGGTTAATATACTAGATAAATTACTGAATGTTGCCATGCTACACTAATTAAGTACGCTTGAGTGCCTCAGCCCTGCACTGTTGTCCACTGCTTGATTTCCTGACCCACAAATTTTGCTTTTCTACTTATTTTGGGGTTTTTAAGCCTCAGAAGCTATCCGTCAACTTATATGTATCCAGTTTTGTAATTAAAGCTTCTGGCATAGAAAGTTTGTAGCAAACTTTCATGCTCGTTTTAGCTAGGGGCATGCCATGATTCCAGTGTGAAACCCCTAATCCTTCACAGGTATTCCCTTGCCGTCTCTGGCAGGGAGAGAACCTACTAGTACAGCATGCTGTGGAGTGAGCCCAGCAACAACTGGGACCATATCCACCAACAAATCCAGCCCTCCAACATGTTTTGAAGTGTTTAATGAGTAACAGGAGGCAGAGACTCTCTTAGATTCCAAAACTTGTCCTGGTGATTGTCATCTGAGTTGCTAAGAAAATAGGGAATATGCTTGATCAAATGAACCTAAGTATTCCAGGCAGAGAATTAACTGAGCTTCTTTTAAATGTGGAGGGCATGCTGTTTCTTTTTCTCTGGCCTTAAGCATGTGGGAAAAAAGATCATTTCTAAGCAAAGGGAAAAGGAAATTGTCTCATATTTATTAAATCTTTTTCCTATCAGGAAGTATGCATCAGGATTATATGCTTGGCAAGCAAGAGTACATATTTTGGCACATTTTTCTCTTTGTAACTTTAACAGCCTGCCAGCATTGCAGGCAACACTAGCAGCAGTCTGTGTCCCAGACAGTTTTGATTATAAATCCCAGTCTCTGCAGCAGGGCAGAAAACTCCATGGGGAAGGGTACTATTTGGTCTCCTTGCTTCCTTTTCCTTCCCTAATGTGCTGGGGAAAGAGAGGGTAGGGTACAGATGGAGAAGGTAAGATTATGGTCATGCTTCTGTTAACCCCTTAGTTAAATATCCTGTGAATAAATAACCTGTCTAAATTTGAGGAGAGTCCAGGCTTGTTGTGATGGAACTGATGGTCTGCAATCTAATTGTATCTGAAAGATTGCCAATAAGCCATTGTTTGAGTGCACCAACCCCCAGAATTACAAATGGCATTGCCCACACAGGCATTCCAGAAATTGTGGACACAGTCTTTTCTTGCTTATCAAATGAAAAGTTAAAGGGTAAATCTCTTTTCTGTTGGGATCAAAAATAATTTTGTGAACTTTAATCCTCTGTCAATGCTCAGACCTGTATTGCTAACTGTGCCATTTGAGGTGACAGTGGCTTCCCCATTTATACAAGAACAGGGAAAAAATAGCTGAGCATAGCTTATGTTTGCTGTGAAGATTTTCTGTGAGAGGGATGACCATGCTACTGAAATAACTTAGATTTTTCAAATGAAATAAAACTGAAGTATGAAGAAAGACAAATGAGGAGGGTAGATGTCCTTGTATGGGAAAGATTCTAAGGAAAAGGCTGGATGTCCAGCTATCCTTTGGCTCTCAAGAAGAGTTTAGTACCTTTAGTGCTTGTTTTTTTCAGATACCCAAATTGTTTACATAAGCATACTTAATAAGGTAGCTAAAGTGTTACATTAATACAGTTTGAGTGTTATGTCAACTTCTTGTTCTTCTAAGTTATTTGAATAGAATACAGTTCTGAAATTTTAAGGGAACATTGCATCTACAAATCCATTTTATCATCATTCTGTGGAATGAATGTGAAGAGTAGCAAATCATGGAATTTCATATGTCTTTCCAAATTAGGTCTTCAAGCAGCTTTTATTGTATTTAAAATTTGCTTTAAAATGTTTAAAGCTTACATATTAAAATCTAGGATATTCCCTTTAATAATAAAGTTAGTGTTTTTATTGGATGGGAGAGAAATGTGTAAGGAATATTTTAAATAATTTTTGGATTGTAAACCGATTTTATGAAACAGTTAAATTACATATTCGGGTTTTGCTTAAAATGTGGCATTTTTCTGGAAAGATTTTTTTAAAGCTAGTAAGTTTTCTCTAACATTAAAGAGATATTAAGTTAGCATCTTAACAAAATGGAAACTTATCTGTTGACATTCTTTTTAACTTCATATAAGCTATATATTGTTATCTGTTTTTATGGCATGTAAGTTTCCTGTCTACCTATTTGGTTGTGTGAAATGCCTGACATAAACTGCTGGTGCTCTTAGCTTAGTTTTATCACATATCTGTTGGTCTGTGGTTTGATTTCAAATGTAGCTTTTCAAGTCTGGAACAAGAAAAGGTGAAGTTACAAGGAGTGAAAACTTTGGTTACTGTGCATATAGAAGCTACTCTCTGTAATGCAAAGGAATTGGATTAACAAAATAAATTATTTATTTTTCCTCAAGGACAAACTGAAGTGCTGCCAATAAAAGGGCTCTTGAAATAACTGCAGTCTTCCACAGTTTCCTTGTATCTGTCACATGTGAAGTGTTTTGTGTCTTTTTAGAATCACAGTATTGAAGGAGATTTTGTCATGAAGATAAAGGAGTGTTGTTGGGTTTTTTTTTTTTTTATCTAGCATGAAATCTGAAGTTGAGTTCATAACATCACAAACTTGTTTAAGCTGTTTCCTGAAGATATTTTACAAGACTGTATCTCTGTACAGAGATTCAAGAAGTGG
Source organism: Rhipidura dahli (assembly GCA_013399225.1). NCBI lineage: Eukaryota > Metazoa > Chordata > Aves > Passeriformes > Rhipiduridae > Rhipidura > Rhipidura dahli. The sequence continues at coordinate 214,114 of VXAC01008069.1, forward strand.
ATTTCCAAAGCCAGTACCACAACTTCTGGAGATTGGTCTTTAGGTATCCATCCTGAGTCAAGGATCCTGAATCTCATTTCTGAGGACTTGGTATTTCCCAAGAGACTGTAACCATAGGGAAAGGAAAAAAAATATATTATTGTAACTATTTGTCTTAATTGCATCGTATAGATCATTCTTTGAGTTGCTATTAATTAACAGTGTTATTGTTGATTTCACAGACTAAATTTGTTTTGTGTATAGCATGAAAACAAACAGGAAGGTTTGATTACTTGTTAACGCCTTTGCCAGCAGTTCTTCATTTAGGAAACTTCTGACACTGTACACACTTTGGTATTCCCTATATTTTCCTTACCACACTATGAGACTGCTGCTTCAACTTTCTGCACACATTCCACAGAAAGATTGTCCCTTGTTTATTTCCATTAGCTGCTTAGGTGGCTTCTCCTTAAACCACATACCTGAAATAGTTCATTTTAGATATCAGGTGGGGAGTCACATATCAAACCAAAATTGTAATGAGCAGTTGTAGCCTTACTAGGTGCTACCTAACATCCTTCTTCCAGGTATGGAATTGCTGTTCATTCAGTTTGTTAAAAATTATCTTGGTTAGGAATGGGCACACTTCATGTGCACTGCAATGAAAAGTTGAGTGAAAGAGCATTGTAAACGATTTTTTTGGGGGGTACCAAATGGGGCAAGATTTAACTGGATGGATACCATAATTTAAAATATGGTGCTATCTTATCTACCAATTCAATCATGCACTTGTTTGGTATTCCTGAATGAAAGTAACAAAACTTACTGCTTTAACAATACACAAAAATAACTATTTGAAATTATTACTGAAAATACTTTATGTCTATGACATAGTTTTGGCCAAGCTGCAAAGCTCTTAATGACTGACAGATTCTGGAGAATAGTGGAGTACAGTTTTTAAACACTTCAAGAATGAGCCTGTGGCTGAGAAGTTCTGGCAAGTTGTAGATATTGCAGAGATCAAGAAGAGTGTTGAAGGAAAATGCAGATGTCATACAATAGTTTTTAAAATATATATGCATGCCCTGAGTCTCTGTTAAATGCAGGTAGCTGATGGCAACAGTTCACTTAAGTATAGCTGTAAACAGAGGGACAGCTGTAAAGGGATGAAGAATTTACAGTATAGCTTTGAAGTGTAATTGCAAGCTTAATGCAGAAGAATGTCTCCTGAGGCATTTCAGGAGGTTCAAGTGAAATAATTCACAGTGATTTTAGCAGTATCTGGAAACAAACTAACTTCTTGTTTTGTTTCAGTAGTAGTAGCAGCAGCCTGCTTTCTTTCTCTACCCACCCTCTCCCCGCCAAAGAATGAAGTTTAACTGAAATGCTTAGTTTATACCTCTGTGAGGGCTCATTGAAATGATTATACAAAAGCTTGCCAAACAGCTGGGGTTTTATAACCAAAAGTTAATGTTGGGGGCAAAGTCATAGTTTTAATGTTTTTGGAAGGAGGAGGTATAAACAAAATTTGCCTTTGTTATACACTTTGCTTAACAGTTTTTGTCACTGAATTGATCTGTAGGTGGGGCTGATTGAGGCAGCAAAACCTCAGTCTAAAATCAAAGGATAGAATTCTTTGGGTGGAGGCTCTGTTTTGTCTGCTTTGGCACAAAGACTGCGTGAGTGGCTGAGGGTGTTAATGCTGAGTGTGGTCTGCAGCCCACTCCTGTGCCTCTGTATCCTGCCCTGTCCTGGCATTTATGATGGTGAGGCTGGGTAAGACAGCTGTGTGTTGTTGCAATAGCTCTCTGTTGCGAAAGGCAGAGGCAAGCTAGAGCAGAGCTTAATTCCTGCACTATCCTTAGCTCTGTTTCTGTTCTGGTTGAAAGTGGTTCGATTACTGAGAAGCTGTCAAAGGCTGGTAATTTGGGCAGAGAGGAGTCAGGGGCACAGTCACAGCAGTGAGGCTGGGGATGTCATTGGGACTCCTAAACTGGAAGAAAGGATGGAAGTTGGTGCTGGTACTGGTGCTGCAGCAAAAATGAATTTAACTGGAAAGAGCTAGTTTTGTCAGTACTCCTGGGAAGCCTTTAGTTTGTGCTGCCCTGTCTGCAAACTTTCAAATGAATGGTGTTACTCACTCGTGGGACTGGTGTCTCTTAACAGAATAGACAAAAACTAAATATCAGCTATGCTTAAAAGTGTCTTTGTGATTTGCTTTTGAAAATGCATTCGTAATAAGTGATATCATGCATCTCCTCTGATAGCTTTTATTTTCTTAAAATAAGCTTCCTTATGATTCTCTGGCTTATCAGGATGTTAGAAATAGGATAAAAGGTTGAAGGAACCTTGAAAAGCTTTAGTGTTTCAATAATGTGTACAAAACTTAAAGCTGAGGTAATTTGAGAAATGTGGTGCTTGACCTGTGGTACTACTCTAGTTTGCTGTTAGAATTGAAGGAACTAGCCAAACCAGTAAATCCACTGTGCAGAAAACAGTATTCTGGAAAAAGACCAAAAAATCCTTTATAAATCAAATAAATATGTTTACTACCGTGAAAGTCTTCAGTTTTTCAAAAAAGTGTCAATGCAGAGTAACCAGTCTAATACTGGAATAAAGATAGTTGTGTCAGAGCAATAGAAAACTTTTTACTACTAAAGATTTCACTTCTCAAATTTGCTTCTTTCTAATATTTCTGGAGGGATGAAATGTTCACCTTCAAGACTGTTTTCTACTTATTTCACAGTACAGCCATTTGAAGAGAATTTGTCATTAGTATTTGTTGTACCTGACATATTATTTGGATGCCAGTCTTGGAGTTGCCCTGACAATGAGTTCTGACATGATGAAATGTATCTCCTGTAAGTTTTAATGCGTGCAGTGTCTTGGAAAGCTATTTCTCAGTTTCTGCAATACAGTATGCTTCAAAATGGAACTGATTATATGTTCCAAATATGTTCCAAATTCAACCACAGGTTAGAGATATTGACAAGTCAGTTGTTGCAAAGTAAGATGTTGTGTGTCCCAGTATGAAACAAGTTTTCCTTTAAAATTATATTTCTGTGAAATAATCTTCTCACTGTTGTGTGTAGTCAAATGCAAACCATTGTGTTATGTCAGTCTATTTGAATGTTGAAAAGGAGATTAAGAGAATCTCTCTTGAGTACAGGTTTACTCAGTACTTTTTTTCCTTATTGCAACTATTCCTTAATTATCTTGAAATTTTCAGAAATATCCGTCATTTTAACTAGACACTGAAATGGACCCAGTTTAACAGTCAATAGGAAACTAAATTGTTCATAGTTGTTTAGTGCCATCCTAAAGAGTAGCCCTCCTGTTAAAGTGACAGTAAACTTCATTGCCCTGTGGTTTCACACCAAAAGTTTTGTTTGCTGAGAATCCAGGAGTTGCAAACTCTTTCTAGAGGGTGAAGCACCGGCAGTAATTAATGAGTGGGACTGCTGAGTGCAGTGTGTCCACATGGATTCACTGTTATCTCAGGATGATCCTGTCATGTCCTTATGGCTATTGGTGATTTAGGTGACCACGTTTGCCATTGTGATATCCTGATATTGATAATTAATTAGGAAGGGGACCCGCTTCTAGGCTGCCAGTAGATACATTTACTGTAGTTGCGGACTGTCTGGGGTTACCTTGTTGCTCAAGGGGTAAAGTGGAGTCAGTTAGCTTTTGTAAGTCTCATAAATATATTTGTCTTATGCTTAAGTCCATAGAGAATATTTACAAAACACATTACATTCCAGACTTAATTCTGAAACTAAAGACTTCTATAAAAGTGACAACTGGCAGTTTCTGGGAATTTATAGATCGTCTGTATTAAGTATCTGTGTAAGGTGTATATAGCGAGGGACATTGCCATTAGTGCTTTCTGATAGGAAACAGCTTGTAGACTGGGGAGGTAGCAGGGGCACAAAGTTAAAAAGTTATCAAATACCATGATCAAAGCCCACCTTTTTTTTGAAGAGAAGCCTGATAGCCTGTTTTGTGGATGAGATTGCTGGAGTGTATTCTTGTGTTGCTTTGTTTTGTTTAGAATTTACACCTATTGACAAGTGCCAGAATTACGTTTTCAGTGCATGAAATGTCCCAAACGTGGGCATTGCTGAGTTAGAGGTTCTAACCATGGCAGACTCGGTGTTTGCTTATGGAGGCACTGGTGTGTCTGACCTAATTGGGTCATAAATTCCAGCTTTTGTTCTCAGCCTTTTTCTGAGGGCTCGTCAGACCTTAATACTGATCGCTGCATGAAAAATTGCTTCTCACTGAGTACTCTGGAAAATTCAACAATAGCAACCTTTGGAACCTGAAAAAGTCCTGAAAGGTATTGGCTTGAGTTAGTTACTTCAGTTTTTTAGGGTAGTTGCAGTGCTGCTCTATTGCTTCACTGTTTTGACACCTGCAAGTTGAATGGTACAGTGATTTGTAGCTTGGTGGGAAAGTAACCAGAAGTTTTGCCATACCAGTATTTTCATGCTTAGAAAGAAATAACTCAAACTGTGTCATTTTCATTTAACTGGAAAAAGTTGTATTTCATGATATCAAATGCTTCTAGAGGCTAAATTAAATTCTGTAAATGGCAGAATAGGCATGATGCTCTTCATAGCAGTTTTTATGTGTATGTATACTTTCTTAGGCAACTCTGATATACTGTGGGTTTCTTCACTTATTAACTTTCATTGTAAAAACACTTGCATTCAAAGCAGATTTGCTTCTAGCAGCTAAAAATTTACTTCAAGACAAGAAATACCTAAGTAGCTGCCTAATACATTGGCTCTGTTAATTAGATGGAGTGCCTTGTATTACATGATTATGTGTCCATGTGGAGGATTAATTATACTCTGACTTGTAGGCAAATCTTAGTGCAATAAAAAAGAAATTATCTGTGTTTTTTCAGGAAATCTTTCCTGTCAGAGTTAAAGAAATATCTCATCTCGTATGTTGTGAGAAATGCAATGCTGGCTTAGTCAGGTAAATTGCAGAACACAGCATAATGCAAATCAGAGCATTCCAAATTGTCAGCATATGCAGCTCTTCCACAGTTTTTCTCCAGATGAATGTGTGAGGCTCTGGCAGACTGTACAGTCATGTCTGCCATGTCTCCCACATAGGTTGCCCTGTAGCATCCTGCTGCTGCAAGGAGGATGGGTGGGTGAGGCTTCTGTATCTTGCCAAGGAACTTAATGTCTGATTGCTTGAAGCGATGCTTCTTTAGTTTGGTTTCTTTTTAAACTTAGTTGTGGATCATTTCCAGGTTTATCTGCATATCCTGACTAAAAATGTTAACACTGAAAATCTGAGCTCTTTTAACCACTACATTTTTAATTACATCCTGTTTTTAAAATGGAAGAGATGAGAGAACAGTAAGGCTGGATATTGTACAAATCTTCTGCATATGGCACACAAAAAGGCAGGATTCAATAAATTGCTCTGGTTGTAATAAAAATTTTACATATTCAGTTTCAGTAATTAGCAGTTGAAAATTCTTAAAAGGTTTTAGTGTTTACAATAATCTGAATCATTTTCTGACCAATCTGTGTTATAATAGAAATTTAAATGTTGTCTCATGTAGGAGGGTATTTCCTGAGTAATCCTTGGCTGGATGGCAGAGAAGACTATAATATACAGAGCTACAGAATGGCTGGGGTTGAAAGGGACCTCTGGTGATCACACAGTCCAACCCTCCTGCTAAAGCGGGTTCATATACAGCAGGTTGTACAGGATCATGGACAGGCAGGTTTTGAATGTCTCCAGATAAAGAGACTCCACAAACTTTCTGGGCAGCCTGTTTAAGTGCTCTGTCACCCTCACAGTAAAATTTTTCCTCATACTCGGATGGAACTTCCAGTGTTTGAGTTTGTGTCTGTTGTCCCTTGTCCTGTCACTGGGCACCACTGAGGAATCTGGCCCCATCCTCTTGACACCTGTCCTTAAGATATTTGTGCACATTGGTAAGATCACCTCGGTTATCTCTAAGCCAGTTACAGCTCCTAAAAGACAAGCTTCTGTCCCCTAATCACCTCCTTAGCCCTCACTTTGACTCTCTCCAGAAGTTCCTTGTCTTTTTTGAACTTGGAAGCTCTCAACTGGACACAGCACTCCAGGTGCAGCCTAATTAAGGTTGAGTAGAGGGGCAGAATCACCTCCCTCAGCCTGCTGGCAATGCTCTTTCTAATGCATCCCAGGACACCATTTGCCTTCTTGGCCACAAAGGCACACTGCTGCTTCATGGACAGCTTGTTGTCCACCAGGATCTCAGGTCCGTGTCTGCAGAGCTGCTACAGGTCAACTCCTAACTTGTACAGGTGCAGGGGGTTATTCCTTGCTGGTCTTTTTTGAACTTCATTAGGTTCCTCTCTGCCCAGCTCTCTAGCCTGTCCAGGTCTTGCTGAGTGGCACACATGCATCTGTGTGCAAGAGTATAAAAAAAGTGTGTACTCACACCTACCATCAGGTTACCATCTTGTTGTAACTGCTAATGCATGGTGACAATTCTTGGATTAGCAATATCTGGATCTCTTAGAGCTCATAGCTGCTACTTGGATAACTTCCTTAACCTGACACTGTGAACAGGGCTTATTAAATACAAAAAAACCCCACACATGCAGGTGTGTTGGTCTGACTTCTATTTGGCAACTCCAAAACAATATTGTCCAAGACAATATTGTCCAAGACAATAGTCTTACAGCCTGCTAGCTCCCAAGCCTTTTAGCGTTCCTTCTACAGCTCCTGCACTTTCAGTGGCAGCTGTGCTTTTGGTCTCTCAGCACAAACCAGACATCAGATGTCCTATGAGCTACTATGATGGGATTAAAAGGACATTTTCCTCCATAAGCAACTGATTTGGGTGAGATATTATTAGTGTCATTTAATATTAAGATTTAAAGTTTTAATTAGCCTACTGTCTCGGTGAGCATGTTTTGAGGTAAATACTAGAACTATTACTTGAAGGCTTTCTTTTGTTTCTCCTGTGAAACTAAGATGATAAAAGACTGTGAGACTTCTAGATTTAGCCTATGGATAATCAGAGGAAATCAATTTGTTTGTTCACAAACTTTCCAGCAGCTCTGTAATGGATCTCTTGTGGCTGATGCATGTGACTGTGTTGCTCGTAAATTGACCAAGCTTGAGTGCACTGATGAAAAAATAAATGAGTGGATTATTTTTCACAATAGCCTGTTATGGCTGACAGTGATTAAATTATGAGAGAGTGCAGAACACATTCTTTGAGTGGCTAAAAAGAGAGTTGTCTGTTCAAAGTAGCAGAGAAAGTACATTGGGTTTCTGTGTTCCTATTCTGAAAGATTAAAGTGGTGCATAAAGGAGATGCTGAGCGCTGTGACACCAATGTAAGTTGACAAAGTCCTACTTTCAGTTTTGGTGAGTGTTAGGAGGTTTGAATTTTTAGATATTAAAGGCTTGGAATAGGTGTCCTGAGTCATCAAGAACTGAAAATCAACTACACCTATTTAAAGACCTTGCAAGTATCTTTACAAGGTTGTTTTAGCTTGTTAATCCTGCTGCCTTTTAGGGAAAGTGGTTCCCAAATCTCATTCATTTGTTGTATGAAAAAAACCACTTGTATTTAATATAGTTAGTCTAGAAATTTATAAGCATTCATTATTAGATCAGATTTTTTTCAATTAAGTTGTTTACTATTTCCTTCCACTGTAGTGTTACTATGTAGTTCAGATTTCCTCATCCAGTGGCAGGGGAACTCTGAAAGCTGTTATAGCTTTTGCATTACAACAAACAAATGAGCATAATGTGTTTGTGTGTACAACGTGCTTTCCTTACTCTTACAGTAATAACAATTTTATTCATAAGTAATGTGTTACAGAATATTTGGTAAATCCAACATATTTAGAGACTTCATTAAAAATTGTTGTTAATCACCTTAAACTTCTTGAGCTATTTTGATCTGTGCTGCCCAGCATCTTGCCTTTCTTGCATTCCTGAGAAGTGGGGGTTGTGTGGCACTCCAGCAAAGTGCTGGAGCAGAGAGGCTGCCAGCCTTGTGTAGGGCTATGTTGGAGTCAGTATCTTGTGGTACTGAGGTGTCATGAATGGAGAAGGGAGTACAGTAAGGAGAGGAACACTCACCTAACTCTTTTCGTCTAAAATGTTTAATGTTATTGATAGATCTGATGGTTTAAAAAATCTATTTTGAAATTCATGTTGGGAAAAAATTTGAATTGTATTGCACATTGCCAATAAAGACAGATTAATCTGGGTGGTCCCTCTACACTGTGCAGAGCACTAAGCGAGCTGGATTGTTGATTCATTTAGTTGTAACTATTTCATCTGCAAAAAACCACGTAAAAATCTTAATGGGTAGTGAGAGGTCAAGAAAATACAAGCTTAAAATAAAGGGTTGCTAATGTTCATTCTCCATCAAGTAGTTACGCAGCTCCGGTACAAAGGGAGTAATTTGTTTGAAGTGTTTTGGCAAGGTGGAACTACCATACCCAGTTGTGGACAAAGTTGTTCATTCTGTTTTTATGCTATTCAGCTGCAGAGTTTGTATGAAAAGTTTCCTTGGAGGGCTCATCATCATGAAGTAGCAAAATACATTGGACATTCATGTGACACTTGTATGAAGGCCCTAACTGCAAAATATGGTTCTTTAGAAACTCCACCCTGTTTATTGAGACACTTTAAGAATGGAAGGTTCCCTAGTAGCTAAATCATGATTTTTTCTTTAGTATTTCATTCACCAAGAGTACATATATGACTTCAAGCACGAAAAAAAAATCCCTGCTTTTAAGGACAAAAAAACCTATGGTGATGTTCAATTTATTAAACTTATCTAAGATATGGGTAGAATAATGCATATTAGAGCCTTGTTCTGTTAAAGTTTGGGCTAGAACAATATGGAGATTTGGTAATCCCTGTAGGGATCAGAACTTGCTTTATCTTTTTTGGCACTGATGATATCTAGGTTAAAGCTAGGGAGGGTGTGTTATTTGTATAGTAGTCATGCTTCTTGTTCATACTGAAAATTAATCTGTTGGCTTACTAAAACCACCTTTGAGTCAAGATTTCAGTCAAAATACTCTTACTTCTGCCTTGAATTAGTCTCTTTGCCTTCTTACTGATTACATATTTGAAGTTTCACAAAGGTAAGGAATAGAGTTTAAGGGGAATTAAATTTGACAGGTTTTCTTTCCAATGGCCACGTTTACACAGTTTTTGGATAGTTTCAGGATGTGTTTTTCCTATGGTTAAAAATGGGACTGCAGCTACTGTTGATGTAGTAAAGTGAATTGGATGAGGTACCAAAAATGCTGCAACTTGGGGTACCAGCCCCAAAATGTAATGGGTGTATCTGAGTTTTACAGTTATTCCTTCTTAACTACTGTGAGTTGCTGAAGTAGACACATACTTGCTGCTTTGAGATACTGCAGAAAAGCAGCTATGAGAACATACATTTTCTAGAGATTTGTGATTTTAAGAAGGGCAATGTTGAATAAGAAGTCCATGTTTTTCAGCAGTACCATTTTTTCTGCTGTGATTAGATCAGCAGAAGCAATATGTCAAGTACTGATGGTCTTCAGTAGTTACCAATCTAAGGACAAGTTTATATGCTAATGGATGTGTCCAGATTAGCACTGTGAATTGTGATATAGTATCTTCTGTCTTAAGCTGTATGTAATTTTGTTTGGGAATTAAATGCTGCCTGTCAAGAATCTATGTGAATATAGATATTTGGACACCAAACTTAAATTCAGAAGAGAGCTCTAAACATCAGTTGGATACATTTGTACTATTAAACTAACCCATTTCAAGCTTATACCATGTTTGGCAGAATTTATGATACATCTTCCTGCTCTTCAAAATAGGGTGACAGACTGTTAGTGCCATGGCAGAACTGTAAAGGAACCCTGGAATTTTCTGATAGTTGTACAAGAGATTAGGGAGTAGGAGTGGGGAGAAAGCCTTGCTGCTTTGCATACTGTAAGTGACCACGTTGGTTGACCATGTGTGTAATTGAGTATCACAGCAGCAATGCCAAATGTAAGATTACATTACTGCTCAAATAAATCCATTTTAACAACTATTGTGCAAAATAAAATAGAGCCTTTTTGAGAAAAATTGTGAAAATACCTGTGTGCAGGCATATGCACACAGTCTGACAGAGCAGTAAGTACTGCCAACCAATTGAAATCAGAGGATGTATTCTTTAAGATAGTTTTAGCATCAAATCAGTACAACGTGTGTTTAGAAATCCTGAGAAATAATGACCTTCAGGCTGTATTGACCTTTTGACAGAAGTTTTTCAGCCTCTTATAGATGGACTTGGTCAATGAATACTGGCTACAGGGCACCTAATTTAAGAGTAGGATGTGTAACAAAGTGGGATACCTATTCTGGTTGTTTAAGAAATACAACTCCTCTATTTGAGTATACAGTTCTAGCTCTATTTAGAATGTGCTTAAAAGTTGGTATCTAACCTTGAGGGCTTTTATTGCTTTGCTTAAACTTTTCTGCTTTGCTTGAACAGAGCTTAGGAGTCCTGGTTATTCTTTTTAGAAAAATACTCTCTCTTTATTTATGAAATATTAGACTGAATACTTTAGAAGGGCTTAACTTATGTCTCAAATAAAAACTTGAAATGTCTTTAGAAAGTGGCTTTATGGAGTATTACAGTCACTTCATTAATGAACTTGAAGATTTTAACATTTTCAAACTAGTTGTCAGATTTGTTTGAGTATCTTTAATCAAAGTAGCCTAAAAGAATTTTTAAAACACAGCAATACAAATTTCTTTACAAAACAACCTACTTTTTTTCTCTAAAATCAATGTTAGCATTTTTTCATGAACTTAGATTTTGAATGTTCAAGACTTTTCTTGGCTCATTCTCAAAGTGCTCAGTGCTAGAAGAAGAAAAACTTGCTTTAATGGAGGTTCTTAAAATTTGTTTGTGTTCCTTTTATTCTTGCTGTGTTTCCTGAAGGGATTAAACACTAACTAGAAGAAATATTGCACAGCTTCCAAGAAACTTCAGTATTCTTTCTTTTTCGGCAGGCCCATAATGCTAGGAATTAATGAAAAGACAAATGGCATCTTTCCCTCTTACAGTTTTTCTTTTGATAATTGATTTGTGTTCCTGCTGGGTTTATTTTCATTTATTCAAGGACGTATTTATTTTCATATACTAAAGGATTACTACGGATTAGTTAGAGCCAATTCTCAAAGTAGTGTCATGGTCAAAACTGAGAGAAAGAAAAGACTGTGATGTTTCTACCACCTCTACGTGAAGTCTGCAGGCAGTAAAACCTGCTCCAAGTTGAGTAATGAAGAATATCTATTTTTGCTGAAACGTTGTATTTATTTTTTGAACTGGAAAAATTACTCCTTAAATAAACACAGTCCTCATTTAGAGTGAAGATGAGGGATATTCTTTGTGCACCGGGCGGATTGCAGCTCTCCGTGTATCTTAACGTGTACTGAGATTAACGTAGGCTGTGCAGCACAGCACAGCACACGCTTAAACCCTGGCTCAGATTGAGCGGCCATAAAATGGATTGGTGACTTAGGCTATTCATCCCAGCCACAGCAGCTTAAAGGAGGCTGCTGACAGCGTCAACAGAGCATACAATTCTTTTCTTCTGCACAGGCTTTGCCTTGTGGTCTCTGTCAGGCAGAATCAGAACTGTTTAGGTCTTCCACTTTCATCTCCATTAATCAGGGGCTGTTCTGGACAAGAACGGAAGTCTGGTGTTCATTTTTGATACCTGTAATCCCTTCAGTTAGGGAATGCAAAGGTCTTCATAGGCTACAGAGCAGGAACATAATCATTCCATGCTTTTCAGAACAAGATACTTTGAGAGATTTATAAATTTGGTGATTTATAACATTCTCAGGGTTTATTATTGCTTTGTTTAAGGAGTACTTCTGTCACTTCCCCAGTTATTTGGGATGTTGAGAACACTCACTGGAACATATGTTGTGTTGCACAGAAGAAGAAAACCTGAATCTCTTCAGCCTTCCAGGACATCTTTGTGTTATGTTGGCTGGACTGATTTTCAGTTGTTTCAGGCAGAAAGAAAATCCCAATATTAGGTAGTAATATAGTTCTCATTAAAAAATTAGCTGCAGAAAAGTATTCTCTATTTTTGAAGCTCTTCCATTCATATTATCATTACATTTGCCTGTGGCTTAATTTGTCATTACTTGAATGGCTTTTAAGTACTTCATTTGACATTTTTTTGTTTTGATTAGTTGGCAAGTAAGGAGATTCACATAATGTTGTGAACAGCTTATTTCCTTGTTCATCTGTGGATGTGATTTGAAAGAAAAATCCAGCTTGCATATTAAACTATTTACATTCTCTCTGTTGAGGTGAGGTGCTAAACTATCTGGATGTAAGCCAGGTTCTTGACACAGTTTGGCACCCTGGCTTTCTAGCAATGGTGATGGAATTAAGAGTGGAAGACATAGTACTTAACTGATAATCAGGAAGATTCTAAAAAAAGCTAGTAAGATTAAGTGAAGATATCAGAGGGGAAGGAGAAGAAAAGAGGATGAAAGAGATGCTTATATGTGAAACTAATATGAGGTAAGAAGGGTTTCAGCTGTTGCAAATGGGAAAGCCCACACATCATAGCTGAAAACAGCTTTGTTACTATGTCTTGGGAATTTCAAGGGGGTCTGTTCCCCATTACAGGATTATGGAACCTTGTGCTCCAACATAGTTCTTTCCTCACTGTTTTCATCTAAATGTCTCTTATCATATGACTATATATACATTTAAAAGGCTTAAATGTTCATTTCAGTGGTGAGTAACACAAGCTGGTAATACATTTTCAGAATAAGAATTATATAAAAAACTTTTTTGAAATATTTTCTGATAGTTTAGCATACTTTCCATTTTCTATGAAGTATTGTACAATACTTTGTATACTTCACACAGTCTTTGTGGGACAAAAAATATTTCTTTAACAACTTGAAACTCTTATTTGGAAGTCACACCAAATGTGCGATATTACTTATCTGTATATCTTAAAAGGAAGGCCTTCAGTTTCACTCTCTGTTTCCCATTTCCAGTAAGTTTAATATTTAAAATTTTTATCTCAAGTGTTACAGTGTATTCTGTAGACATGTGCAATCCAAAATTCATTCTCCTTTGTTAAAGAAGACAATGAAACATTGTTTTAATTGGCATGAGAAATGCTGCAGTTATTCTGTGCGGAAAGAAGACTGCATATTCATTTTGCTTCAAGTATTGAATTGTTTCTGTGCAAATGTGGTCATGGTGATTAATGAAGTTGCAGAGGATCACGTGATGACAGCAGTACCTCATGGGAGGAATCTGCCAACACGGAATTCTTCACCTGGTGAGGATTTGGTTCATTTTGTACATAAATGTGGTGAAATCTGATTCTGTTGAATTGGAATGTGTAGTTAATGTTGTCTGTTTCCTCCAGACTTGAATTGGACTTTAGCTTTTCTGTGGTGTCCCACAGGATGAATTAGCTTGGAATATTCAACATGAGAATATTGTATCACTTGATGTGCACAAACTTTTAGCTTATGTAGTAGTTTTCAGTAGAAATTAAGTTGGGAATACTTCTGTTCCTGTTTATAATTTTAAAGGCAAAAAAGCTAATTTCATAACTTTTTGTTGGTTTCTTAACTCCCATGTAAACCAGTTCTGACACTCTGTACATGTGATACAATGTTTGGAGGACCTCATAATGTAAACAGGTCAAAAAGATTTGTCTCCACTTTTTCTCTTCTATATGAAGTTAGGAAGATTGCTTTTGTCTAAGGAAAACTAAACTTCCCCTGTGGACCCTTATATCACCCTTATATTTCTGGAGAGAAGTGACCTCTGGATTTCAACTGAAAATAAGTGAAAGGCTACCATTTTGTCTCCATACATGGAATATTTAGAAGTACTTGATGTCAGTGTTCAAGAACAGCGGCCTTGAGAATTATTTTTGTTTTGGTTCTACTGCTGTCCTAGTGAGCATGCCTTGTGTGTCACTTTCTCCTCATAGTGCTCAAGTTTGTCTATCTGTAAAATTATTTTTTGCTAAAATGAGAAATATTTCTCTAGATGGGTCAATTTTATAACTACCTCAAAACACTTAGTTCATCTTCCGATTGATATTTTACGCAGGTGTTTGGTCTTGGAGCTCTTCAACAGAAAGTAAATGAGATATAATTCATGATCTGTTTTAAAACCAGAAAGAAACTTACTCTGTAGGAACTGGTCAGCCAAAGATGGAGTTGAATTGTTGAGGTAATGTGCCTCTGATCTTGGTGTTGAGTGGAACTTTAGGACGTGTGGATAAGCCAGAAAAACAGAAGTGAACTAATCAGGATTCTGTCATTTTATGGTTTTGGAGTTACAGTAACACAGTTTTCCCAGGAAGTGCAACTTTTCACTTAGTTCATTAGGCAATCCAAAGCAAGCATTTGCTGCTTTAAAATAAATACACAAAATAATTACAAGTGCAAAGGAAGAAGTACTCTTGTTTAAATCTTACAACAGAGGAGCAAGTCTTGAGAGTTGTCACTAAATTAATGTATAAAAATGAAGAAGCTACTGGAAGAGTCTTCAAAGTGATGTGTATACAGGTGCTGGATCTCTTGCAGCCGAGTACTTGGAGGACCAACGCTTGGAGATCCTGTGGGCTGACCAGTAACATCTATAACTTAGTCTGCACTGTAATTCTGGTGTCTTCCCACCCTGCCCCCCTCTCTGGCCTCACTGCAGCTTTTTGGCTATTAGACAAATCATGACCTTCTTTCCTGTTTTGTCTTCAGCGTCTGTTTCCTGTTTTTTCCTTCCCTCTCCCACCCCCTCTTTTTTTTTTTTTTTTACTCCTGACTGTCTCTCCGGTGATGTCTACTTTGTTTCATTGTTAGCTTGCTTTTTGCAAGTTCTGTCTTCATAAAAGAAAAAAAGCAAGAAAGAGTCGAGAGCTATAGTATTGGTCCCTCCCTTCTAGTGAGTTTTTGTATCCACTTGTTAGTGAATTTATTGAATGTTAATTTGCATGGTATTCATACTGTCTCCTAAAACTCAAGGCTGTCACATGGATGTATTTCTCCCATCTTAACACATTTTCTAAGTGCTAGAAGTTTTCACAGTTTTGTTGAGGTTCTTATGTTTAGGCAGAATTCTGAGACTAGCACACCTCAGACTCCATCCAGACCAGAGCTCCAGTTCTTGATCTCTGACATCTCACTTCAAGAACTAATCAAGTACTCTTGATTTCTGAAAGAACATGATGTCATTTTAAACAGGACTTTTTGTTGATATATGCTCTCTGTTGCTTCCACACAGGAATATGGTCTTGCAAAAAACCCCAGTTGTTAACCAGTATACCATAGTCAAGAAAAATACTGAAATTAGTTCTGTCTGTACACTTCTACCAATTTTCACTCTCATTGCTTTATATTAGAGAGTACTTAGGATTTTAAAAATCTAGATAGGATGAAGGACATCAACGACTGTGAGCTCAAATATGATAATGGATTTAACATTAAATGCATAAGAAGCATACCCATAGAGAAAAGCAGGGCATATATGCTTTCAAGCACTTCTTCAGTCAGCACGTAAACCGATGAGCCCAAAAGGAAGCAAGAAACCTCTAAGCCAGTGCAGACTGGGAGTGTCACTCTTTTCAGTGTAGAGTTCATAATATTGTGCTCTGTGTGTGTTAATAAAATTGTAAGGTGGTAAGTTATTGTCAACTTGGATTTCTGTTTGCTTAGGACTGTTTCAAAGCTTTGAAACTTTTCTGCATGTACAGAATGAGAACTGAAGGTATAGCCTGAGAAGGCAGAATAAAGCTTCTACTTGGTCTGAAAGCTTTCTGTGACAGCACACTGTCCCCATTTGTATGTATGTGATCATTAAAAGGCATTTCTGCAGTGGGTGAGGCTGCTTTGGTAAAGTGCAGTTTGTGATGTATATTCATATATTTTTATGGAAGTGTAATTAAATTTGTGGTTTGGCAGGTCAACATTCCTTTTTCCTTGTCTACAGGACAATTCTAAATACTCCTCCCCACCTTGTTCTTGTTGTTCACAAATGAATTATTCTTCTAAATCTTTCTTATCTATTGTCATTCCCTAACTCTCCAAAGAAAACTTTGTTTAAGTAGTTACTCCCTTGGGACTTTCATGCATATCCTGTTATCTGTTTTATATTACAATCTTTCATGCTGGGAATGTCCTTCCAAAAAGCACAAAACAGCTAAAGCACTTCGATGACTAATAAACGTGTGAAGTGCTAAAGTCCAGGCACAAAACCAGCATTATTAGCATTATCTTTTGCCTTTTTTCCTGTTAGACTTGTTTCTGACCTCTAGATTCAGAAATGAACTAGGCTCCTTTCACTTTGTCTCTCCCAGAGATGTTGCAGTGGTTGCAGTGTTGTTAGTTGTAAAGCCACTGCCACGAAAAGTAGGAAACTTTTAGCAAGTTGCTCATGCTTTCACTCTTCTAATCAAATACCAGCATTCAGAAGAGCCCATGGGAGTGATGAAGTTTTGGCTGCCAGTTTTATTTGCTCAGCTAAGAGGCATCTCCACTGCTTTTTGTTGCTTGGGATTGGCAGAGTTAACTCCCACAGGAGCAGTAGATGCATACTTTTTAGAAGAGCAGTATTATCTCTAGTTTCAGTACTTCTTATATATTCAGTAAACCTAAGTACGTAGGAAATAGTTTGCAGTGTTGTGCTTTACATGTATCATTTGAGGTGCATTATAACTATTTTGAGTAGGTGGGAAACACTGAGCAAATTAGTTCTGCTTTTTCAAGGGAATACTTCTGTTCCAGTAGCACATGAAAGACTCATTTAGCTTGTGCTAGCTGCAAACATAAAAACTAAAATACCAAAACACGACCTCTCAGGTGGCTAACCTCTGAGGTTTGGGGAATGTGGGAGAACAGGGAATATGGAACAGCTTTTATTCATTGCAGCAGGAGCTGAGAACTATCCTGGTTTAAACTATTTTATTTTCAATTTAGGGTAGTTGTTTTTGGTTTGATTTGGGATTTTTGTTTGGTAAAATACGTTATACAGTTAATAACCTGGGTTTGCTTACTTGCATGTGCACTAAGGTCTCTGCAGGTGTTTCAGCAGAGGATTCATGTACTGTTAACAACTTACCCAGCAAAGACACAGCTGCAACTTTCCTGCAGAGGTCCAAAAATACTTAACCATATAGCTTGAGACATTGCACTTATCTGGAATTTGGACTCAGCTTGTTTAAGATTAATTGCCAGGGGTGTCATTTAATCAAGTATTTGAAACGGAATTTATTATTGGTGGAAAGTGTGGCAGTATCAGTTTCTGTATTTCAACTTGAATACAATTTAGGAAAACAGACATTAAAAAAAAATATAGTGGCAGGAGAAGATTCCCCTGTCACCTTCATAAAAGGCTTTATAATTTTATTATCACTTTCTGCAACTCTGTTTCCCTCAGTAATGGCAAACCTCATCCAGTATTGTTCAAGAGGCTTGCCTAAGAGAACTGTGCCCTCTGTGGTGCTTATATTTGTCAACAGCAAAAATGAAATGCTCTTTAAAGTGAAAATATAGAACTGATGTTGCTACCAAAAAAGTTGCTTTTGTGGTTATGTTTAGACCTTAAAGCTTTGTAAACATTTTTCAGTTGAACTCTAGTCTTCCGCATGGCAGACCAAACTGTCTTAATGCATTTGTCAGTTCTTTTTTGGCCGTTGTTCCTAAGTTGGATGAGCTGAAATAAAAAGCTAGCAGGCATTTTGAATGTGATCTCATTAGTGTCCACATCTGTATGACATTCAGCCTCGATGTGCTTGTGAAAAAAATTTAATGGTTGTATCTGTTTATGAAAATTACTTTTAAATGTGCTTGTACTGGTTTGTCACTACTGAAAGCACAGAATAGTTGCTTCTCTTTTTTTTTTCTTTCCCCTGACATTGAATCTTGGTATTGCAGAGATTTCTCTTTTTGCGTGCTGTTGTACACTTCCTGAACGTGTGAGAGGGTAATAATTCTCTATATGACTTCCACTGAAGAGGAAATGGATACTTGTCAAAACAATGATGTGTAGCTGGAATTCCACCATTCAGGAACTTTATTACACTAGGGCCTTCCAGTTTGCAGTACAAAAAATTCTCAGATACTAGTACATTATTTTTCACCAAGCTGGCAAGTGCTTTGATTAACTATGTTATTCTAAGTGCCTTGGAAGCATACTGCATGCAAGAGTGAATTTAATGTTGTCAGTATAAAAAGAACCTGTTTTTAATCTTGCCGATACATTATAGATAGAAAGAATGATAGTTGGAAATGGAGTTTTTTATTGTGGCAGCTACAAATTAATCACTTCTGAGTCCGAACAAGGCAAATAATTTACAGAATTTAAATGGGGTTGTCATTGTCTGCCCCCAGCCCCCACAGATTCTTTATTGAGGACTGGAAAAAATTAAATGCTTGCCTATGCTTCAGTGAAATTGTGTGACTGTCATAGAAGCAGCCATTTGGCAAGGTGGCATAGAATGGAAGGATAGGAATGGAGATTGGAGGGACAGCATTGCTCAGAACAAACAAATACTCACTGCTGGTTTTAATCTCTAAAATTATGGTTATCATGAGGGTTTAATGTGAACAGCCAAAACCCACTGTAAACTTGTAAAGTTGATTTTGAAAATAGGGCAGAGATTTTTCTCAAAAACTGTGTTGTTCTTATTTTGTTGGACAGATAACAGGAAAACAGAGCTGTCTCTTGACCCATGTTCATTCTCTGTCTGCTGGAATGAATTTGGAACTAAATCCCGTTTTTCCACTTGAGCATGTCCTTCTCTAGCAGTGTCAGGGCCTGGGTGGGGTCACTTGTTCAATACAGCTTTTCAAAATGACTCTTGGATTCTCATAAGATGACCACATTTTTTTCAGGGCTGGGGAAGAGCACAAAGCTATCTTGATAAACAGATTATATTTGTTCATATGTATTCTGGCAAAGACAAATTTCTTTATATAAATTAGTTTGCTGTTTGAGACATACTTGTTGCCTGGATATAGCAGCATATTTGTAAATAGAAAATATAGAAGGAGCAGATTTCTGTTATCTCTGGAAATGGCAGAGATAGCACCAAGACAGCTGCAGGATGTATATTTGCTTAAATGTAATCTCAAATTCCAATGTGGGCACTGCAACTTGGCTGCTTGTAGCACTTGAAATGTGTATTTATGTTGTGATTTTCTTGAAAGCCTTGGGATTGAGCTTTACATGTTCTACAGGTGCTGTTACAAAGCTGATGCAGTTTTCAATGAATTTCATTTAGTTTAGAAAGCAGCACTTTCCAATATTATTTTCTATGTTTTATTACACCGTTTTAGACTGCTGCATAGTGTCAGGAGATAAATTTTAACAAAAACAGCTTTTAAAGAATTCTCACTGGTTTTCATGTCTTGTAGTATTATCTTTTCTTACTGGAGTGTTCCTTCAACTGACTTATCCATCAAAACTAAACCTTTTAAGTTCTATATGGGTTGCAGTAACCAAGTTATTCACCAGGCAAAATGGAGATGGCCTGTGGCAGGTATTTTATGAAAAGTTGGGGCACTTGGGTGATAAATAATAGGTTTGTGTTATGCTGCTTTAACAGGAAAAAGGATTTTGAGAAATATGTTCCAGGATGTAATTTGAGTTTACAAAGAGTTGAGGTGACTTTCCCTAGAGTTGCTTTACAGAAATTTGTCAGCATAATAGTTTTACTGTGAAAATATTCTATCTAAACTGCAGATACTCACTTTGCAATTTTAGACAGAACTGTTTTTTTCTGCTCCATTTAATTTGCAGTTTAAAGCCTAGATTTTTTTCTTTGTCTTCACAGCAATCTTCAGAATTACACTAGTACTTGTCTTATAATGTTGTTTCAGAACCACCTTATAAATTCTCACCATTCTATGTAGGAACTTGCCAGTGTTTTTGTTGTGAGTACTCTGTATTCTGTGCATTGCAAGGAATGGTTACACAACTACCATAATAATAATAAGAGAACTCATTTTTATACTGTGAGAATAATTTTCTCACAGTATAAAAATGAGTTCTAGAAACCTCAATATTTAAAAAAGGACAAGAATCTGTTTGGGATGCAAATATTGCATGTTTGCAAATTTTCAAGTGTATGATGGCATGGATATAAATGTGAAGGCTAATAAGACACGGGTTATTTTGAATAGTGACTTCATTATCTAGATAAAAGGATACTTATATGTATAGTTTTTATTAGCTCAGGGGCTGCTAGCCACTGTGACGTGCCTGCAATTCCCTGGAAACTAGATTTAATAGACATAGGATCCTTTGGGAGGACACCATTGTGTTCCATTTCTACTCTGGGAGATTAGCTTAGATTTTATGTGAATATGTGTATGTGTTTAGGCATACACATGTAATTAATTTGTATTGTCATGGAGCCATGTCTCCCTGTCTGGCTCTGAAATTATATTTATTAAAATATGTTATGTTAATACTTCTATGAAAGCATTCCATTACTTGTTATAATTTGGGAATTACACTTGAAATTGGAGTATTGGTGCTGTTTAAAGTTTGACCCTTAAAATGTGCTATTGACTTTCGGAACTATTATGGCACCATCTGCTGACCAATACACAGACTGGCAATGTCAGTTTGCTTACCTGGTTACCTCTGAGAATAAGCTCCCTGATTAGGAGCAAGCTGATGCAGAATCATGAGGAGAAAGGGCAATTCTTTTGTGGGATTAGAATTAGGAAAAATTTTTACTAGGAGATATTATTACAGAGGCAAAAGTCTGAATCAATACAGATTTAGTTGTCTACTCACCTGAGTTATTGGTAAAGATTTTTCCATGCACTGGGAAGCTTTAAAAGAAGGAATTCAGGGCTTTTTTTTTTTTTTTACTATATGTAGCATCAGGTTATTCTTGGTAGTCTGTTTTTCAATGCAATGAAGAGCCATGAAAGCAAGAGGTTTGTCCAGGCCCCAGCTCTGGTGGTCTTGTCACAGCCTGGGAAGCCAATGGACTCTGACAGGCTTCTGCCCTGTGGCTACTGCAGAGACTCACAAAAAAGCCGAGTCTGCAGTCTGTCTCTTCAGCCTCTGCAGTTAACCTTGATTTCTGTGCTCAGTGGTGATCAGGGAAGGAGCAAACTGGAACAGTCCCTCTCATGTTCAGTGTGTAAATACATATGTTTGGGTTCAATTGCTACAGATCATCCTTGATTAATCATTTAAAAATAGGTGATCGGATTTTGTATGTATAAAATGCACCCATTTCCTCTGTTTTTTTCTGTTGTAATGTTTTAGTCATGCTCAGTAGTTTGATAAACTTGATCTTTGACTTTTGTCTGATCTATTTTGTTTCAGGAATGTGCTTAAAAATGAATGTAATCCAAATTATTAGATTCAGCTTTCAAAGTATGTTTGTATGTGTAAACACTTCTGTGTATTTATGCATACATAGGAGGAGGCAAGTTCCTATGGGAGAACTGGGGCTTTTTTGGGCTGATATTTGACTACAGGACAATATTTAATTGGGAGCTGTATGATGTAAATGTTGTGGATGGATCTAAGCCAATTTTAGAGATGTTTTTGCTTTCTTAAGTGTCTCAAAATTGAAACTTCATTCTTTAGTAGAATTCATTCCTTGGTGTTCAGAGCACTCCATGTCTTTTCAATGGTAGTAATCCATTTAAATAATGACTGAAAGGAGAAATTGGATTCACTTTTTGCTTTGTCTGCTAATAGAATGTGTGCAGATTATATTGGCACCTTCAGCAAAATGATGCTACACAGGATCATGGTATACCATGAGTTTTCTTTTTTAGATCCCAATGTTAAAAATACAAGTTTTAAAATTTAGCTGAAATCTGAAATAAAGTTACTACTTTAAGCCAAATTTGAAATATAAATTATTGTACTCTACAGAAAATACAGAAAATAACTGATTTTCTGTAACTGGTGTTTCTGAAAAAATCTATTTGTAACACCAACTTCTTCAGATACTACCTACTGTTTAAACCAGATTCTTTTACGCTCTAAAATATGAATAACTGTTTCAGCTAGTATTTTACTTCTTTATAGCTTTTATATCAACAAATCGTACAAGTTGAAAGCAGCAAGCATGAATGATGTGTCCTGACCAACTGTGAAATGCAGATCAGGCTTCTGCTGAGCTTCAGATCAGTAATATGACAAGAAATAAACAACTTTATTTGTGAGCTTTTTTTGCTTTGTTTTAGGCAGTTAAAATACACATGACCTTGTTTCATGTTTTCATGTATATTTTTTCAGATGTTGGAAATTTTCTTTGATATCTTTTTGGATTTTTTATGTGTAGCCGATGTGATATAAATATTTGGAAGATTTATGAAGGTAGTGATTTTAAAAATAAATTAATAATATTTTGGTGATCCAGAAAATTACATGACTTGCAGAGACACACATAGGCTTTTAGTGCACTGAGCTGTAATTTATTTCTGTAGAAATAGGTTGATTTTTTTTCCTCTCTGCGAATCCTAGTAGACTGATGAAGATAAAACTATCAAAGTGATTTTTATTTCTTGAGTTTGCTATGAATTTCAGTGACAAACTGAAAAAAGAAGAAAAGGGTTTAGGACTGCTTTTTTCTACTTCTATATTCAGAAAATAAATAAAATGAGATACAGAAATGTATGGAAAAAGGATTTGGATTTGTTCCTCTGTGCTGATAAATAAGAAATACTGTGACAGAAGCAGTGAATTAAAACCTGTGTCACCATAGAAAACTTCCTTTCACTGCAGTTGGTTTTAATGTTGTCTGTGGTCTTTGAGCTATACTTTTTTCTTTCCCTCTCTTTCTTTTTTCTTTTTTTTTTTTAACTCCATGTTATACTTGATATGTCTTCTGTTTCTAGTTTATCTATGGTGGCAGGAATCCTCTTGGTCAGAAAATTACATTTCAAGAATTTATGCTAGAACCTGGAAGAAAGGTATCAAACCAGCCGACCAATCTATACACTTGGGATATAAGGAAAGAATGTAGCATCCTTTTCTGCTTTCAGCTGTGCACTCCAGCCAGCACTAAGTTTCTTCTCAGTGCAGTAAAAAGAGAGAGGAAGGGATGAATGGAGAGGAGTGAGAATACCTGTTGTCTTCAGTTGCCTTCTGGTCAGCACCCTTGCTTGGGGAAGTTGGTAGAGTTATAAATGGGGCAGATCATCTGCTTCCTGCAAAAGTGGGATCTGCTTTAACAAACTCACCTTCTCTTCAGAAATTGCCAAGTGTTGTACAGTACTTTTTGCCATCCCACCCCCACCTTGATTAGGTAGTCATTCAGTCTGCATGAGCCAAGTTTTCTGGAGGATGACAAAAAATACAGCTGTTATCACTTGTCATTTAATGTGCAAGGGTTTAACGTCAATTGCAGAATCCACCAAGATTTTTCTTTTCTCCATTCAGACATCAGTAATCCTTTATTTGAGCATCACCCTAAGGTTCCTTCTCTTTTGTCTACTCTTGCTGCCAGATTTGTATTCTCCTTTCTCAATTCAAAATGAAACACAGATTTAATGTTACCTTGCTATACAAAAAGGTGAGATAAGGGGACTCCTATCCTGCTGCAGTTGTTACAGAGCTTATCAAAGATGGTAGGGGCAAAATTATCTAATGTGCTCATGCTACATAGTAAGAATAAATGAGAGTTTACTTGGACACAGGAAAGCAAGAAAACATGCAGTTGAAGTTGAGAACTCTAAATTTCCAATCTGATTTGATTTATTTCTTCTCAATATCACTTCTGAGACAAATGCTGTCTGCTGCTTGTTTCCATTTGCTTTCTGGCACACTGTTGGCCGTTAGGCCAGAGCTCTGTGAGATCATGTGAGGTCTTCCCTATCAGGGCAGGAGGGAATCAGGAAAGAGCCACTTCCAGTAAACCTGGATTCTTGATTGCTTAGCTACAGGGAAGGTAACATCAGAGGCTTTACAAACTGCGAAAGTAGACTGATGGCAGAACTCCAGTGTTTTGTCCCCCCCCCACCTCTGTTTTTTCTGTGAAATACAAAACTGGAGGATCTGGCAGAGCATTGAGATCGGGAGTGTGAGACCCAATTTTGTGTTTTTCAAGCGATAGCTAATTCTTGTACCAGTGTGCAACTCTGGAAAAAAGAAATGTATCAAGCTAATGTGTTGGAGAAGGCAGGTATTTTGGGAAGACTATAACTTACACTCTTGGTCAGTGCCCTTGTTTAGTTAACTCATCCACCTCTTCACAGTAAGTTCAGGGAGTACTGGGAGTATAAAGAAATATACAGACTCAGCAGAGAGGTGTGCTTCCTTTGGTAGGGTTCTCCTCTCTAGTCCTCTTCTCTCCCTCTCCCCTCCCCACACTGAAAAGCACTGAAGTTACAAGCTTATAGGAAATTGAGCTCATGAAAGAAATTCCTCCTGCTGTGGGCATCAAATAAAGGCATTAAGTGAACATGGACAGACCTCTTCTGACAGGGGCTGTAACAAGTTTCCCTTGATTCTGCAGTAAAAAGCCAAGTTCTCCTTGTAAGTATAACTTGGATTAGGAAAACCTGGGTACATGGAGATAGAAAACCTTTCTTGTTTTTGCATTGAGCGAGTTTATACCACCCACTGCTATTCTGTCTAAATTTAATCCGTTAAGATGTGTGACGTGGTATCCTCAGTTTCTTTTATTGTTAGGGCAATATCACAGAGATGTGTTTACAGGGTGACTTATTTTGCTTAGTTCTAAGGAATTTTCTGGAGATGTCTCCTTTTTGACTGTATAATCAAATTGCGATATTAATTTTGAGAGTGGCATATAATGATTTTTTTTATTAGTTTGTACATGTATTTCATGCTTTTCTGCATATTTTGAAAAACTAAAAAAAAGGGCAGGAAATATAGTGGCTTCCTTTTAACTTCTTTGAAGATTTGTATATCAAGTCTTATAAAATTGTTTTACCTTCTTTCTGAGAAAAAAAATTGGCTCTTCCTTAGATATGTAGAACTCTATCTTCCTTAGATATTCCTTAGATATGAGAAAAAACATCACCACCATCTCTATTAATTATGAAACCTCCCTTATGAATTTATTAAGCAGTGGATTGATACTCTCTGATCAGCAGAAGTTTTGATTTTTCTCAGGGAAAATTGCTTTTGGTTTTCTAGATACTGTTCATTTTTCATTTTGATGATAAAGTTTTACATTATTATGTTAATAAGATACATACCATTCAGGAGCATTTCTGTGTATGGTACAAAGGTGATAGCAAAATGGAACTTGATTAGTAGTAGCTTACTAAAACTAGTGTACTAGTATGTGGCTTTAAATAGCAAATTCTTTAATCTCAACAGTCAAATGAAACCTGCCTTTCAGAGGCCTGTTACCTCTGACATAAATAGTACTTACATAATGTTTAATACTTTATCACAACAAGCTTTATTAGTAGTATTGAAACTTGAAGAGTTTTTTAAAAAGTGGTAAAAATGGCTATATAACTGTAATATTTAAGCTTGAAATGTATTCAGAAATCCCTAGTGTAGCAGTAAAGGTACTAACTTTTAATTTAATTCCCCATTGGGGAACGCTTTCGTTTTAGATAGTGAAATGTTAAGTGATGAACAAAAACCCACACACACCATGTAGCTACTTTGGTCTCAAGATGTTTAATGTGAATTTGCCTGTAGGTAGTTCAAGGCTCCTATGTCTAGGCTTCTTAGTGAGATAACTGTCAAGATGTGTTTCCTTTGGCTCAGCATTGTTCATCTCTTTGCCAGAATGGCTTCTCTTGTATATTTAGGACTCTATTAGCTTCCTTTTTTTTTTTTTTTTTTTCCTTCATCCTAGAAAATGGCTTAGTTTAATTATTTCTCACTGCCTATGGATGTGCTTTGGAAACCTGGAGGCCAAGTCTTGCTGCTGCCTTGTGATCTAAACTAGATCTCAATTGGCTTCAAGTACAGTTTAAAGTGCTGTGCAAGTTAATTGCATCCAGCCTGAGCTAGATAACCTCTTGACTGTCTTTGGACAGGGGTGAGGATGGGAGCTGTTAAGTTCAGCAAGAGTCCTGAACCCAAGAGCCTCTGGCCTCTAATGGCATGCAGTGATGATAATCAATTATAACGGAGAGGGTTCCCATGTTATAAAGACAGAAATGTGATTGTCATTAACCTGCTAAACTTTAGGCCAGACAAACAGACCACCAATTTAAAATTAATTGTTTTCAGAAGATTGTAAGCAAATACCAGTGATGAATAATGAAATCTAACCATTATAAACTTTTGTTGGACCCTCGTGTGCTTATTTTTTGTTGGCTCACTTCAATAAATGGGGGAAAAGCAGTTATACTACAGTTTGAAAGCTATGCAGCAAAATACAGTGCCACACAGATAACAACATTTGTTTATTCTAGTTAATATTTCTTTCAATCAATACCAATAATGTTAAGATTAAAGGCTATTATTGCATATCCTGTTGTTACAGTATTATGATTTGTCTTTAATGTCACTCAAGGAAGGGTAAACAGAAGTGATAAAAGAGTTATATATGATTTTATATTGATTGGTATGAACTTCTTATTAAGAACCCAATCTTACCTTAATGAAATAATTATGTTCCTCAGCATTATTAGTAATTTCAACACTATCACTGATTTAAAATTTCCAGATTTTTTATACTCAGTATCATGCTTGCCATCCTTTTGTCCTATTCTTTGGTAATCTTGCTCTTTCACTTCCAATAGTTTATTTTAAGTTGGTGTCACCAAATAGTAAGGGTTATACCTACCGGTTTTACTAGAAAAGGTGGATACTCTTCTGAAAATTCATTTTTTGGGTCTACCAAGGAGCTCAGTAGAAAGAGAACTGAAGTTACTTCTGAAATAATCTTGGCCAATAACATTAGGAGTAGCTTATAATAAAAGAAATGCCTTTCAGTGAGCATACTTAAGGTTTTATCAAAGAGAAGGAAACTCTAGATCTTATATCTGCAGAGCACTAGTTTTAGCTTACTGGCCTTACTTGTCAACTGAAAATTTGAAAAGAAGTATTTCTTTAACCCTAATAAGTTTAATAATATACAAGAGTTTCTAAATTACTACAAATAACTCCAAATAATTAGTCAGTAAAAGTAGTAATGCTACATAACAAAACTCTTTTTATTGTTGCTTCTTTTAGTGTCAGTTGTGATAATGACAACTGAAGTTGGTTCAGAGACTGAAGTAAAGAAAGATTCTGAGCAGCTGGGACCTGACAAAGCCAAGGACAAACCTGAAGAAGCATCAGAGGCTCCAGGAAATCAGAAGTCCAGGGAAACGTCCTCTGGAGAAGCTCAAGATTCTTCTGTCCCAGCACCAACTAGCCAAAGTAGCCCAAGCAAACAGAAGAAGGAAAAGTCTTCACCTGAAAGCAAGGGTATTTCTCGTTTCATTCCCCCTTGGCTTAAGAAACAAAAGTCATATACCTTGGCAGAGGCCAAAGATGAACCCAAGAAAAGGGCCGCAGGAGAAGAGCAAGTAGCTGAAGAAAGTGAAAGCCAGACACCAGAGGGGGTGGCGCAGTCAAGAAAGAGCTTGGAAGAAGCAGCTGAAAACCAGCAGAATGCAAAAGCAGACGACAAAGAAAAACACTCCGTTAGTAGTGCTGAAATACAGGTATGTGTGGGAAGGCTCATAGATACCTTGGAGTAATTTTAATGAAACCTGATTCATGAATTATGTAATTTATTAGGATCCTATTGGGGAAAAAATGACAGCTATTCCAGTTGCTAGGCTCCAGTCCTGCTTTTTGTGAAATTGCATGTCAGTTCTTAATATTCAAACTTTATATTCTAGGGTGGTGAAGGCACATAGAGAATGTTTTGCCTGAGGAGGAGCTGAGACAGTAGGCACTGGTCAGCCTGGGGAAGAGAATGAGGAAGGGGAATCCTAATGTATGTGTATGTTAATACCTGAATGGAAGGAATGCAGAGAAGCCAGACCCTTCTCAATGCAGTTAGATGCATCTGCAGTTAGATGACAAAAAGCAACAGACCCGAATGAAACCCATGTGGTTATATTTCTAATCACAAGAAAATCTTTTTTGCTCTGATGGTGATAGGACCTTTTCCTTGGTAAGGAACATAGCTATGTGGTGGGGGTGCAGATGACAGGCCTCCTAGGGTGGTAAAGGAGTGAGCCAGACATTGAAACAGGTTGACCAGAGATACTATGGAGGCTTCTCCTTTGAAGATATCCGAAACCTATATGGTCCTGGGTAAACTGCCCTGTGTGGCCCTAGGGGCATTGGACTACATGTCAAGAGATCCAGCCACAACCATTCTGTGATTCTGTATCACTTGGCTTTCATAAACACTGGGCTTTACTTTAGTATAATTCCTGGAGCTTCTTAATATGTTTGTTTCTCTTAGGAAGAAAGCCAGTAACACATATTAAAAAACACAAACCTCATTTCAAGGAAAGGGAAAAAAAAGACATGTTCTGTGTTTTAAGAGCAAGAATATCTGGTCTCTAAAAGAAGACCTTAATGCTTGTGCTGGTTATTGTGCTTCCAGTATGTGCATAACTTTATTGCAAGTTTAATGTCTTCTTTATTAGTATCTTAAAAAAGGAATGAACAAATTAAAAATATCCTCCTTCCTGAGTTGTTTAACTGTATTTCATATAGCCTCTCAAAGAAGATGGTAAAGAAACAGAAGTAGAGGAAGTTGCAGAGAAAAAGGAAGAAGAAAAAAGGGAGACAAAAGAAGTGCAGACAGCTGAAATTAAAACAGATAACATTTCTCAGAAGTCTCCAAAGAAAATCAAAACTGTGCAGTGTAAGGTGATGCTTCTGGATGGCACAGAATACAGCTGTGACCTAGAGGTAAGGCATCAAGTCTTTATATAAAGAGCTTTTTCTATAGGGAAAAGAAAATTTGCTTTCATTGTGCTGAGTGTTTAATGCTATTGCTAGGAGTCAGTTAACGTTTCAGTTTAAAATTCCGTCTTTAAAACTGTATTAGTCTATTCTTAAAAATACCCTCCAAGGTACACTAGCTGATTATTTGACAGCTCAAACTTGATTTTTTTTCTAAAACATTAAGGTTTTCCTGGAAGTAGTGTGACATGTGCTAATAAAGTTTTCTTGAGTACATTTATATTTTTTTATGTTATCTCAGCTGGAGATTAAAGTTCAAACATTGTAAAGCTTAAAAGAAGTTTTCTCCAGAAAGAAAAATTCCATTACAGCTTTAAAACACGTATTTATATTTAAAGTTACATTCTAGTTCCACATTTTCATGGCTGTGTGGATAGCTTGTTTTCAACTGTAAATCACTGGGTTAGATATTGTGTGTAATCTGTCTGTTAAATCTGACTTAACTAACAGAAACAGGGGTTTTGGGCTGAGTGGAAAAACCACATTTTTATGGCTTTAGTATCCTTTGAATACATACGTGTGTCCAAGTTCTAAGTCAAATAGTAATTTTTTAATATTTTACATTTCTATCCTGTATTTTACACTAGACCATTTGTTTGAAATGGGGGGAAAACTCTTGTTCTAAACCCCACTCATGAATGTAGGTGTTAAGTTTTGCATAATGTAACCCACTGATTTGTGGTGGTGCCCAGGCTGAATATCTCAGTTATGAAGAGCAGTTAAAATCTTGTGCCTTTTCTAAAACCAGACATCTAGGTGTATATTTCAAATTGATCTAAGGACAAAACAGTGGCAATGTTATGACATTTCCTAGACCCACCTGTTCGATTGAAAATATTTCCATTTTTGTCTAACATACATTGTTCAATTTTTGATGTGGTACACGCATCACAAGTCATGTGGTAATGCAAGCTTCTGCTTGAAGCCTTTTGTCTGCTCCTGTGCTGTTTCATTTTTCCAGTGTCCATCAGTCAGTCCCTACCCTATTTGACTGTGGATTTCATTAGGCTTCTTGGTATTTTAATTGCTTGTGTACAAGTCCTTTTGTGTTCTGTGGTATTGCACTGGATGGATACCACTCACCTGTCATTCCAGATCTTGCCTTTAGAGAAGGCTTATAAAAGATGCCTGTTTTTAATACTTACCAAAGTTTCATCACAAATCTTATTTCATGCATTAGTACAGCTGGCTTTTCAAACCCATTCTGTAATAAAACTCCTCCTATCAGCTAAAAAATTATTTGTTATTTATCACTATGAAATACTGCTTGGGAATGTTTTGTTGCAGATTGATGGAAGTTCTAAAGTTTGTGTTTTGTAGTTGTCAGTAGCGCAAGCTTTCTAAGGCCTCCATTTTAAAATTTCTATTCTTGATGGTAAAATCAAGCAATTTCAGTTTGTTTCTTAGAGTATGATATTTTAGTCCTACATGGATCTCTTCCTGATCATGTCAGATGTAGACCATTTTACCAAAAATCAGGCTGACTGTAAAAAGCAATAGCAAAGCCTTCATTACTGTTAGTGAAGTCTGCTTTTTATTATGCTATGTTTCCAGAAGAAAAAAATTTATTGACATAAGCAAAACAAAAACATGAAAAATATACTACAGAATAATTGCTCTCCACAATACATTGTATAGGGCTGTGCATACTTATGATCTAAAGTTGCAGGAATTTTGTCAAAAGAAGTACTTGAAAAGTATTTCTCATTATGTATTAGTATCAATATGTATAGAGAAAACAAAAATTGACTACAGGGTAGTAACCCTGGAGTAGCTGTTGGTTTGGGATTTTTTTTCCCACATAAATCAGGATGTTTGGATCTGAATGGTATCTCTATTTTAATTACAAGCTACATGAGTTTTATCTTCCTGGGCTTTTTCCTTGTCCTAAATGAAACTTAAATTATGTGGTGGCTTACCACAGATCTAAGAATATACCATTTTGTATTTACAACTAAAAAATTCTGTTCTGTAATATTTTAAGTCTGTCATGATTCAGTTAAGTCATTTGGCGAGAAATAAGTTTTCTCATTATTTGCAGTAAGAATTTGCTGTAAGAACAATAGTAAAATTAATTTGAGAGGGGGAAAAAAATGATGAGGAAACATTTTGTTTTATATGTTCATTTGAATTATTTATAGGACATGAGCAGTGCTGACTGTGATTTTATAGAAGAATTCATGTTCTTAAATACATGTAGAGTTTTTTATGCTCTACTACCGTATCAAAATTCTTAAAGTCTCAGAAAGCTATATCAACTGATAACTGAAATTTCAGTTTGTGCTTTCTGCAAAGGGTTTTACCAGATTTCTGATACTCTTTTTTAGTCTGCCTTCACTATTTAGTGTTTGGGTAAATGTTGGTTTATTTCTGCTTTTACAAAGTTACTGAAATGATAGGAGAATTAAAAGGCAAAGAAACAAAATTTCTGCAGTCAAAGCCCAGTTTACCTTGGTTGACTTTCTAGTAAATCAGGTTTTAGTTTAGGGCAATTGTCATGATTTTAAGATTCCTGATGCCTCTTCCAGTTTACTATGGACTGTAGACCAACTTTTTTATATATAAAATATCTCTACTTGCTAACAGTGAAGTAAAACTGAAAAATACCTTGTTTTCATTACTGTTACTTGGCGTCTTTTTGGTAGAATCCTGTCTTTTTTCTATTTGCCGTTCTAAACCTTAATGATAATCACTAATAGAATCTGAGCTAATACACTGTTGGGGACTTCTCTGTTTGAGTTGCAATCCTATTCCTTTTTTCTTGTAGGACTGCATCAATTTCTATTCACATACATTAAAAGGAGTGTGAAAGAAAACAAAATATAACCCATTATTTTAATCTGTTAAATTTTACTAATTGTTAATTCCTATTGTATGTGTGTATAAGACAAAAGGAGAGAAAACCATGATGCAGTATCTTCATTGTCAGCGCACAGATCAAGGCTGATCAGGATTCTTAGCAGTAACTAAATACTGAGACTTTTTGTGGCCAATTCATAGGTATAATATTATACAATTAATTAGTAACAGTGGTGTCATCATAATAGGAGGACTTAATACTTGAATTCAACTATTATATACCTGAGATTCTCTAGAATCTAAATAGAAAATCTTGAATTAGTAGTAATGCCTTGTTTCTTAAAAAAACGTATTGATCCATATTCTTAGTCCTTAAGCTGTTTCAGTCAGAAAAACTTTACTCTTCCAGCTTGCGTATGTTCTGGCAAAAGCTCAAAGACACGATTTGGAAACTAATGGAGGAAACTAATGGAAAAAGGGATGTTTACAATTACGTTAGGGAACATTTGAGGGAGAGACAAGTCCCATGGGACCTTAGAGAACACACCCACTAATACTGAGTGAGCCTGGCTGGTGTTGCTTCAAGGCCAAACTTGACCATATTGGAAATGTCCTAGCAGTCAGGGGAACTTCCTGGAATTTGCTGGGGTG